>JAYKKT010000047.1:7777500-8216386 GCA_036023115.1 Brasenia schreberi
ACCCAAGGGGCCTACTGGACGCCTCCACTTTGCTCTCCCTTTAACACTCTCAAGCTCTCTCTAAGCACCGAGTCCCTTAATGGCGGCACTAGCTAGCTCCCTTTTATACTCAAGGGGTCGGTTACAATAGGTCAAGACACTCTAACAAGGACACTCGGCCCTTCATTGGACTCCATCAGAGCCACGAGACCCATACGCACCCACTCGCCCCAATGCGGCTAAATCTCCCCCAAGTTCTGGACCTGAAGTAGCCTGGGCGTTGGCTGGCTGACTCTCCTGATGCCGTGACACAGGTCCTCGCAAAGGTTTTGGACCTGAAGTAGCACATAAGGTCATTTAAGCTCAACCAATTTAGATGAGTTTAAGGCGAGTTGATCGTGAAAGTTAATAAAACTTCACCATGCCCAGAGGGAGAGCCCTGGGCCCCGTATATGGTTCGACTCAAACTCTACACGATCTGGACCAAAAGGGTCCGACCCATTTCGACATCCGTGCCAACACGGCCCAAAAGGAAAAGAGTTCCAGCACTATCCAGAACACCATAATCTTAAGTGCCACCGATGTCCACGTGTCATGCCAGCAAGTTTGACCGCACCTTCTGACGTGTCAGGTACGTCCACGTTGCAGAGACCAAGTGGTTATCTGCCGATTCCCTTCCCAATGAATATTCAGAGAAAAACCTTAAAAAGAAGTCTACGAATTATTTGTGCAGTCAGAAAGCCCATTTGAACATCCACGTGAACGTTTTTACATCAATAAAAAGAAAATAGAAATACAAAGAGGGTTGGTATGGTACATACGACTCGCATTTTTTTTTCCTTTCAGCTATTTGACAATATACTGTGAAAATATGTAGAGGTACATTCCAACTACAAGGGTGTTGAGCAGAGTAGTACAGCCATCATCGTGAATTGAGTCACCGGGCAATCTCCGATTTGTTCGAGTACTCGAGCTGCTCCATCTCCCATTTAAGCTTGCCGGCGGCCTCGTGCCCGGGCACATAGTCCTACAATTTCCCAAAAAACACATTAGACGTATCACTTAAATCTTGCACTTATATTAAGAGTGTAAGATTACTTAGAGTTAAATGCTAATATGTTGCTAGATCAAGCACAATGGTGACAAAGAATTCATGCAGCCAACATGCTTAGTGTGGAGAAGGCTTGTTTTGGTTCTCGCAAGGTCTAAGTTGATGAAATACATAGGCTTTCGGCTGAAATCAGTAGAATGGACTGGATTAGTCATTAAAAAACGTTTACTAATTACATAAGTACATAACAGAGCAAGTTTCTTCAAATATATATATAATGCGCCATACATGAGTGATGCACTAATACACCAAATTTCGACCATCCCATAAAAAAATTGAATGACTTACATCTAAATTGGAAAAACAAAAAAGATATATACTTTTTTTTAAAATAAAAAAAGAAGATACTTTTCACATTCAAAAAGTTTTGCACAGGCTCGTCTATGATACACTAAATCCCAATTTCATATATATATATATATATATATATATATATATATATATATAGAGAGAGAGAGAGAGAGAGAGAGAGAGAGAGAGAGAGAGAGAGAGAGAGAGAGAGAGGACCTCTAGCTTTCTTATTAGTTCTTGGGCAGATGGGGCAGATATAATTATGTGACGGGCAGCAGGTGTTACAAAACCTTCGTCCACAGCCTTGTCTATGAAAGAGAGGAGAGAGTTGTAGTATCCATCCACGTTCAGCAGGCCCACCTTTCATTATACGTATATTTCTAACGTTAATTCTTATGTAGATTCAGTCTTCTATGAATCGTACCATCTCTGATTAGGATTAGAACCTCTTATGATAGTGATTAGGCAAAATTAGTTACCGGTTTATCATGAATCCCCAACTGAGCCCATGTGATTACTTCAAGCAGCTCCTCCAATGTCCCATAGCCACCTACATAAAAATTATTCAAAAAGCATAAGAAGCAAGAATAGTTTGATAAGTGTATTATTCGACGGTCTATATTTTATCACTAGGATTATTATTATTAGTGTGGTTGTTATTGCAATTATTAGGAAAAAATGATATACCGGGCATTGCAATGAAAGCGTCAGCTTGACGAGCCATTTCTGCTTTTCTTTGGTGCATATCTGACACGGGTATCACCTCTCCAATTGTGACCCCAGTGATCTTCAGGAAAAACCTTCACTTTAGGAACACATGAAGTAGATTTGATTGATGGGATAAGACAATATATTGTGCTGATGAGTGGTGCTTACCTCTCTTGGCATGAGCGTCTTGGGGATAACTCTGATAAAAATAATTAATAGAAGATATGAATAAGGAAGAAAAAAGAGAATAATTCAGAGAAAGAGTCTTACCCAAGTACATGTCTACCACCATCATAAACGGCTTGAGAGATTAGACCCATCAAGCCGATACTTCCACCTCCATACACCAAATCGATATTTCTCTTCACCTAATCAATCAATTCAACCAGGTTGAATAATACGTACACACACACACACACACACACACACAGAGAGAGAGAGAGAGAGAGAGAGAGAGAGAGAGAGAGAGAGAGAGAGAGAGAGAGAGAGAGAGAGAGAGACCAATTCCTTGCCTAGCTGAATGGCAGCCGTCTGATAGCTCGCCTTCTTTCCTGGACTGCTACCACAAAACACACATATCCTTGTGAACTTAGATTTCACTAGTTGGTGCTGCAGACACTCCATAATCTTAATAATAGAATTCTCTCTCTCTCTCTCTCTCTCTTGTGTGTGTGTGGATTGAGGAAAGAAAAGGAGAGAAAGGGGTATGCTAAATAAAGGAATTAGCAAAAGTAGGAGACAGCGAAGAGAGTCAAGGTGAAGACTATGGTTGGTAAGGTATAAATAACGAAGCTGTACAAGAGGAGGACCCTGTCTCTCTCTCTCTCCCCAAATTCTCCTCGGAATTCAACCTTCTGAAGGATCCCTAAATCTCCTCAGGCATTCAGCAATCTTTGTTCCTACCTCTCTCTCTCCCCACATTATTTTATATGAATTCTTTTGTAATAATAACTTTCTTGTGGGTCTAAAGAGTTCTGGTTCTGATGTACTTTTCACTGCCATTTTTTAATTTCTTCCTGCGAGAAAAATTGAAGCAGACTAAGTGAGACTTCGATAGCTAGCCCAGGTCACGAGCCACTCTCTCTCACTTTGTTAAGAATTTTTTATAATGTATTTCGTTTTCCCTTCAATAGATAAAGGGAAGAATTATAAGTGGCTGACTGTAATTTTGTCTGGGCATTAATGTTTTTCTCCTTACCTTTTCTTCACGCAGACATTTTCTTTCCTTTCCTTTAATATATAATCAACCACTGCGGCCACGGTCCTCTCTCTTGTTTGCACGCGCACGTGCAGCGTGTGCAAAATCTTCTCCATATTTAAACAAGCTCCTCTGTGATGACAAGACCTTCAACAAAACTTCAAGTTGAAATACTATCGTCTGAAATGCCAAAATCGGATAATTTTTAAAACTCATACAAATCAGAAGTTCAGTCTTTGCTGTCCATCAACGGTTCCTAAAATATAGTCATTGAATAGAAATTTAATTTGTTTGCTTTTAAAATTATTCGCATCTACGGTTCCTAAGCCAGATGCATGCCCCGGCCATCCAACTTTCTTATTTTCTTTCAAGTTCTTCAAGCAAGTACGTTGATAATTTTGTAAGTCTTTTTCACCAAATTTTGTTTTGATTGATTTATAAAACACATAACCAGATTGGAATGTATCTCCATAACAAAGTGTATGAATACACGCACACAAAGAGCAGTCTCACCTGGCTAGGGGTTGACTCACAAGCTAAAAGGTCACGAGTTCGATATTCGGGTCATGCATCTCCCTTTGGCCTCACCATTATACAAAAAAGAAAAGAAAAAATAGGAATCCACGCATGGTATGCTAGAAGTGGGGTCTCATGTCCGGTTTGGAGCCGGACCGGCAGTCCCAATCGAAACTTGAACCAATAAGCCAAGCCAAACCTGGAACCAGAGGGTCCGGTTCCACCTTCCGTCGAACCAGAACCAAAACTAGTGGGGCGCAGTTTGGTCATTTTTATTATTTTTTAGAAATTTCCAATTTGTAATCTTTTTACAGTTTTTTAAAGGTTTGGGACTCGAATTGAAACTGAAATCAGATCAACTGGGTTTTCTGGTTCAGTCCAGTTCCTGATTCTGACAGAACCAGAACCAGACATCTCTAGGTGGAAGGAATCAGACAAGACATTTTAGATGAGAATAAACTTGTCATAAACAATCTGAATTCGTTTGGCTGCATCCATATAAAGTGGGAATCATACGAGAATTACTCGGGTCGGGCATGCACTACCCACTTTCAATCGTGTCACCAGGACACACATTTCCTCCAACAAGGAAGGTGATCGGGAAAGAATTTCACAAGAAATTGGCAGATTCTGCTTCATAAGGTAAAGGCCCAATACCATGGCCATGTAGCACCAACTTAGCCTAGGACCCAGTTTCACATCTCGTGAGAGAATGGCCCTTTCTCGTGGGAATGTGACATGGCCCATGATCTTAAACATCAAATGGTCCTTTGGTATGCTCCAATTTCAAATCCCAATCTTCGCTCTATTGGGAGATTAAGTAACTCAAAATTGGAACCCTTTAAAAGGAGCATAGTGCATTGGCAACAAGCTTGGTTCTCTCACAAGAGGTCAGGAGTTCGATACTTGAGAGTACATCCTTACGCGTTCCATTGCTCTTGTAAGAAAATTTTAATACCTAATTGATCAAGCAACAACTCACCTGGTTAGGGAGGTGGGTTATCAACTAGACATGTTTGGTTCTGACTAGACCAGAACTAGGAACCATAATTGAACCGGCCAGGAGAGGCCAGTTTCGGTTCGGATTCAAATCCTAGACTACTGAAAACCATCAAAAGATACAAACAGAATTTAAAAGAAATGAAAAAAAGGTCGCCGAACCAGTAGTTTCATTTGTCCATCCTGATTCCGGACTAGTTTCAGTTTCTAGTAAGATTCAATTTTGGTTGGAAGGTTGTCAAGGTGACATAATCTACTCAAGGTCATGGTTGAGGAGGTTTTACTTAACATTGTTGTCTTCTTCGTAACTCAATGCATATTCTTATGAATCTCGTTGAAAAACAAGAGAAAAAAAAGAAAAAAGAAAAATTAAAAACAAGAAAAAATGAACCTAAAAAGGAACTCAAATAAGAAGAAGAAGCGATGTTCAATAATACTAAAACAACAACAGTAATTAAAATCAAGAACAAAAGAAGAAGAAAAATAAAATGAAGAAATATACGAAAAAATTAAAAACTCAAGAACTAAGGCTTCCCGATGGAAGAGACGCGGCTTGGGCGCATCTTTCATTGGAAGAGACACACCTCAACCGCGTCTCAGGCACATCTTTCTCAACGGGGGAAACGGCTCCGGCGCATCTCTCCCGACAAGAGAAATATAAATCAATAAATCAATGAATCCCCTTTGAATCAACATTTTTATCATCTTTTTCTTTTTTCTCTTTTGATTCTTCTTTCTTTCATTTTTTGGCGGATTTTCATTTGTTGTTTTGTTGAAAATGGTTGTAGATCGAGTAATAGGCGGTTAGAATGAGTCGGGGAATGAAGAATGGATCGAAGAACGGCCGAAAAAGGACCGGAAGGAGACTTGCACAGGAGGAGAGTGAACGTTCTATTTTTGGTTGAGGGGTATTTTTGTAGTTACTGAAAATAACTAGGGGTATTTTAGTTAAAGTAGTGTGTATATAGTAAAACGGGTGTGCATGTATCAATAGTGTGTGTATATATATTCTAGAAATAATATATGCTATTATATCCAAATAAATCTCCACCATTTAATTTAAAAGATGAATTCTTGATGTTTAAAATTTAAAAGCAAAATGTACAATTGTACTTTTGTAAGTGTAATTAATTCAAAAAGTAACTTTTTGCCTTTTCAACTTAAAATTCAATCTTAAATTGGTTTATTAAGATTTGTTTGTATATGATAATGATGAAAAGATTGTAGTAGCAAGTAATGATATAAAAAATAAATAAATGAATTATTTCAGAAGTTTTTAACAAAAATATAGGTACTAGTATTAACTTTGGAAAACTTGCCAACTCAGAAGGGTATATAAATCATGATTTCTAGTGACACATGTACATGAATGAAGTTAAATAGGCTCTTAAACTTACGAAGGTTGGTAAATTCCTAAGATCAGACAATATTCATATAAAAGTTTGTAAAATCATAAGATAAATGAGTATCACTTGGCTTACAAGACTGTTTAATGAAATATAGAGAAATCAATAGATACCTTAGAAATTGAGGAAGAGTATAGTTATACTCATATATAAGAATAAGGGAGACATTAAGAATTGTATGAATTATCAATATATCAAGTATTATGAAATTATGTGAAAGAATTATTGAAGGTAGGTTGAGATAAGTATCAAGTACTACATAAAACCAATTTGGGTTCATGCTAAAGAGATTTAATATTGAGGTTATTCATCTATTGAGATATCTCATGAAAAATTTTAGAGCAAAAAAGAAGAACCGTTACATGGTATTTATTAATCTAGAAAAACATATGATAGGATGCCAAGAAATATTTTTTTGAGAATCTTAGAAAATAAAGGTATCACAATAACGTGTATCAAACTAATAAGAGACATGTATGATGATGCAAAAATGTGTGACTCGTAAAGGAATACCATATTACTTTGAAGTTAATATTGAATTACACCAAGGATCATCTTTAAGTCTATATTTATTTATCTAGGTTATTAACGAGTTATCAAAACATATTCAAGACAAAATACCTTGATGTATGTTATTTGCAGATGACATTATATTAGTCGTTGAGTCTAAGAAAAAAGTTAACAAGAAATTATAATTATAGACAGAAACATTAGAAAGTAAAAACTTCCAACTTAGTAGAACTAACACAGTATATAAAATACAAGTTGAATCATTTGATTAGTTCAAATGACATAAAAATTAAGGTTGACACAAATTGCATCCATCGTAAGGAAAGTTTTAAATACCTAAAGTCAGTCTTTTAAAGTGATGTAAAAGTTGATGGATATGTTACTCATAAAATTGGTGCATATTAGTTTAAGTAGAGAGGTTCATAAGGTATTTTATGTGATAAGAAGATACCATTAAAGTTGAATGTAAATATTATAAAGCAGTAATTAGACATACTATATCATATAGTTTTAAGTATCAAACAGTTAATCATCATGTATAAATGATGTCCGTGGTATAAGATAAGATGCTAAGATGAATATCTCCTTACATAAGAAAAGACCTTGTACGTAATGAAGTTAATAGAAACAAATTATGAGTGAAACCAATAGATGATAAATGAGAAAAAATCATTTAAGAGGGTTAGGACATGTGGGAAGGCTACCAATGAAAGCTCCAATAAGAAGGTGTGAGAATGTTAAAAGAGGAAGAAGAAGACTATAAAAGTGTTGGAAAAAAATATTTAGCATATATCGTTAACATGGTGCAAGATCGAGCTCTATGTTAACAAAGAATCCAGGTAGATGACCCCATCTAGTATGAGACAAGACTTAGTTGTTGTTGTCTTTATTTATATGTATATATATCAATCACGAGAATCAAATATGTATACCTTTATTCTCATCGTTGCTTAATGAGATCTATTTATAAGAAAAACAATTCTCATGTTGTATATATGGTATGATCTTGTTCCTTGTATTTTTTTTCAATAATGTGGAGGTTGAAGCCAAGCATGCCCCGGGTATTCAACTCATGATTCAATCCCCTAGAGAGGCGAGCTATTTCTCTTTGTGCTGTGTGGTGGGATCACCTTGATCACAAGATCAGAGGATCTCACGATCAAGATGGAGATTCCACTGGGATCATATACAATAAAATGCCTGCTCAAAAGAGCACAAGATCGCAGCTAGGATCTTTAGATATAAGTCTGTATATTGACAAACCAACCTCCTCAAAGATAGCATCTCTGAGTTACTATTAAAAAAAAGCAAGTTGCTTCTTTAAAACCTAGTCTCTCATTGGACCTCCAGATGACAATTGGTCACTTATGGGCCATATATATATGCAGTACAAACCTTATCTTACATCTATAAATAGCTAAAATATAGTCGCTGATGTTAGACATAAGTCACATGTAAATGCAATATATTTATTAAAACCCTAAGAGATTCATTGGTAGGTGGATCTAGACGTTGACCCACCTGGTTCCAATCAATATTCTTGAAAGCAAACCAAGTCTAGACGAAGGACAAGAGAGCAAACTCATCCTAACTTTGTAAATTCTAGGGTCAGAAAGGTGCCATTAAAAGTTCTCATAAATAAAAAGCTAAAAATTCACAAGAAATGCTCATGTTAGTACAGTATCCAACGATAAAGGTTAAGTCGTTTAAATCTTCATGAGAAGGATAGGAGAATCCCCTTCCCCAGGCAAGAAGAAACCAAAACTTTTCAGTGTTGCTTCGATTACGAGACGTGCTACCTAGGGTTGTTCAAAGAACCGACGAGAACAGATTAGACCAATTAAACGGATCCAAATTGCTGGTTTGTTCATATTACTTGGTATTTTGGTTTATATGACTTGCAAAAAGTAGTTTTTCTTTTCATGATTTGATTCACGGTTTGAATAGACCTCCTAGGAAGTCCTCGTGTTGCATCCTGTTTCGGACCCACTTAGTGTGTGGAAAAAGGCTTAGATGTGGACTTGATTCACGGTTTGAAGGATGAAACCAACATATGAGAATCAAAGCAAATCATATGTGGATTTTGTATTAGTCGATTGTGACTTTATTGAGGTGGTAATATAAAGAACATCACTTGCAATTTACTTGGTGCCATTGCTAAATTGTGATTGTGTTATTTTGCATTACTGCATGTTGATGGCTTTGCTTTTAGTCTGCTATAGAATTATTGGTATAGCTTTTCGTGTGGATTTGTTCTACAATTTACTAAGTTCATTTTTCATGTGTAATGAACCTACAATTTACTTGGTGCCATAAGTGTCATGTATAGCCTGTAATGAAAAAACCCATTAGTCTTGGAGCCAACAGAACTGGAAGCAATCAATGGTGTAACTTTTTTCAGTTTTACGACTGTTAATATGGTCCTCCAACTTTGAGAACCGGTTGGACCGAAAACGAAACAAAACACGATCTGACCACTGACGGCTGTAGCTTGTAAGGGCACTGCCTCTGTAAGAGTTCTATTCCCTTTCTTTAATGACCAAATCTTTGAAAAATGTTAAAATAACATGGAAACTGATTAAGAAATTATGAAATCAGAAAAAAATTGAGACGATTTGCCCATGAAATCAGCTTTAACCGATTCAATTCCTTGTTTGATTCAGTGTGATTTGAGTCCTTGTCTCTTGTACCCACTGGCTTATATTCATTCAAATAATTCCTTCTAAATGCATCATCATCCTCACAGATTTACTCTAACTTTTTCTTTTCCAAAAATAATCTTATTGCTTGTGTAGTTTAGTAATACTTATTTTGAAATGGTGAACCGAATTTCTAGATGACATGGTCCAGTGTGACGTTTCGTGGCTTGGTCCATGTGGATCCCCTTTGCTGCCTTCCATTTTTGTTTGATGAACTCAACAGTACAAACAGATGAATGCTCTCCATGTAGGGTTCATAGTTTCGTGTTTCTGGTCGTGTCCATGTTACTGCCATTCCATATTCACATAAACTTTCCATGAACACGAGCACAAAGTTTTGGGGTCGTGTTCTTGTTGGTTCAGTTTCGTGTCTCACTAGTTCGCACTGCGTAAAAGGCAAGTCAACCCAGACATGATAATTTTCCCCCCTAACTTTGGGTGGATTCGTATTTGTATCATGCCTTTTTGTATATGATCCTTTGCTATAACTTTGGGTGGTCATGTAATGGACTTTCGGGACATGTTTGTGTCAGATTTTTGTTCGTGTCTAAAATTACTACCCACGTTCTATAGTCAAAGGTGCCATAATTTCACATAAAGCTCAAGTGCAATGCCATAAAAAGTGAAATGTTAGAATCAAATGGAGAAAATTTGACATGGGATGAATGCAACCAAGGAAGACAAGGGTTTTTGTCTGAACCGATCCACCCCTGGTGCCATCCAACCAGTCTAAATGAAATGCCATACTACTCTTATTTGTGTCTAATTAAGTCTCGAACCGATCTTTGACAATCTTTTTCAGTTTCCATGGAGAGAATCAATTTGGACTGGATCATCAATGGCATTTGGGTTGAGTCGGGTCCACTCCTTGCCAATCTTTTTCAAAATTACATTTCCATGTGACAAAGATAACGCGCCAATCTTTGCATAAGCCAAAAGCCGAGCTCATTTAGGTCCTTAGATTCGAGGTCCTGGTCTCACACGCCTTGAACTTCCTTTAGGGGATGGTTGATTTTGAGCCCTAAGACTACAAAACTAGAACTTCGTATTACAGTCAAATGTGGGCCTCAGGACGCAGTAAAAAAATGAGGTCGTATGGCCTCACTTTTTATCCAATTATGAGACTCAACTATAGCCCACCCTTTTGGGAGTGGGCCGATGGAACTATAACTTGTTAGTTATGGAATGACCACTTTCCTAACACTTAGAGAAATCAGGGAAGAAGGACCTTTTTTTTTTTCTTCCATTTCATGAAATGCAGTTTATAACGATGAAACATTTCAAATAATTTTTTTTTACTTTATTAAGAAGAAGGAAAAACCTGCCGACTGAAACGAAATGATCAGGAAGGTAATACAGAGGAAAAAAAACCCCTACTATAAAACAGATCAAAAACAAAAACAACGATGATATATCTAGTTTTTAGTTTCTGAGAAACCGTCTGGAAACTATAAGGAAAAAAAACTACTACAAAAGAGATGATGAAAAACAAAAACAATGATGATATATCTAGTTATTAGTTTCTGAGAAACCGTCCGAAAACTATTCACCATCTTACAAGACGATTGCTCCACAACGATTTTCTGTGTTTAGTTCTAAAATCGAGTTACAAGTTCTCTATTAGATTCAAACGGAAATAAGAAAGGAGGAAACTTATCTAGAAATCATCATTTGATAGGACTTCTATTTGTGAATTTGCCAAACACATTAAAATGACAATTAGAGTTTGTATATCTGAATTTACAAAAACTAAAAAACTTAAATGGAATAAACTTCCAAACTTAGAAGATACCTTTGGCCTTAACATTAGAGGGTGTTGACTATGTCCTTAGTGAAACTAGAATCCCCCTAGGGAACAAGCAATTGATGACCAAAGAAAAATATCAAACCTTCCTTAAAGATGACACAATAGCTCGAACTATCATGATGACATATATGAAGGATGACCTACTTAAGATATTTGAAGAGTACAAAACAATAAAGGAATTGTTTAACTCTATACAGTAAAAAAATGATACAATTGCAAAACTACATATACAATTATTCCTTCAAAAATATAATTCTCATAAAATGAAGGAAGGAGATAATGTAGTTGAACATGCCAACCAGATGTTGGTTATGGCTAGGGATTTGTTTATAGCAAAGTCTGTAGTCCCCGACTCAATGCAAATTTCTACTATCCTAAATAATCTTCCACCTTCTTTGAACATGATAACCACAATGCTTAGGTTGTGACTTGACTTTACCTTTTGAACTCTCTCTGAAACTTACTATTAAGCAAGAGCTCAAGATATTCTAGGTCTAGTTTCATAACCAACCATGATAAAAAACCAAACAAAAATTTGACAAATTTAACAAAGGGTGATCAAATTTTAAGATATCGTAGGGATATGTTTCTTGGATCAAGTGTTTCAATTATAGGAAAATGTGACACTTTTAAAGGGATTGTCACAACAAAAAGAGAAATAAAAGCAACTCTCAGCAATATGGCTCAAATGAAAAGAAGAACATAATCTACATTATTTTAGAATGTTTGTATATGAATCACTTTGTAACTGGCTAGTAAAAAAATTCTGGAGCTACTCGATACATTTCGAAGAGGAAGGAGGGAGCTATAAACCTAAAAGAATACAAGTCTGAAAACATAAGGTGTATATGAGAAATAACTCTTTTGTTGATATTTTAGGGATTGAATCCTTTAGTTTTATTATATGAGGCATCCGTGTTGTACTTACTAATATATTGATTATGTCATCCATTTGGCATAATCTAATGCGTGTGTATGTTTTTATTAAGAAAGTGTTTGAGGTTATATTTTCCCTAAGAAAGCCAGGATAATATTTTTTGGTATATTTTATTATGAACATGAGTTGTTTCAACTCAATGTTAATAAAAATAAAGCATCATCTTCTTTAGCTTATATTGATTGTATCTTTGTTATTGATATTAATATATGATATAAAAGACTATGGCATATAGGTTTGAATAAGTTAAGAAATTTAGCCAACTTTGCCTTATTGTCTGAGTTTCAGAAAAATACTTTTAAAAGTTTGAAACTTGTAGATAAGAGAAAATGAAAAGAAAATGTTTATCTAAAAAAAATAATCAGGGAAACAACCCTATTAAAAATTATTTACACACACACACACACACACACACACACACACACACACACACACATATATATATATATATATATATATATATATATATATATATATATATATATATATATATATATATATATATATATATATGGACCTTTCATGGTAATGTCTGATCATAAGAGGATTTATTTTATAACCTTCATAGACGATTATTCATGACAAATATATTTATATCTCTTATCACATAAATTGAGGTACTATATATATTTAAAGAATATAAGTTTGAAGTTGATAACCAAATGAGACATACAATTAAAGTCTTAAGATCTCATAGACGTAGATCTCATAGACGTAGCCAATACATGTATTCAATTTTTTTTTAAATATTATAGACTGATATTTCAAAACAAAATATTATTCCCAAGACACCTCATCAAAAATGATATATTTGAAAGATATAACAATACTATATTGAATATGACTGGGTCCACTTTAATAGATATTTCTCAAAGTAGGGTATTTTAGAAAGAAACAATAATTACAATCATATACATATTAAATAGAGTAACATGTAAAGTTGTATTATCTACATCATATGAGATGTGATTTGACAGAAAATCATACCTTATTTATATACGTAGGTGGGGGATCTATTGCATATATAAAGATCCTTGATCAATCTAGAGACAAATTAGATGGTAGGTTCTTGATATGTATTTTCATTGGATACCCAAAAGGTTTCAAGGGATATAAATTTTATAATAAAGACCGTGGTTTAATAGAAAGTAAAAATATTTAATTATTAAAAGATACTCAAAATGACATCCCTGAAAATGATAATGAAACTACTCATGACTTAGTGGATATGAATCTATCGTCATTTGAACCCATGGATAATGATCCAAATGACTTTTTGGTCTAGGATGAAACTTTAAGTAGACATAAAAGACCTATGATCACACCGTCCTACTTAAAGGATTATCACACTTATCATTGAGAAAAAATAAGTTTGAGAGTAGACAAATGAGTTCTTCAAAGAAATATAAAGTTGATGGATCAATCAACAAGTTTAAGACAAGGTTAGCTGCAAAGAGATTTTTGCAAAAGGAGGGAATGCATTATGTAGATATATATTCTCCTGTTATAAAATTTGCATTTATAAGGATTATTCTAGCTACCTCTGCATTTTATGATTTAGATTTATATTAGTTTGTTGTAAAAATTATTTTTTAAATAGTGATTTAAATACCTAAAATCAATTTTTCAAAGTGAAGGAGATGTTACACATAAAATTAATGCCGGTTGGTTAAAATGGAGAGGGGTTATGCGATAAGTCGATACCATTAAAGTTGAAAGGTAAATATTATAAGCAACAATTAGACCTGCTATGTTTTATAGTTCTAAGTGTTGGGCAGTTAATCATTAACATGTAGAAAAGATGTCTGTAGTAGAAATGAAGATGTTGAGATGGATGGGCCCTCATACAAGAAAAGGCCACGTACATAATAAGGTTATTAGAAACAAATTGAGAGTAGCACCAATAGAAGATAAAATGAGAGAAAATCATTTAAGAAGGTTTGAACATGTATAAAGATGACCCAAGGATGCTCTAGTAAAAAAATATGAAAAACTAGATTGTGAAAATGTTAAAAGAGGGAGAGGACAACTACAAAAGTGTTGGAAAGAAATAATAAAGAATGATCTAGTTTATATTGAGTTAACTGCTAGCATGACACATGATAGGGATCTGTGGAAACAAAGAATCCATATAGCCGACCCCATGTAGTATGAGAAAAGGCTTAGTTGTTGTTGTATTTATATGCAATAGCTAGAAGGTATGTTATTGAAGGTTAGGCACATAAAATATATGGGTTAAAAAAATCCTTATATAGCTTTAAACAATCACTTCGTCAATGATATTTGACTTTTCAAAATGATATATTAGAACTTAGGTTTGTGGATAATGAACTTGACCACTGTGTATATGTTTGTAACAATGGGAGGCACTTTGTAATTCTATTTTTATATGTAGATGATATATTATTGACTGTGAATGATAATGAGATGAGTGTAAAAACCAAGTCATAGTTGAACTCCAATTTTGAGATGAAGGATATGAGAGAGGTATGTTATATTTTGGATATAAAGATTTCTTGTGATAGATAATCTAAACTTATACGTTTGAGTTAAAGAAAGATATATTGATTATTTCTTGAAGAAGTTTAGAACGAGTGATTACAAAACTACAAATATACCTTTTGCTAAAGGGGTCGAGTAAGGTTGAATCTCTCGATGATGGATAGAATGAGCCTAATGTTTCCTATGCACAAGTTATGAGTAGTTTGATGTATGCTATGTTGTATAAAAGATCAAATATCAGTTTTGTCATTGGTCTTGTGAGTAGATATCAAAGTAATCTTGGTTGACAATATTTGGTTGGTGTAAAAGGGATTCTAAGATATCTAAAAGAAATAAAATATTTAAAATTATAATTTTAAGCAAATGAAAAAGTGGTAGGTTATTTAGATGATGACTTTGATGGAAGCAAAGATGATAGCAAATCAACCTCCAATCAAATATTCTTATTTAGAGGTTGTATTTTCTGACTTGAAAGAAACGAGATTGAATAATATTACATGCACAAAAGTTGAGTATGTTGCTTGAAGTATGATTACAACTAGCGACATTTGGGTAAATTTCTTTATACATGATTCAAAGCCTAATATCACTAATAAGTCAATAGTCATTTATTGTGATAACAGTTCCACAATCACTCTAATTAAGAGTGGAGTTGATAGCTTTAGAAGCAAGTATATGATGGTTAAATGCCACTATGTTCATGATATGCTTAAAAGGAATGAAATATTTATGTCTTATATTCTAACTAAAAATATGTTGGTTGACCTCTTGACTAAAGACATTTATGAAGATCTCTTTATGAAGCATGTTACATATATAATTTTGAGATATACCTAGAGTTTTAGTGTAAAAACACACAATGTAGGTGTTATGCAGGAAAAATATGATAATCACATAAAGTTGTATAACATGTATTAGTTGCAATTCTCTTGTAAATGGTACAACTTGAAAATCTAAGAAATAGTGAAAGAAAAACCAATGTATCATGTTCTTGCTTAAATGATTAAATGGGAGATGTTACGGTCACTTTTGACCCTGATGAACACTCAAGAAATTAGGGAAGAAGGGCTCTCTTTCGTGATTTCATGAAGTGTAATTCATAAAAGATAAAATATTTCAAGTAAATAGTTTTTTGTTTTATTAAAAAGAACCAACAACTATCAGTTATTTTCGAAAAGGCTGAAACAAAAAGCTCAAGATGGTAATACAGAATAAAAGAAAGCCTATCATAAAATAGATGATAAAAAACAACAACAATGATGATATACCATCTAGTTTTTCCTTTCTAAGAAACTGCCTGGTGGAAACTGTTCACCATCTTACAATCTTCGCAACTTCTGCTTCCACCGAACATCTGTGACCAACCACTGACTTCTTTATAGAACTATAGTAGTGTCGGTGTTAGAATCAAACAAACCCTTAGTGCGAACTACGACAACACTCAATATGAAGTATGTAGGTCATGAAATGGCAGAGGGAAAGATAAATGGCCAAAACAGATTTTATTGCCAAAATAAAAGAATATATATATAAAATTAAAGAACAACAAGGAATTTTATTATCCACTACCCAACTATACAACCCTTGCTGATTATCCAAAGTTGCTTGTTTCATTTCATTTGTGTTGATATTTATGCTTTACCTGATTCTCGCAAGTCCATATGTACCTAAACATTTGGATTTCAAACTCGACAGTAAAAAGTGATAGTGCTAGTATTTGTTAGCAAACCCATATAACAATCATTAGAAGTGGAAAATGTATATCAAAAAATGGAAAACCTTTGATTGTGAAAGATATAATAAAAAACAATGTTAC
Source organism: Brasenia schreberi (assembly GCA_036023115.1). Taxonomy (NCBI): domain Eukaryota; kingdom Viridiplantae; phylum Streptophyta; class Magnoliopsida; order Nymphaeales; family Cabombaceae; genus Brasenia; species Brasenia schreberi. The sequence continues at coordinate 7,793,980 of JAYKKT010000047.1, forward strand.
TTATTTGTTTTTCTTGATAACTCCTTGTGTTAGTTGCAATAAGGCAGGCTTTATTGATAGCGGTTGATGCAACAAGGAAGGAAACTATTTCTCGTTATAAAGAAATTATTTTTGTTAAACGATTTACCAAATGCTTTTCAATCTTTTATAGAACACAACATAAGAGGCAATCATAGATGAGCCATTTCTCCTATGTATAACTGATATCTGGGGAAGGTAAAGTTGATATAAAATCTAGAAGATTGAGTCTGAAAACATGATGAAAATCTGAATATTTTATTGTCTTCGATGAGAAAACCTCCCTAAAGAAACAATCCTACTAGGTGATTCATAGCTTAACAATGATGCTCATTGAATGTGACTCGTGAATCACTCAAGCATCTGCAAATATAGAAACTCAATAATGGTATTAGAGCTATCATTTGATTCCTAGCTGTGCCACAAGTGTTGAGACACTATTCAATCGACCAACAATAGATTGATTATTGGTATGAATTTTTTTATTGTTTCCATATAGAAAAGAACTTTGTTCTTGATAAAAGATCCATGAAAAACACATCCTGAATAGCCTGTCTTTCAATATATATATATATATATATATATATATATATATATATATATATATAATATATATATAAATAAAATAATCTGTCCAACTTCTTAAGGTATTTGAAAGAGATCACCATTTCGAAAATAGAGAAGAACTGAACAAAATCAGTTCTATTAAATCTCTTGTTGATTTCTTAAAAGAAAAAGGGAAAGGTGAAATAGAGGTTAAAGAAAAAAATGGTCAGATTTGAACCACGATCTGATAAAAAACTATTTTTCTATTTTTTGTTCTTACAGGTTAAAGAAGAATACTAGTCAAGTTATTTTATACTTTGACTCTTAATAGAAAAATGACAAAGAATCTCTATTTGAATTCTGACAGTGATTTGTGAAACAAAATATCATATGCTTAAATAAAAACAAAGGTATAACCTTGTTGGTAAGCTGCTTGGATGTTAAATCGTCCATTGCAGTAGAGTATTTGATCCTTATCATTGTTTGAATCAAGCCTCTTAAAAGAGAGAGGAAGGGAAAAAACCTTGTTAAAAGAGAGAGGAAGGGAAAGAACCTGCACCATAAGGAGAGCATAATATACACAACCCTGTGGCTGGAGTTACGTTGGGATTATCTCGACGATCACTCACGGATGAATAACTATGAGCTTGTCTTGATCAACCTTCTGCTCACTCTCTCTGTCTCTCTCTCATTTTTCATTGCTCTGGCCTTGACTTTATAGAGCATAACGTACACAACTACAAAAGCTTAATGGCTTGAACTTACATCCTTGAAAAAAAAGGATTCTTTTGGCCTTGACTTTATGGGGAATCCACTATGTTCTAAGAGAATCCAGAACATAATCAACATGTGATGCAATTACAAAGAAAAGTAAATCTATAAAACCTTCACTAAGGATGACATCCTAGTAAAAACCATTATGTTGACTTATATAAATAATAATTTAATTAGGGTTTTTGAGGATTAGAAGATTGCCACAAAAATATATGACATAGTCTCTAGCAAATACAACACCACAACTGAACTCCATGTCCAACTGCTCCTACAATGTTACAACTCCTATAAGATGAAGGAGACTAATAATATAATTGAGTGTGTAGATGTAAATAGAATGCTCATTATGGCTAGATATTTAACAATCACAAAAAAATCATTTCAAACTCCATTCAAATTTTAACTATTATTTATCTATTCTTAAGGACAACTCTAATGTTCCCTAGCTGAGCTTCTCTTAAAATTAACAGTTGAATAGGAGTATCTTGAAAAGGATAAAAGGATACATTCATTCTAACTCAAGATGATAAAACATCAAATGAAGTAGTATGCATGATTTCAGATTGGCTCTACCTTGATCATGATGTTTTTGGTTGTTAGGTAGATTTTGGAGTGACATGACACATTGTAAAGATAAAGGATAGAGCAATTGACCTCAAAGAGTATCACCATGGAGAACATCATATATATGAAAAATTACATATATTTTGATATTGTGGGAGTCAAATCCTTTAGGATTCATATATCATATACTTCTGCCTTATTAACTGATGTTCGGATTGTGCCTTCCATAAGGTGAAACTTAGTGTCTATATCCCTCTTGGTCAAAAAGGGCTTTGAGATTAGATTCATACTAGGGAAATTGACCATAGAGAAGCATGGGGGTATTTACTTTTTTGGTATTTATGATTTTGAGCATGTTTTTTTAAACTAAGTGTTTAAATAATAATGACAAGTATTCTCCTTATATTGATTGTGCTTTTGTTGTTTATGTAAATGCATCACATAGAATATTAGGACATGTGAGTTTGAATAAGTTGAAGAAACTAAGCAACTTCTACTTATTACCTGTATTTGATGAAACTTCATTTAAAAGGTGTGAGCCCTATATGCAAGGAAAATGACTAGAAAGCTTTTTCTGAAATATGTTATTAGAGCCACAATTTTATTAAAATTCACATATATATTTATAGACCTTTCAAAATACGACCTCATCGAGGAAATATCTATTTGATAACCTTTATTGATGATTATTTGAGGTATAGATATAGATACCTCTTGTCTCACAAGTTTGAGGCATTAGATATGGTAAAGAAATATAAACAAGAAATTTAAAATCAATTGGGTTATAAAGTTAAAGTGTTAAGGTCTAATTGAGATGGTGAATACACCTCTTATGAGTTTTCAAAATATTATAAAAATTTTAAAATAACAAAGCAAAGTACCATGCTGAGAACACCCAAATAAAATGGTTTAGTTGAATGATATTATAAGACACTTTTAAATATGAGTAGGTATATGTTACCAATTGTTTTTCTAACTAGAGTTTTTTGAGGAGAAGCAATGTTTATAGTCATGTACAAACTAAATAGAGTTTCTTATAAGGTTATATCTTCTACACCATATAAGTTGTAGTTTGGTAGAAAATTATATCTTAGTCACCTATAAAGGTAGGAACCAATTGCATATTTGAAGAGCTTAGACTAGTTTAGAGATAAGCTAGGCAATAGATCTTTAAGATGTATCATAAGGACCTTAGTTTAATAGAAAGTAGAGATAGTTCTTAAAATATTTTAAGAATGATATCCTTACAAATGATGATGAGGATATCAATGATCTTATATATCTGAATGAATCATCATTCAACTCATGGATACTAATTCTAATAATCTTTCCTTACAAACTGATATATTAAGTGGTCACAAGAGACCATATGCTCCTTCATCCTATTTAAAGGATTACCACATTTACCAAACTGAGAAGATGTGTTATTCAATAGATTTAGATGAGGTAATTGATAACTTAGGTTGTCAGATTGGGTAAAAGCAATAGATAAAAAATTTGAATCCATTGAAAAAAAAACAAGTCTTGGAATTGATAGATTTGCTTAAGGAAAGAAAATAATTTATTATAAATAGGTACTTAAAAAATACAAAGTTTATGGTTCACTAGATAAATTTAAAGTGAAGTTGATTGCAAAAAGATTTTTGCGAAAGATAGTATAGATTGTCTTGGCACATATTATCCTTTTGTGAAATTTGTGATAATTTTGGTTGTTGTTACATTTCATGATTCGGATTTACACTAGTTAGATGTAAAGACTACCATTTTGAATGGTGACCTTAATGAAGCGATTCATATAAAATAATCAAAAGGTTATATTGTTAAAGGTCACGAGAATAAGATATATAGGTTGAAGAAATCACTATATGACCTAAAATAATCACCTCAATAATAATATTTGAATTTTTATATAATGTCATTATAGAATCAAATTTATAACTAATCAAATTGATCATTGTGTTTGAAGCATTGGAAACCACTTTATCATTCTATCTTTATATATAGATGACATTTTGTTGATTGTATATGACAATGACATGATTATCAAAATAAAGTCATGGTTGAGTGTCAAGTTAAAATGAAGGATATGGGACAGATATCTTATATCATAAAGTATAATAATTACTCGTAATATCTAAACTATTGCGTCTAAGTTAAGAGGGAGATATTGACTATATGATCAAAAGGTTTATAATGAGTGATTGTAAGCTTGCATGTACACCCAAGATAAAGTGGTGAAACTAAGTAAAGTTAATTGCCTTATTGATGGACAAGAAAAACCAAATGTTCCTTATGCTAAAGCTATTGGCAGCTTGATATATGTTATGCTATGTACAAGACTTGATATTAGTTTTATTATTGGTTTTGTGAGTAAATATTAAAGTAATCCTAGTTAGTAATATTGCATTACTATAAACAAGATTTTGAGATATCCAAAAGGAACAAGTGACTTAAAATTATGTTATAAGGTAGACAAACTAAAAGTAGTTGGATACTCAAATAATATTTTTTTAAAGCAAAGATAATATTAAATTAACCTCTAGTCAAATTTTCTTAATCGAAGTGATATTGTTTCTTAGTTATGTTAAAAATAAGGTTGTGCAGCTTTGCAAACACAAGAAGCTGAGCATATTGCTTGTAGTATAGCTACTGCTAGTATCGTTTAAATAAACCACTTCATATGAGATTTGAAGCTAGACATAACCAATGAGTCCAATATCATTTATTGTGACAGTGGTACAACTATAAGTCTAATAAACAGTGGAGCTAATAGCTTAAGGAATAAGTATATAATGGTAAAATATCATTATATACATGATATGGTTCGTAAGAATAAAATATCAGTGCCTTATCTACCTACTAAAGATATTATAGGAGATCCTTTGACTAAAGGCATATTTGAAGATTTGTTTATTAAACATGTTACACTCATAGGTGTAAGATATGTCCAAAGCTCTTTGTTGTGTGGGAACACATACATAAGGTGTTATGAAAGAAAAATGTATTGATTATAAAAAATCATATAATATGTATAACTCATAGTTGTAATTCTGCATGATTGAAAATTGATACAATTGGATAAGCTACAAATTACCATGGGAAAACCATTATATCATGATTCGACTCATATGGTCAAGTAAGAGATGATAACTCCTATGTTAGTAGCTATAAGGTCTCATTGATAATGGTTATGTAATAAGGAAGGAGAACTCTCTTTCCTAATTGGATGAACTATTTCTCGTTATAAAGAAACTATTTTTTGTTAGATGTTTTATAAAATAGTTTTTAGTTTTTTTTTTTATAAAACACAACGTAAGAGACAATCATAGATGAGCCGTTTCTCTTAGGTGTACCTTATATCCAAGGAATGTAAAGTTGATATAAAATCCAGAGGATTGAGTATAACAACGGATTGATGAAAAATCTTTGGGTATCCTATTATCCTCTATGATAAAACCTCCCTAAAGAAATAATCTTAGGCGATTCATAGCTTAAATATGTTGTTCATTGATCATCCTTGAGCAAAGACACGTACGTGGAGTCCTTCCTGTCAGTGACACAACTTACTCAAATAGATGCAGTGGAGTGCACGCGCTCTGCTGGGACCTTCCATTTCGAGAATTTCAAAGGTGCACCTTACAATATATATATATATATATATATATATATATATATATATATATATATAAGGGAGTCCATAGTCCATGCAAACACCTATTCATACTTAAACCTGCTTAAATTTCTTAATCGTTCAATCAATATGATCAATAATAGATATTTTAAAAAAGTATACTAAATGCAAAGAACAAAAAGTATAATGGTACTTTCACTTTTTAAATTCAAATCTATTGATCATCTTGATTAGACATTGAAAATTTTTAAGTAGATTTGAGCATGAATGAGTATGCCATGTCTCGTGTTCTCTCTCTCAGTATATATACATATAAAAGTGTGTCAAACGTTATTACTTATTTTCTAAGAGTAATTTGAAAACTTCTCTTTCTTTTTATTTTTCATGGTTGCCAACTTTCTTAATTATTAAATCTCTCTCTCTCTCACGCACACACACAACTATTAGTGGTAAGAATTGTGTGTTCCGGTCGTGATAGTGTTCCATGTTTCACGTTAGTGTAATAAACAAGTCAACTCGAACGCACACTCACAAGCTTCTAAGCTTGTATTGCTATATGCCCAGCAATCTTGCATCTATTTCCGGTTGTTTCAATTAATTACGAGTGTTCCTCCGTATGTTTGATTACTGGATAACTGAAACCAACTTAAACAGAAGTACGAAACCACAAACTGAACCGAATTCTGTGGATGATTAACCCGAACTGAAAAGAATCAAATATTTTAATTCAGCTCTAGGTTATATGTGAATTCTTTTCCGGTTTTCATATTGTAAGCACATTATACTCAAGCCTAGTTTCAATATCTAGTCATTTAGTATGCTTCCATAAAAAGGAGGTCAGCATTATGTGACACGAATTTTTCATGACAACACTCCAACTTTTCGAGCCATCTCATAATCACTGGCCTATAATACACACACACACACACACACACACACACACACACACACACACACATATATATATATATATATATATAAAGAAAGAGAGTGTTTTAGTTGCATAATGTTTTTTAGTACATAATATTGTATACATATTTTCATTGTTCAATCTTTACGATCAATTGTGGAAATTTAAATAATTTTATATTAAATATAATTTAAAAATATAATAATACTTTTAATTCAAGTCTCTATCATTGATAAAGCTAAAACTCTCTTCATATATATATATATATATATAGTCGACTACAAATCATAAGTAGGTAAGTTTATAAATCCAACACGGCAACGTCTGTTTCATAGAAAGCTAGCTGCCTTCCGGAAAGTGCCTACCTTTTCCAAAAACAATTCACCAAGTGGGCGAGTCTTGCGATGTGGGCCCCACGGAGTACGAAAACTTTGTCATATAGCTTTCACCGATGGGAACCTCCACAAGTGCAGGTGAGGTGTGGGGCCCTGGTTACACGTCACAAGAAGCACTGCACAAATTGTATCGCACTCAATTATATGACAAATTCTAAAACTCGATTGTGTGATATATATCACACTCTTTGAGTACTCCGACCAAACAAATTGCAATAATATAGCCAAACACATTCCATTCCATTTCAGATCAGATTCGGATCCAAATCCAAGAAGAAGGCAGTGTTTGCAAAAACGTTGTTTTTGTGAGAAAGAAACCAATATTTAACAAAAAAAATTAATTATTATAAATTGGTATGTAAACAAAGTTTCATATGTACGTAAAATTGGTGATTCTGAATCGGTTGATTAATCATTTAAACTGAACTAATTGTAGTGAATTTGTCAAACTAATGCCTACTCTTCTCCATCAATAGAATAGCGAATTTGTTGTTTGATACTTGAACATGGATTTGGATGTGTATCAGTTATAGGTACTTTTTTGTTTTCTTTTCGGGTTCAATGTTCATATATGTATCACAGTTCAACTGAACCATTTCTACAGAAAAGTGTGCAAGCATATTAGTTATACGTATCATATAGTATGTAGAATATTATGTACACAATATGTACTATATGTGGATATATTATTAGATTTCTCAATTTTTACAGCAAAATGTGCAAACATATTTTATTTACTTTTATTTATAAAGACAAGCTTTTAGTAACATATGTGTGTGTTGCTGCATATGCACGTATGTATTTGTATCTATATAATATTACACTTTTAAGTTTAACGCGCAAGACATGTTACAGCTCTTCTAACTTGGCTCATGCTTAATTCTTGTTGGTGTCACAAAAATGCGTTAACAAGCAGCATATGAACAAGGTTTTGATCCCTCAAATGAGCCGAGAACAACTCGTCTTCAATTAGTTGAGCTTGTTTACCAAACTAACTTTCATGCGAATACACACTATACACACACACACGCATAGACGAATTATGAACAAGGTTTCAACTTCCCACACACAGGCACTTGCACACATACACATGCATGCACGCAAACAAACACACAGAGGGGAGAAAAGAAGAATTTTCTAACTTGGGCTTTCACTTTTTTCCTAAAAAATAGTACCGAATAATTAAAAAATAAAGGAGACAACTTGCTTAGGGCAGCATGTCAACATATTTGTACCTTTCATTTAACCTAACACATCTCCAACCATGAGGAAAGGAAGCATCTCTACCGAATAATGTATTTTGTCCCCTTTAGTTCCAACACTTTGGTTGATGAAGGACAGCCCACTATTTAAGGATGTAGGCTTTTATACTCCTATTGACTAACTTTACTTAGTCATATTATTATGTAGAAAATGATGAAGTTTTTTAAATTTTTACTATTACTTTAGTCCAAGTGAAGGTGACATTGGTTTGGGTCTTATTAGGGGAAAATAAAAAGGAAACCTCACATTGTCAGTCATTAAGCTTAAAATAATCATATCAACTATTTCCTTGTCTTTTTACAGCTAACGTGCGCATATCTTATATACAAGCTAACATTATATTGGAAGGAGTCTGTATGGGCCATTATAATATTATTCCTTTTACTTTCGGTTAAATGGGGAGGCCCAGAGCTCAATGCACACCCCAGGTATCGAACTCATAACCCTCAATTTGTGACTCGACCTCCTAGCCAGGTGAGCTATTGCTTCTTGTGCATTATCACTCATTTATTTGTTCACGCCTTAATATAACATGAGAATGACCTTTTGGAGCATGGTTTAGTTTATAATTTAGTATGTGTTGATTAATGGCATTTAGGGTGTTAGCCCACCTAGCAGGGCTCTCCACTAGCGTGATGGTTAGCCACGAGTTTGACTCCCGGGGTGCGCCCACCTACCCTCGGTCTCCTGTTGTAACCAAAAGAGGGTCAATCAACGAGCTTTCACGAGACTAACATAGCATGCTCATGTTAAGCCCATATGGTTTAATAAACCAATCACGAACAAGTTACATTATTTACTCCTTCCCTTTGATGAATAACAAATTTAATTACCAAATAATATATTTTCATGAGTTATTATAGCTGTTTTCCTGTTTGGAAACTTGGCTTGAATCTCACCTTTGAAAAGATAGGGCAGGTACATAAGTGAAAGAACCAACATGAAAGAGGATTTTGTTCATGGCTCGTTCAAAAACTTAAAGTAGCGCTTTTACACAGCTTGTTTACTTGTTTGAACCGAACCAACCACAGCCAAAATGGGTTTTTCATGCATTATTTTCATTATGAAATTCATTTTATTGCTCGTTTGAGCTAAGAAATTACTTTGACAATTGTTATACTGAAACTCTTGTCTATTAGACTAAAGGGTGTGCCTCAAACTATGGGTGTCCTATATATATATAATGCTCCTCTATTGGGCTAGTAATCCTAAAAGCTAGAGAGAGAGCATGAAAACCTACCCCGGGTTCAGAGGGTCCATAAAGTGGGCAAGATTCTTAGGCGTGTGGGTCTGCGACTGTTTGAAAGCAGCGGTTGTTAGAAAGGTATCATTTTGGGTTCATTAACAAAAATGGGTCGTTCAAGATGGTCCGCGGCACACATCCTCATCCAATCCAAAAGTAAGAACTCTTTGAAGATCAACGAAATGATGGCCCATCCGGTCCTCATTAGCTGCCTATGCATAAATGGTCCGCCGGCCACTAGTATTGAATGAGCGGACTCTTGCTTCCCATTTATTTCTAATTGTGTGTGCTCGCGTGAACGTGTGTGTGTGTGTATATATATATATATATATTTTTTTTTTTCTCGTGAGATTTGTTTGACAATCCTACATTACCAAACTCTAGGTGAGTAGGGTGTCCCCAACCCTGTGTCTAGGCATGTTACAAATTGGAAGGATACCAACTTTTGTGTGGTGCGAAGAATCATTTAAGGTTGATGTCGACTGTACAATTTGCCAACTTAAAATACTAATGGACAGCGTGCGTGCGTGTGTGTATGTGTGTGTGTGTGTTAGAGAGAGTGAGGCCCTTTTTCACACACCTTTACATAAAAACCATGTTTTCCTAGCATACCAACACCTAGACATGGCTGGTTCGGAATCGTTCTGGGGTTCAAATCGAAGTCGAACTGGTGGTGTAACCGCTAGCAGCCAGAACCACGGTTTCGAACCGCCGATATGGTTTCATATAATTTTCCTGATTTCCTTATACACCAACCACCAGCTAGGCCAATGGCAAGACATTTCACAACCATTAGTTGTGATGGGGAGAGTTCAACTCCCATGGCCGCCATGTGTCCCTTGTACTTCACACCCTCAGTTCGGAATCATTCTGTAAGATTTCAAGTTTTTATGGTCACAGGATACCAGTTCATAAAACATACAGAGAGCCTAAGCTTGAGCTAAAGTTTTAGTGTGGCGCTCTTTGGAATTTTATATATGAGCAGCTTTTGGCAGGCATGGGATTCGGGATACTAGTCATGCACATTTCATTGTCCACAGTCCCACTCAGTGAGTTAGACATGACCGTTTCGGAACTGGTCTTTCGGTTTGAACCGGAACCTAACTGGCTGTGGAACCACTGGTAAATGAAACTGGCCTCAGAACAGTAACTGCAATCAAAGACCTCTCAGTTTGATTATGGTTCATGATCTTTAAAAAACGGAATTGGAGGGTTCAAACTGCCAATATTTGTTTGTATATAATTTTTAGAAATTTTTATTCATCAACTGTCTTAGCTCTGGTGGGAGTTCGACTCTCATGATGCACATTTCGTCTCTTGTGTTCCAATCAAGCAAGGGTTAAATACGTTATTCGAAACCGAAGTTCGCCGTTGCTGGTGGGGAGTTCGAGTCACGGAGGATAGGTTTTAAGGCGGTTCCTGTTCGGTTACGATTCCAAAACTGTAACTGAAACCAATCCTTGAGCAGTTCGGTTATGATTCCTCATTTCAGACAAACCCGAACCGAACATATCTCACTAGTGTTGTCCTAATAAGAGCACTGCAATAAAGCCTCCTAGCCTAGCCTACCACAATTGCACCCGAAAAGCCTTGCAAGTGCTTTGACAAGCAGTTCCCTAGAGCACCTCGCCTTCACTTAAGGTTCAAACAGTAGGTAGCTCCAAATGCTTTAAGCCCAATGTGTAAACCTCCATCATCCACCACTACCACGAGTTATTGCTCTAATATTTTTCAAAGCCAAGCTCGAGTTCTATTCAAGCTCCATGTCATCCCGGAGGCACCCAAAAATACTTCAGAATCGTGAAGGCATGCCGGAGCCAAGCTTGAGCTATACCAACTTTTTGCCAAATAATAAAGCTTTGGAAAAGGCCCCAATCTCATTTCAGTCCCAATTGCACACGAAGCTCATTATATAATACGTTCTCATTCAATTCATTTATTTCTTAGTATGCAAGCCATGATCTTTATTACCTTTCAAGCCGGATTAGCCACATACGAAACTCAACAAGCACAAACTGCCAGTTCACTGAAACTCACCACCACTCGCATCCGTGAAAAGTCGGTCATGGTCAGGAACTGAGTTTGACATCACTGAGCACAATTCCTCCCGCCCTTTCAAACAAGAAAAGCACCAAACAACCCATCATGGCACATAGTAAACCAGGTAGAGAAACGAATCCCAGAGAGTTTCTATCTTCAGAAGGGAAGGAACCCTTTTCTTCCCATTTTGATATAACAATGCTGAAGGGGAAATTGTCAACTCACCACGATTTCTAGTACACGTATAGCCTCTTGGGCTCGTTTATAACTCAATAGGAAAGTCCCGATTAGGCCGTGACAATTATGCTAGGAACTTCTATGATGTTAATCGAATTAAAGAATACATCGGAATCATGAAGTAACACTAACCACTCAACGTTGCTATTATACAACAACGCAATAGCGATCCCTTTCTGAACTCTCAAGGGACTACTCCCCATCTGATCATTCAGATGTTTAGTTTCCGCCATGCGGTCCTCTGTTACCACTCCCATCATGCGACGATTGCCTGTTGACTGTGTAGGATGCGAGTTAGCATGGCCTCTGCTAGGGCCTACTTGGTATGGATATGGGCTTCTAGTTGGCGAACCCCTGTAGTGACCCTATTGAGATGGTGCTGCTGCAGTTGGTCCATAAGTTTCATAGCTCCCATACCCCGGAGGGGGTGCATAAGGTGAAGTAACTGCTGCCCGTGCAGCCATGGCAGCGTAAGTTCCTCTTGGTGTCCCATCATTTTGATAGGACGACTGGTATGGTCGCGTAGACCAATTTGGCTCTCCATATGATTGTGATGTATTAGCATAACCCCGCTCATAAGAATGGTTTCGAGGAATTTGAGCAGCTGCTGATGAATATCTTTTGTGATCGTCCTCTACCTCTTTTAATACTTTCAAAATCTAGTTTTTCATTCCTTTTATCTTTTTTTTATATGTCCAAACCATCTTAAACGATATTCTCTCATTTTATCCTCTATTGGTGTCACTCCCAATTTATTTCTAATAACCTCATTATGTATACCGTCTTTGCTTGTATGACCACTAATCCATCTCAACATCTTCACTTCTACCACAGACATCTTTTGTACATGTCGATGATTAACTGCCCCAACACTCACAACCATAAAACATATCATGTCTAATTGTTGCTCTATAATATTTACCTTTTAACTTTAATGATATCTTCTTGTCACAAAGAATACCTAATGGTCCTCTCCATTTTAACCAACCTACATTAATTCTATGCATAATATCTTCATCAATTTTTCCATCACTATGAAAAATTGACTCTAGGTATTTAAAACTTTCCTTTTAGGAGATGCAATTTGAACATTCCATATATTCTGTCTTTGTTCTACTAAGTCAACTAATGTTTCTCTCCATAGTTCCAATTTTCTATTAACCTTTTCCTTATACTTCACCACTAACACAATGTCATATGCAAATAACATACACCAAGGTACTTCATCTTGAATATGTTTTGTTAACTCGTCACCACTATAAATAAGTATGGACTTAAAGTTGATTATTGATGTAACCCAATATTAACTTCAAAAAGTCTGACATTCCTTTATTAGTCCTCACACATGTTTTTGCACCATCGTACATATCTCTTATAAGGTTTATGTGTGTCAATGGGATACCTCTTTTTTTCATGGTTATCCAAAAGATCATCCCTTGGTACCCTATCCTAAGCTTTTTCAAGATGAATAAATATCATGTAAAAGTCTATATTTTCTTTCTCTAAAATGTTTCATAAGACGTCTAAAAAGGTGAATCGCTTCAATAGTAGATCTTCTTGACACGACTCCAAATTGGTTCTTTGTTGTACTCGATACTTTTCTTAACCTACATTCGATAATTCTTTCCCATAATTTCATAGTATGGCTCATTAACTTGATACTCTGATGATTCGTACAATCCTGAATGTCTCCCTTGTTCTTTTATAAGGGTATAAGTGTATTCGCTCTTCATTCTTCGGGCATCTTTTGGTTTCTTGATATTTCATTAAATAGTCTTGTGAGCCAAGTGATTCCTGTCTCTCCTATGATTTTCCAAACTTCTATAGGAATATTATATGGTACTACAGATTTACCACCCTTAATATGTTTAAGAGCATATTTAACTTCATTCTTTTGAATACATCGGTATAAAATGTTGTTTATATACTTTTCTGATTTGGCTAACTCTTATAAGCTAATACTAACATCTTTATTTTTATTAAAAAACTTATAAAAATAATTTTTTCATCTATTTTTATATCATCATTTGCAACTAAATTTTTTTCATCCTCGTCCTTGTATCTAACAAAATTAAGATCCTTAGTTTTCTTATCTCTATCCCTAGCTATCATAAAAATATCTCTTTCACCCTCTTTTGAGTTGAGTTTTTTATATAAATCCTCTCAAATTTTAGTTTTTACTTCTCTAACATCTTTTTTCACTTCTTTCTTTCCTTTCTTATAAGCCTCTAAAGTTTCAATAGTCTTTTTAACATAATATAATTTGTAACATGTCCTCTTTGCCTTGATTTTATCTGGTACCACTTCACTCTACCACCAAACTTTTTTTTTGTGCTGATACCACTTCACTTTTGTAATATACATAGCCATATTGTTCCACATATCACAAGATATACCTATGTAATTTTAAGCATCTCCTTGAAGAACTTTCTGTTTAAATATATCTTCTTTCACACATTTGAGGATCCATTATTTAGTCTGAATAGCTCTATGTACTCTATTCTTCTTTGTCTACTTTTTTATTTGAAAATTTATTACTAAAAGTCGATGTTTCATGGTTAAACTTTCTCCTAAAATTACCTTATAATCTTTGTAACATGATCTATCTTTTTTCCTATAAACAAAATAATCAATTTGTATTTGTGACAAGCCACTCTTATAAGTAATTAAATGTTCATCTCATTTTTTGAAAATTGTATTGGATATAAAGAGATCAAATACTATAGCAAAATTTAAAATCTCCCTACCTTTCTCATTTATATCCCAAAACCAAAGTTTTCATGAATACCTTGATATCCTAATGCCTCTTTACCGATATGTCCATTTAAGTCTCCTCCTAAACAAATCTTCTCCCTTTGTGAAATTCTTTGAATCACCTTATCTAACTCTTCCCAAAAAAGTCATCCTTATACTATCTTTTAGTACTACTTGGTGTGCGTAATCACAAACTATATTCAAAACCTCTGCTCCTAGCACTAATTTCAACGTCATGATTTGATCAACATATCATTGTATGTCCACTACACTATCCTTTAAATCTTTATTTATGATAATATCAACTCTATTTCGAGCTTTTTCCTTTTCTAAGTACCATAATTTAAAAACCCTCTCTCCAATTAATTTATTATATTCGGGCAAAAATGTAGAAGCCCTTGCTTACTTTTCGTTGCATTCATGATCTATAGTGTGTCGTTAAGAGGAGATGTCTCAATGCTATGCTCATAATTTGTATAATCCATGGTATAAATCATTGAAACACTAATATAGCAAATACTCCAACAAGTTCCTAAAACATTGAAAAACATAGTATGCATAGAAGAGAGACATGCATTCATCTCAAGAAAAATCAAAGAAAGCCTGCAAAGAAACCTGGCATTTGGATCAATTTTTTCTTTTACAGCAGCTCGTTCATGAGCAGAGCAGTGATTGAAGCGATCATACAGAGAAAATATACTCGAAGACAAAGGATGACTGACGGTCACAAAAAGCATCTCAAACATTTACCAATTGGATAAAAATCAATAATTGGTGAGTTTGGATCTGTCATAAGTTTCCTATACGGCTCAGGAAGTGCATGAGAGCTGCAGATAAGTCATTGTTTCTTTCCATGTCACATTAACTTCAGTAAGTTATAATTTTTATAAAAATTAAAAAGGGTAGCAAGCAAACCTTGCGGCAGGAAAAACCCCTAGAAGCTGGTCAAATGGTTTGAATGGGGTACCCAGCTTAAAGCTAATATTAAGCTCACCAAGGCCCTTGAGATCAGACGCAAAGGGGGCATAATGATAAGGACAATTGAAAAGAATATTCTTAGCACATAGCAGCTGCATATTGATGCTTCGTTTCTTGTTGCACAACCCGGCACAAAACATCCCAATGTTCACTAAAAACTATGAAGCATTACAAACACATAGGCACAACAACAACAACTAAGCCTTTTCCCATACTAGACAGGGTCGACTACATAGATTTTTTGTTTCCACATAGCCCTATCATGTGACATGCTAGCAGTTAACTCACAATAAGCTAGATTATTCTTTATTGTTTCTTTCCAACACTTTTGTAGTTATAAGTATGAAGTACAATAGAGAACCAATTTGGATTCATGCTAGGCAGATCTACTGTTGAAGCGATTCAACTTTTGAAACGACTTATGGAATATTTTAGAGTAAAAAAGAAAGACCTTCACATGATATTTATTGATCTAGAAAAAGCTTATGATAGAGTACCGAGGGAGGTTCTTTGGAATGAATGATAATATCCACCACCTCCATTATCTTATGAGTCAATATGCCGATATTTCAACTACTAATGTAAATCTTGTTATTTAGGATTAACTTTCTTATTTCCTTACATCCGTCTATGCTGAAAATGTGGAGACCCTCCTTGTAATTTGGTCACTATATAGCAAAATTAACTCCTCTATCCACACCCATTTATGAGGTGGGAACTCTCTTTCCAATCCAATTGATTCACTGCATCAGACCCTTTCCTACTTTTGACTGCATTTGAACTTTATATTGCATTAACAGTTCACGGGTATCAACCACGTGGCATGGACGAGTCCTATGTCATGTTAGTCGACACTTGTGGGACGTGATAGAAACCAACCACAATATTAAAGAAAATGTCAGTATCCTTGTGGTCACATCTACCAGCAACATCAAGGGTGATACAAATTGCAAAACAAGAATGGATTTAAACCTCATGAGATACAAATCATTCTATCATCATATACGAAGGATCATCCTAAGCCCCACAAACTCAACCTAAAGTTAAAAATGACTTGCATAGGTAAACAAAAAACCCGCTCAAGCCTCTTGCTAGTGTAATGTATGCTTCAAACAATAAATGATCAACAACAAATCGATAATGCAATATCTAACAACATCCAATGTATGTTTCCAATATAGCAAAAATTAGAGTCGTACCCAAGTGATAGTGGCAATAGTTAGACATGTTAACCCGAAACCAAGAACCATAATTGAGCTATCAAGTGGATGGTTCCAATTGTGATTATTGGTTTGGCAGTTTAAGATATGATTTTATGATGGTTTTGGATCCAGTTTTGGGACAATTTCAGATCCGAGTTTTGGACGATTTCAAATTTGGTTTTGGAGTGCATTTGGATCCGGTTTTAGTGGTTTCGACTCCGATTTTTGGATGGTTTCAAATTCAATTTTGAGGTGGATCTAGCTTAAGATCCGGTTTAGTTATATAACTATTAAACTATATAAGTCCATAAGTTGTATAAGACTATAAGTTATATAACTATATAAGTTTATAACTATAAGTATTAGTGTATTACATTATACATACATATATATATTATATTAAAAATGATATAGTTACATTATATAAGTTCTTATAAGTAATAACTTATAAGTATTACATTCATTAATTTATGCATACATGATATATTACATTACAAAATATATGTAGACTATGCAATAGTAATGTAACTATGTAAGTATATAGCATATTACATATATGATATATGTAATTTATTATATAATATAATTATATAAGTATTGTATTATATATATATATATATATAAAATAATAAGATGTTAAACTTAAGTTATAATATTATAAAATATAATCTAATACATGTATAAAAATTTATACAAGATATATAAAATAAAAATAAAAGAAATAATGAGTTTGACTGTAATTTAATTACCTATGAATTATGCCTCCTACATATCCTCTTAGGTGGAGAGGAATCAAAGTCTATGTAATTCTTTAACTTTTGATAGAAACCCCTTACCTAAAGTCATTGACTCTAAACTTGATCATCATCATCGCTCCATACTTGCATTAGATTAGTGTCAATAGTGGTCATACTAGTTCCTCCTTCAGTAGCATAGTCTTCAATATATATGTCAACCAGCACTTCTTCATACTTCTATGCTTGACACCTTGCTCTAGTCTAATCATCTATGTACGCTCCGGCTTCTAAGGTTTTAGGTTATAAGTTAGAGCAGTGTTCATCTAATATATTACCTCTTGTATTAAATACTTACTCTAAAACAATAGTTGAGATTGAAACAACAAAAACATACTTAGCAATTAAAGATAAAATTGGATAAGTAAGTTGATGCTCTAACCACTATTTTAAAACATCTAATTTATCTTCATCCTCATGTTCTTTAAATTCATGAACATCATAATGAATAACATTATATACCTCAAACTAGATCAAGTCTATATATTTTGGTTGCTTTCTAAGTCTAGATTTCAAAATATGACTAAAAAACTTACTACGAAAAGAGGAGGATGTATGATTGTCACTGCTTTCTTCTTCAACTTGCGGAATAAGATGATCATGTACATAACTATAATCAACACATAATTGATTAATATTTAATATTATATCATTGATTATACTATTGATATTCTTAAGCTCATTTAATGAAAGATCTTTATAATAAACATTCAAAAATAATTCTAAGCCTTCTAATTATAATCTAGGATATAATGCAACAAGAACTAAAATAATTGTTGAAAGATCTATATAATAATTAAGTAATTTTTCTGTCATCTCCAACATAGTATGAGATAAATAAGAATTGATACGAAATATGATAACTCATGAACTACTTTTAAAGCTTGATAATAAAATAAATGACATGTCAGATAATACACACAAGATAATATATTTATAATATTATTAAAATAATTTTTTTTAACAGATATGTATAGACATCTCAATTAGATTCAAACGAATTTGATTATGAAAAATGAATGTGCATAAACTCTATTGATAACTCTCTATAGGGTATAGTCAAGGATAACATTTGATAGGTCGAGTTCCAATGATGTCTAATGTTTTTTGAAAATGTCATAGAGGCAAATCCACTAGTCTTGTAAACTCCTAGATGCTTTTTCATCATAGTCAAGGATAACATTTGATATAGTGTTTGATGAACATCTAAACCCATTACTCCTACATGCTTTTTTATAATATGATTTCTTAGTGTGTCATAACAATCTCCTTACTTAAAATTATATACTTTATCATAGTAGTTAGACTTCGCCTGATTCATATTGTCTTTTTCATCTTATAATTTCATAAAGTGAAATTGTTTCCCGCATAAATGATACATTAGTCCTATACTGTAACCTATATCTATCATGCTTTCTTGATAGTGTAGTATTAACATCAAAAGTTTTTTAGGACTATGGCAACTCCTGCTTATATTCAAAATGGATTTTTGTTGTTTTTGGAACTAGAAGAATCATCACAACGGTAAGTCATTCACTTAATAAAATAATTAAATAATTTAAAATAAAATATTAATACAATGATATGAAAACAAAAAATAAGAGAACAAAATTGAAGAACGAGTTAAATGCGATTTTTGTATCTTTTGTTAAAATATAGCTGCCAAAATAAAAATGAAATACTTAAAGTATCATATGAATCAAGAGCAAGAGATAAAAAAAGAGTAAGGTTGCAAGAGGAAGAGCAAGAGTGTGTGAGTTGCATGATTTTCTATTTGAAAACTACTATTTATAGAACAAAAACACTATTCATAGACAAATATTTTTTTAAAATATAATTTTAAAAAATCAATCAAATGGTTAATCAAATAGTCAATATGATTGATGGTTAACCAAGAAATGGGTGCAATGTGGCACCCATTTACAATTTTAAAATAATAAATATTAAAGGCGGCCAACAAGTATGCAACTGCCATATGGTGTCCACTTTATTTTGATATGGACGCAAGCGCCAAGTGGCACCCGCGGTCCAGCCAAGCAGTCAGCAAGGCTAACCGCCTCTTTAGTACCGGCACCACATGGGGCTTTAGTATAATATGGTTGACAGTGGGAACCAGGCAATGTCACACCCACATGAGTCGCGACACGAACCAATGCCATGTGGCCGTTTAAGTTGTCCTGAATCTAAACTATGACCCAAATCCGTATCCGATCCAAAATGGGTGACACTGTACGTTGCATGTGTTCCTATAACAATACAAAACTTGAAACTACTCAAACAAGTCTTGTTTCAAACCTAGAAACCGTTCATGTTTTGACACAAGACGCGACCTATCTAACATGAAACTCTTAGCATGAGACACGAAGACACAATACGAACGAATGGCATTCATAGTGTGTTGGACACGACACGACATGAGAATTAGGACATGCCTAAAAAGGGGCATTTTTGGTGGTATTTCGATGGTTATTTTGCCATTTTCTGGCAACAATCAAGGCCGCTAATGGTTCAAGGATCAAACCCAAAAACAACCACCGGTGATGGTGTTTAGCTGAAAAATGAAGATGAAAATGATAAGTTACAAAAAATGGAAAATCCGATGAATTTGAATAATTTTCTAACCAAATTGAAACCTACAACTTACCCAATCCTACCAAAACCCTTCGTGCTACCTCAATATGCTTTAACCCAAGCCCAAAACAATTATCAACAACTAATTTTTTTATAAAAAGTTGAAAAAATAGAAATATGAAAAATTGGTTATAACACACTAGATTCAGGTCGATTTTTGTGATGTCGCTAGTCGCTGGATTCCTCTTAACGTTGCAATTGCTCGTGCGGTTACCTTTTACCCTCCCTCTCTTTCCTTGACACACAATTACACATCAGGTGTTACTGTGTTTCACCCAAGGTGAACCTTCCTGGTTCTACCCAGGTTATTACACGTGGTGCCTACGGTCCAGCTAGGTGGTGAACGAGATTGACCGCCTCTCCAAAACTCGGGCACCATGTGCACCCTTTGGCTGAGTGTCAATCGACTGTTTGTTATATTGTCTCATCAATCACTATATATTATATATATTAATATATAATATATGTATATATATCATCCAACGAGCTCTTTTTTTTAAAAATATATTTTAATCAATAGTTTCGAGTCGGAACCGAACCTAGACGAATTTTATAACGTTTATCCATGATTAATCGATATATATATATATATATATATCTTAGCACATAAATCTAAAGCACTTGAAGCGTTTAAACAATATAAGAAAGAAGTTGAGAACCAATTGGAGCATACAATCAAAGTCTTCAGATTGGATAGAGGTGGAGAGTACAACTTTACAAAAATTTTATAATTCTATAAAAACTTTGGTATTGTAAAGCAAAATACAATGCTCAAGACACCTTAATAAAATGGTGTAGCAGAGAGATATAACATGATCCTATTGAATATTACAAGGTATATGTTAATAAATGCTTCTCTACCAAAGATATTTTGGGGAGAAATGATAAGTATAATTGTGTATATACTAAATAGAGTCAAATCTAAAGTTGTATTCTCTATACCATATGAGATGTGGTTTAGAAGAAAATCATACCTAGGTCATCTCAAGAGGTGGGAATCTATCACTTATGTAAAGATACTTGATCAGCCTAGAGACAAAATAAACAGTAGGTCCTTAAGATGTATATTCATTGGATATCATAAAAAATCTAAAGGATATTAATTTTATAATAAAGATTATGAACTGATAGAAAGTAGGGATGCTGAATTCTTAGAGAACACTAAGAATGACATTCTTGAAAATGGTAAAAAGTATGTTGATGATTTAGTAGATCTAGATCAATCATCATTTGAACCTCTAGATGAACTTCCTGATCAAACCGAAACTTTAAGTGGACATAAAAAACCTATAGTTACACCGTTTTACTTAAAGGATTATCACACTTACCTTACAAAAGAAGTGCATAACTCGGTAGATTTAGATGAATTGACTAATAATTTAACATATTAATAAGCTATTAATTCATCTGAATCTTCGGATTGAGAAAAAGCTATAGATGAAGAAATTAAATTTATAGAGACAAACAAAGTCTGAAAATTAATTGATTTGACAAGAGAAAAAAAAGCTTTAAACAGAAATGGGTTCCAAAAAAAATATATAAGGTCAATGGAACAATGAAAAAGTTTAAAAAGAGGTTGGTTGCAAATGGTTTTTCATAAAAAGAGAGAATATATTATGTTAAGACATATTCTCCTATTGTGAAATTTACATCCATAAAAATAATCCTAATGATATAAAAAACAACTAGGTGTAAAATCTGTTTTCTAAATGAAGATTTAAATGAAATCATAAATATGCATAAGCTTGAAGAATATATAGTTGAATGCTAAAAAGATAAAGTATATATGTAAAATCCTTATATTACCTTAAACAGTTACCTCATTAATTGTATTTGACTTTTCAAAATATTATTATTGAACTTAGATTTGTAGCTGTTGAACTTGATCATGGAACAGTGAGAGTCACTTTGTCATCTTATATTTGTCATCTTATCTTTATATGTACATGATATATTGTTAATTGTGAATGACAATGAAATTATTATCAAAATTAAGTCATGGTTAAATTCAAGATTTAAATTCTGAGTATAAAGAGATAATTTAGACTTATATGTCATAAAAGATATATTGATTATATTCTAAAGAAGTTTAAAATATGTGAAAGTAAGTCTATAATTATATCTCTTGCGAAAGGAATCAAATTAATTAAGATTAATTGTCTCGGTGAAAAAGATGATAAACCTAATATTGTTTATTGATTATATTTTAAAGAAGTTTAAAATGGGTGAAAGTAAGTCTGCAATTACATCCAAGAAGTCAAATCTCTTGCAAAAAGAGTCAAAATTAATTAAGACGGATTGTCCTGATGAAAAAGATGATAAACCTAATTTTATATAGCAGACCTGATATCATTTCAAATGTTTGAGTAAATATTAAAGTAATCCTCGATAACAACATGACCTGATATCAATTCAGATGTTGAGTAAATATTAAAGTAATCCTCAATAACAACATTAGATGGCTGTGAAAAAGACTCTAAGATATTATAAAAAAATAAAAAACATGAAATTTTACGGATATTCAACTACTCATTTTACTAGAAGCAAAAATGACAATAAATAAACTTCTAATCAAATATTTTATTTGAAAGTGATGCGGTTTCTTTGAGTTGGATAGTACGTTGGTCACTATGAGTGTTGTTTGAATAAATAGTTTCATACGTGATTTACAACTGAAAATAATCAACCAACAAACCAATTGTCATTTATTGTGACAAAAATGAACCTGATTTTTAAATACGTCTAGTAAAAAATACACTTTTTTATATATTATGAAAAAAAATATTGATTGTAGAAAAAACGCATAACACATAAAAATTACGATTTACTTTTAACTATATAAATGATAATACAATTTAATAAACCCTAAAATAAAAATATGAAAAGGCAAAACCAATATATCAAGATTGACCCTACTAACTAAGTGGAAGATATAAGTGATAAAATAATTGATAACCACTATCGGTCTCAATAGCGACCTCAACCATGAAACCATGAAATACGTAAAGAAAAAACAAAATAAACTTCATTAAAACTAATTTTACTTTTTGAAAACGTCTAAACTGAACAAAAATGACTTTAAAAAAAAAAACTAAAACCAAAAAACTCAAACCATGTGTAAAAAAACTAATTTCCCTCTTTTTGTTTTTCCCTATCACATTTACATCATGCGTGAACTACGTCTGCAACATCGCGATCATCAAAAAGCCAAGAGGTACAAAACCACAACCAGCACCGTCACAAACAACAAGACGAAGAGCCGTGAATAGGTCCAAAACATGAATCATGTCATTATTTCAATCACAATGGCACAACAGTTACCACAAACAACAACAGCCGAAGGAAAGAAAGCAAGAGACCGACTCTAAAGATCTATCAAATCACTTGGAAAATAAGAACGCCACCATCTCAAGGTCCAAGGCACAGGACCCAGATCGACTGGGTCGACAATGCTCAGAGGTGGGTGCCACCAGTCATAGGATTGTGTCCGGCAGTAGTGCCAGTGCCCGTGCTCTGCCCCACCGGGCTCGCGCCTGTCGTTCCAGCAGTCACGTGAGGACCAGTGCTCACGGTCGTGCCTGCACCCGCCATCCCGGGAGGGTGCCCGGCTCCAGCTGCAGCACGAGTGTGCTCCTTCTCCGCTACGTGCTCTGTGCGTTTCTCCTGCTTGTTGAGCTCAGCCTGGCTGATCTTTTCTTCCTTCTTGTCTGTCGCCATGTCCTTCTCCATCTGGCTGTGTGCAGTCATCTTGTCCACCTTCATCACCAACCCCGACAATCAAAATTCATCAGAAACAACCGTAAATGCTCAGTGATCCTTTTTACGAAATTGAGATCCACATATAATTGGAGAATATATATGTACATACATATATATATATATATATATATATATATATATATATATATATATATATATAGAGAGAGAGAGAGAGAGAGAGAGAGAGAGAGAGAGAGAGAGAGAGAGAGAGAGAGAGAGAGAGAGAGAGAGAGAGAGAGAGAGAACCTTCTCCTGAACAGTAGCCTTGGTCTTGTCCATGCCAGCTTTGGCAGAGGCGGCAACGTTCTGCGCTGCTTCCTTAGCGGAAGCTGCAGCGTTCTTTGCGGCCTGCATCCTGATCTCTAAACAATTTAGACTTATAAATCAAGCTTATATAAACTCACACCACCGATAATAAACACAGTAATCTACAGCTTGTTCCACTCAAGTTAACTCAACCTTCGAACACGACCATTAGAGGAGTATGCAAGAAACTTATATAGAGGGGAGAGAGCTGCAGCTTCTAGAGCACTCGGTGACACGTGTTAGTCTCTTCGACACGTGGGAGACGATCTAACGATTTATGCAGAGTGGGTGATCATAATGGTCGGATGAGAATTGAAAATGTCAGAGATCTTTAGCCAAAAGAAGACACGTGATCAGAAGAGGGAGTACTCGCGTAAGAGCTTGAGGAGGTGTCGATGGATCGGGTTGTAGCATATCCGACTTCGATCAGTCAGATTTTATATCCAAAATTTGTGAACGTCGGGTTTGGATAAGGTTTCCAACTTTAAACGCGAACTCAAATTCAATCTGAACCCGTTGGATGATTACCAACCCATTTTGGTTATTTACACATAAAATACAACCCACGAGTATATGATTTTTCTATAGGAACTCGAACCTGAATGCAAATCCAGTTGGTAATGTTGGATTCAACCCGAATCAAACCGATTGAGATTCGTATCTTAGTGACACCTATTTAAATATAATTTATATGCATGAATCCTTTTGTTGAAGGGTACAAGTGAGTGTCAGCCCTCAATCGTTATTGCAGTGAAAAGGAGAAGACTTAGGTTAAGGAGCAGCTGAATAGTGTCCAAGGGCCCTTGAATAACATCCATCTTGCCCAAAGTGCTAGTAGGTCTTCAAAAGGCCCCAACGTTAGACTAGTGCTTTCAGCCTTTTGTTAATTACAACCTAAATGCAATTATCTCCTACCCAGAAAATGCAATTATATTTTGATTTGGATTTGGAGTTTGTATTTTGGGTTTGCTCTTGGACGTTAATTATGTTAGGATCCACTTTATTATTGGGTTTGATTATTTATTAGGCCCCTTGGCATATAAGTAGCCGTTTCTCATTGCAAGGTAGAGGAACCATAATCATCGTTGAAGAAAAGAGTGTTACGGGTTCTAAGTGTTGGCCGCGTTCCCAAAAGCCGACTGATGCCTCGTCTTCAAGGTAACCAGTGTCTGACGTCTTCCTGTCCCCGTTCGGTTTGTAGCAGAAATATATTGTTTGTATGTTTTTGAGGTTCCCTCACAACGGCCTTCCTAAGGAGACAACGTATACTCAGTATTCTGTATTTCTGTTTGGCCATATCTAATAAATTGAAGAGAAAAACGGTTAGAAATTTCAGTTCAAGTGGAGAAAAGGGGAAATGAGAGAAACACTGGATAAAAGAAGACGCGATGAGGCCATGTTTCTTATTTTAGGGTGATGTGAACCTGGTCCGTCTCCTTGTAAAGGGAGACACTGCTACACATCATCTCTCATTGTAAAAGGGATATGGCCTTACCATGCCTACCATTGGGCAAGCAATGTACCCAAGGTGTGAGTAGCACTTCTTTCTCCCTTAATTTTGAAGAAAGAACAAATTAATTCTTGTAAATAATGCGAATGGTTTTTAAAGTATATGGGGATTACTAGAAAATAGATCTCTTTGTGCACTTCAAAGATGAGATTGTTATGCACAAAAGGAAGTATATTCATTGACACAGTGTTCCAACCTTTCAAAATTCTTTCCTTACTGCATATTATCTACTTTAAGATTACACAAGCCATTTACTATAATTAATAATCCTTTTCTCATGACACTTGTACTGCGCCATAGTTACATATGTTTGTGCTGAATAAGAAAGTACAGATAGGGTTATTGTGTGACAACAATAATGCATATATTCTTTCTAAGAAAAAATATATTAGTTCCACTAAAGGACTTGAGTGGATATTAAAGTAGACAGATAATAGATAATGAATAAGATAATTATGAATGTATAAGGGATAATAATTACTGTATTGCTTTGTTTCATTATACATAGACTGAAAAATGAAAAATTTATAGTACAAAGATCAAGAGTTTATATGTACATTACAAAGAGGAAGACTTTATGTTTATTAATAAGAAAATTCCTGAATAGGTATAATAAATCAACCTATTCTATGATACTATTGATTCAACCTATCTTTCACGTGATTGGTCTTGAGGCTCCTTATGATTCTATGGTTTCTGAAAATTGAAAATCAAAAGAATAAGTACATAACTAATTTATGAATAACATAAGCAATATGTTTTCCATACGAGTGTTTGTTGTGATATTGAACCGAATAGTTGCATTACAAGCTGAACCAAATCCTCAATACTATTCTCCATTCTTGACATCTGAAACAATCACACTTTGAGCATCTCTCTTTGTTGATTCAGATTGTAGTGGAGAAAAAGAAATGACTACCTATTCAGCTAGCCAAGGGAGGGCCGTGCCTTTCCCACCTCTTAATGACGTTCTAATCATGTGTAAAGCCAAGAGAAGTCAAGTTCGGATCATTATGCATACCATCAAATCCTCTACCGTGCATTGAGTATAAAAATTAATTTAGTGAAGTCTAAGGTTTGTGCTCTAGAGCAGTATCCCACAGAAAGAAGGAATACTTCTTCATCGCATCTCGAGCATAAGGTTTGCAAGTGACCTGGATAGACATTTGGGTTTCCCCCTGCCACATGGTCACCCCACCAAATTACAGTTCAATGGACTCATGGAGAAGCTCTCCACAAGGCTAGTAAGCTAGAAGGGTCAATTGCTAAATCGTGTGCCACAACATTTGCCAGATTGGTTCAGATCAAGGCACCAAATGAGCTGAGCGTGAATGCTATTGGAAGTTAAGCACACGAGCATAAACTTCACTTTTTAGGCTTAGGCACGATTTTCAGCACATGATATGGGATCATGAACCAACTATGGGTCTCCATTCCGTTAATCAGGTCTTGCAGGTTCAACCCACTTATGTGCCTATCCATTATTGATGAACCAAACCGTAACAACTAAAAGCTTCAGCACAATGCTTGGGTGAGATCGGGACAAGCTCAAATTCATCAACCCATTTGTATCTCAAAAGAAGAAAAAGTTGTTCCAACCATTTATCCGGTTTCTGTAGTTTATAACTAGGTTCAAGTTGGTTTCTCAAAAGCATCTCTAAGCTGGTGGATCATTGGGCCCTTCGACAGTAGGCTAGAGGTAAATTATAAGTACTGATAACATTTGTTATAAGGTCTTCTGCTATAATACAAAGTCCTCCTTGAAAGGAAAAAAAAGGATGTTAGAGATAAGTAATGCATGAAATTACAACGTGGAAAAGACTTAGTTGCATGAGTGAAACTACTATTGTCAATATGTCCTAAATATTCACCTAACAAACAAAAATTCAATAGTATTACCACTGTCAGTTTTTATGTCTTCTTCAATAGTACCCAAATGATAAAACTTAAATTTCACATATCAAATCTTTGCTCCACAAAGTCAAAAGCCTTTATTTTGTAATGTTTCTCTCCATAATTCTAATTTCATGCCAAATTTTTCCTAAGATTCATCCACTATTTTGTCCTTAAAACATCCCTCGACAATGTGTTACATCATACTCTTTAAATTTCATAAAACATGCTTGATTAAAAATTAAAAGATCCTTAATGTTGAGTTTGCTGAGTTCTTTCGATTTTCATAGTGTATGAAGCAATTTTGTGGACTCTTTCATTACATTAGACATGCCAAATATAAAGTTTCTTTGAAGGGTCTTTCAATCAAACTTTTTGAGAGCAAGGTCACATGCATGGGTACACTGGGATGGCTCCAGAACTGTTTGCTAAAGTGGTTATTCTCATTATGAACCAGTGGGATATTTTCCTAATTTCCAACTATCTAACATGAAATTGAACTTTAATTGTTTCCTAGAAGGACAAATTATAAGCAAATATGTACTAAGTTCTTTAACCTCTCAAATATCCAATTTGTTGACGATTACTTGCCTCAAGCTCGGGTAAACCATTTCCATGAATATGATGCTTAACTTTAGTTTATTGATTTTGTGGCTCAACATGATGCAAAAGTCTTCTATTGCTTCACCAAAAAAGTAACATCAAGTGGATCGATTGGAAGCCCATGAGAGTGATATGGAATAGTGCACAATGGCTTTGATTAACCTTATCATTAGTGATATGAGTTAGTTTCTCCACATGTAATGTAGTACAAACAAATAAGATTGGGGATCTCCTTGCCTATGCCTTTGGAAGGTTTGAAGGATTGGGTCTTGTACTTTTTACAATGATCAATGTCATGACCGACGTCACAGATCGACTCCATGATAATTCTTTTGATTATTGCTTAAATCTCGCCTCTTTGAGTACATTGTAGATGTAATCCAACCAAGAGAAATTATTTACTACGCTCATATACACTAATTCTGCAATGGAGCACTGATTTGCTTCTTGCATTATTCCTTGATGCATGCATGTATGCCATGTTTGAGATGAGGAAGTCCTTGTAAGCAAGAGACAACCACCATGATGTGAATAATCTTCATGCAAATTGAAGAGCACGATCCTCAATTTCTCCCATTTCAAGTGAAAAACCCAATTAGAAGCACCATTTGAGGACCACAGCGGAACAATCTTTTCTCATTCATTTTGCAAGAATTGGTGACATCACAATGCTTTCTTGCTTGACACTTTCCTCTATGTTTGACTTAATACTCATGCTTATGTCCTGACAAGAACTGGTGAGCTGATGACTATTTAGCCCTTAAAACATCTCTCGCCAATAACAGTGGAGGTTTTACTGGAAAATGGGAGGGAAAGGAGCTTGATGAGAGCCGGAGGATGACCAACAGGAGCCGCCTCCTGCCTCCGCTCCTCTTCCCCAATCCAACCGGTCGTGCTTCATCGATCTTTCATCGGAAAAATAAAAAACAAGAGAAACCACTTACCTCAAAAAAAATCTGGCAAAATTTCTGGCTTCCATGACTCCCTCCTTTTCCGTACGACCTCCCCATAGCTCCCTCTCTCTGTAGCATGCTGCTGCATGCAGCTACTCGCCAGGAACAGCCCACTTGGGTTGTTCCGTGGCAGTCGAGAAGAAGGGCAATGGCCTCCTGCCAAATGGATCGGACACGTCTTGGGTCGATTCAGCCTAGATATCATAGACAAGTAGAATCACAAGTTCAGATAGGATATACTAGTCAAATCAATTAAGAACGCTTGATCACCATTTCATCAATAGCCAAGACCTGTTCTCGATCCAAAATGATTCAAATGTGACAGGCCAAACTTTTGGTGTATGGCTATGAAGTAGATCATGGAAGCTCTTAATAGCTTGAACTATCCAATTGTAGACAGTGCATAATTTGGACTAGCCAACTGCCTAGATATCATAGACACAGTAGAATCACAAGTTCAGTTAGGATACAACAACAACTAAGCCTTTTCCCATACTAGACGGGATCGGCTACATGAATTCTTTGTTTCCACAGATCCCTATCGTGTGCCATGTTAGCAGTTAACTCACAATAAGCTAGATCATTCTTTATTGTTTCTTTCCAACACTTTTGTGGTCGTCCTCTAGTTCTTTTAATACTTTTCAAATTTAGTTTTTCTAACCTTCTTAAAGGTTCTTCTTTTGATCTTCTTTCTATATGTCCAAACCATCTTAAACGATGTTCTCTCATTTTATCCTCTATTGGTGCCACTCCTAATTTGTTTCTAATAACCTCATTATGTATACGGTCTTTTCTTGTATGACCACTCATCCATCTCAACATCTTCATTTCTGTCACAGACATCTTTGGTACATGATGATTAACTGCCCAACACTCAGAACCATAAAACGTGGCAGGCCTAATTACTGCTCTATAATATTTACCTTTCAACTTTAATGGTATCTTCTTATCACAAAGAATACATGACGCTCCTTTCCATTTTAACCAACTAACATTAATTCTATGCGTAACATCTCCATCAATCCTTCCATCACTTTCAAAAATTGACCCCAGGTATTTAAAACTTTCCTTTTGGGGATGCAATGTGTGCCAATTTTAATTTTTATGCCCTCTGAGGTAACCAAATGATCAAACTTACATTCCATATATTTTGCCTTCGTTCTACTAAGTCAGAGGCCTTTGCTTTCTAATGTTTCTCTCCATTCCAATTTTCTATTTACTTTTTCCTTAGACTCCTCCACTAATACAATATCATCTGCAAATAACATACACCAAGGTACTTCATCTTGAATATGTTTTGTTAACTCATCAATCACCATTATAAATATCCTCTATTGGTACCACTCCTAATTTGTTTCTAATAACCTCATTATGTATACGGTGTTTTCTTGTATGACCACTCATCTATCTCAACATCTTCATTTCTGTCACAGACATCGTTTGTACATGATGATTAACTGCCCAACACTTAGAACCATAAAACATGGCAGGCCTAATTGTTGCTCTATAATATTTACCTTTTAACTTTAATGGTATCTTCTTATCACAAAGAATACCTGATGCTCCTCTCCATTTTAACCAACTAGCATTAATTCTATGTGTAACATCTCCATCAATTCTTCCATCACTCTCAAAAATTGACCCTAGGTATTTAAAACTTTCCTTTTGGGGGATGCAATGTGTGCCAATTTTAATTTCTATGTCCTCTGAGGTAACCAAATGATCAAACTTACATTCCATATATTTTGTATTTGTTCTACTAAGTCAGAGGCCTTTGCTTTCTAATGTTTCTCTCCATAGTTCCAATTTTCTATTAACTTTTTCCTTAGACTCCTCTACTAATACAATGTCATCTGCAAATAACATACACCAAGATACCTCATCTTGAATATGTTTTGTTAACTCATCCATCACCATTATAAATAAGTATGGACTTAAAGTTGATCCTTGATGTAACCCAATATTAACTTCAAAGAAGTCTGTCATTCCTTCATGAGTCCTCACACATGTTTTTGCACCATCATATATGTCTCTTATAAGGTTAATATATGTCAATGGGATACCTCTTTTTTCAAAGTTCTCCAAAGAACCTCCCTCGGTACCCTATCATAAGCTTTTTCTAGATCAATAAATATCATGTAAAAGTCTTTCTTTTTTTCTCTAAAATGTTCCATAAGACGTTTCAAAAGGTGAATCGCTTCAATAGTAGATCTGCCTGGCATGAATCCAAATTGGTTATCTATTGTACTTGATACTTGTCTTAACCTACATTCAATAATTCTTCCCCATAATTTCATAGTATGACTCATTAACTTGATACCTCGATAATTCGCAGAATTTTTAATATCTCCCTTGTTCTTATATATGGGTATAAGTGTACTTGCTCTCCATTCCTTGGGCATCTTTTAGTTTTTCCATATTTCATTAAATAGTCTTTTGAGCCAAGTGATTCCTATTTCCTATTCCTAGTTAGGATATACTAGTCAAATCAATTAAGAACGCTTGATCACCATTTCATCAATAGCCAAGACCTGTTCTCGATCCAAAATGATTCAAATGTGACAGGCCAAACTTTTGGTGTATGGCTATGAAGTAGATCATGGAAGCTCTTAATAGCTTGAACTATCCAACTGGCAAAATTTTTGAGCAGTGTTGTATTCATGTGCTGCCAATCATGTTCCTTTGGGCACCGAGTGTTGTATTCTTTCTGGTTTGTGATTACAGTCTTCGATGTTGCAAACGTGTTCTATGGTGCAGGACATGCCAGACCGCCTCTTTGTCACTTGCATGTGTCTACTGGTGAATGCCTGACGCGTATGCTGCATACTGCACTTTCCACCATTGGTTTTGATCACTTGATGAAAGATGTTATGTTTGCTTAATAAATTGAAATCTCGCTTTGCATCATCATATTTCTAAACCACATGATGGCACATGCTGTACATTTGAGGTTCAATTTTGTTAGTACGCTATTTGCATATTCAAGTAAGGGTTGTTCCATAGTGGATCGCTTCAAACTTCAGAGCTAGCTTTTAAGCAACATTTTTGTGATAATATGTTTCTGTGGTGGTCTCTTTGTTTCTACATGCTTTGTTTATCTTGGTTGGTTGCTTGGTTAGTTACATTATTATGATAGCCTTTGCAATTGATGGTTCAATTCTTAATAATTAAATAACTAATGTTAACTTAAAATAAAGGTTGAAATTGGCTTTAGAATTGAAGGCATTCTTTTTTGCCTGCTTTCCTTTGCACGGAATGTCTTTGAAGTTTCGAACTGTTTGACAAATTTCTTTGTCATAGTTTTCGTCAACTCAAAGTTTTCGGGTCGTGTAAGCTCATATGTGCTGCGGTCACTTGAATGTGAAACACTTCAGCATTATCAGGAACTAAACTTAGTCTGATGCTAAATAACAACCATCTTTCAAAACAGTAGCTTGCTCATTATATGATCAATAGTGTCGAACTAGAAGACCCATACGTCGACAGGTATCATATGTAGGAACTCTTGGCCAGAAGGGAACCATAAGACCATAAACTACAAGACTAATGTATATACCTACAAAACATTGTACATATCCATGAAACAATTATAAATAGCAGTTTCCTCTAAGAAAATTAAAATGCTTGTAGGCAATACCTTTAGATTAACTCTACCCATGTAAGAGATCACCCTTGCATGACCAGTTCTAAGCTTGGATAAAGGAAGAGAGTTGCATTAGGCTTTCAATGGCCATCGTAAAGGAGGAGGGTTGTATTTCATTTGAGACATTTACCCTTAGCAACGCAGTGTAAAGCCTAAATGTAGTGAAGAGTAAGGGTCTCTACATCTTCGTCTGGATGTAGTAAATCAATTGCAAGACATAATAAAGAAGTTAGTCCTACTATATTATTACTCGAATATAGTGAACTAGGGACTATATTTTCAGCATGGTCAAAAGCGGGAGATAAGGAAGCCAATGAAAGTGACTGACAAACTAATGAAAGTTATAGATATTATAATTAGGAGAAAAAATCACATTCTATATTTACAAGAGACAAAGTGGGTGGGAGAAAAGCATAAGAAATTGAGAACACAAGTTTTAAATTATCGTACTCATGAAAGAAAAAAGTTGGAAATGGAGTTAGTATTATTGTAAATAAAAATTTAAAAGATAATATAGTAGACATACAATAGCATGGTGACCTAATTATGACAGTGAAATTAGTGTTAGGGGTAGAGACTTTCAATATAGTTTATCCTTATTGAAAGCATTTTGAGAGGAATTATATAAGATAATTCAGAAAATTCTATAAAGAGATGATTTGTTTGGAAGGAGATCTAAATGGACATTAGCACAAAGAGGCATTAGGATAAAGGTATTCATAAAAATTATGATTTGGGGATTTAAATGAGAAAGATAATAAAATGTTAAATTTTGCTATCCAATAAAATTTTTATAAAACAAAATGAGCATTTAATTACTTACAAAAGTGGCTTGCCACAAACACAAATTGATTATTTTGCCTATAGGAGAGAAGGTAAATCATGTTGTAAGGATTATAAAGTAATTACAAGAGAAAACTTAATTACTCAACATCGACTTTTAGTTATAAATTTATTGATAAAAAAATAGACAAAAAAGAGTACATAAAGCTACTCAAACTAAATGGTAGAGCTTAAAAAATGAGGAAAAAGATATATTTAAATAAACAGTTTTCTAAGGAGATACTTGAAATTATATGGGTACACTTCCTGATATATGAAATAATATGACTATGCATATTAGGAAAGTGGTGCAAGATAAATCTAAGGGAGGTGTACTAGCACAAAAGGAAGCTTAATAATAGTGTGAATTGGTACAAGATAAAATTAAGACAAAAAGGTTATGTTATAAATTGCATTATGCCAACAAGACTAGTGAAACTTGGGAGACTTATAAGAAAGTGAAAAAACCTTTCAGTAAAGAAAAAGCCAAAATTTAGAAGAATTTATATATAAAATTCAATTCAAAAAAAGGTAAAAGAGATATTGTTAGTATATCTAAGGCTAAAAATAAGAAAACTAATGATTTTGGTTTTGTTAGATGCATCAAAGATGAGGATAAGAAGATTCTAGTGGTAAGTGATGATATCAAAAATAGATGAAAAGATTATTTCTATAATCTTTTTAGTGAAAATATAAGTATTAGTATTAGCTTATGAGAGCTAACTAAATCATATAAATATATAAACAATAATTTATATCTATATGTTCAAAGGAATGAAGTTAAAGAAGTTATTAAATATATGAAGGCTGGTAAATCTGTAGGACCATACAAAATTCCTATAAAAGTGTGAAAATCCTAGGAGAATCGGTATTATTGAGCTTAAAAGACTATTTATAAAATATGAAAAACCAAAAGATGCCTAGGAAATAGAGGACAAGTATAATTATACCCATATACAATAACAACGGAGTCATTCAGAATTATGTGAATTAGCAGAGTATCAAGTTCATGAGTCGTACTATGAAATTATGAGAAAGAATTATTGAATGTAGGTTGAAACAAATATCTAGTACAATAGAGAACTAATTTGGATTCATGCTAGGGAATCTACTATTGAGGTAATTTACCTTTTGAGACATCCTATAAAATTTTTAGAGAAAAAAAAAGAACCTTCACATGAAATTTATTGATTTAGAAAAAGCTTACGATATGATGCTAAGAAATGTTCTTTAGAGAATCTTGAAAAAGTGAGGTATCCCATTCATATATATCAATCTTATAAGAGACATATATCATGGTATAAAAACATGTGTGAGGATCCTTGAAGGAATGATAGATTTCTTTGAAGTTACTATTGGATTACATCAAGAATCAATTCTAAGTCAATATTTATTTATATTGGTCATTGACGAGTTTATAAAACATGTTGAAGATGAAATACCTTGGTGCATGCTACTTGCAGATGACATTGTGTTAGTGGATGCTAAGGAGAAAGAAATTAGAACTATCGAGAGAAACATTAAAAAGTAAGGCTTTGGACTTAGTAGAATAGAGATAGAATATATGGAATGTAAGTTTGATCATTTGGTTGCTTTAGATTATATAAAAATTAAAATTGGTACACATTGCATCCCTCA
This sequence comes from Brasenia schreberi, assembly GCA_036023115.1. NCBI lineage: Eukaryota > Viridiplantae > Streptophyta > Magnoliopsida > Nymphaeales > Cabombaceae > Brasenia > Brasenia schreberi. Next base: position 7,829,087 of record JAYKKT010000047.1, read on the forward strand.
TAAAAAAAGTTTTAAATACCTAGGTTCAATCTTTTCAGTGTGATGAAAAAATTGATGAAAATGTTACCTATAAAATTAATGCAAGTTGGTTAAAATAGAGAAGTCCATCAGGTATTCTATGTGACAAGAAAATATCATTAAAGTCAAAAGATAAATATTATAGAGTAGTAATTAGATCCACTATGTTGTATAGTTCTAAATATTGTGCAATTAATCATCAACATGTACAAATGATGTTTGTGGCAGAAGCGAAGATGCTGAGATAGATGAGTGGTAACCCAAGGAAAAACCTTATACATAATGAGGTTATTAGAAACAAATTGAGGGTGGCACCAATATATGATAAAATGAGAGAAAATTATTCAAGATAGTGTGGGTAGAACAATGATCAAAAGATGCTCCAATAAGAAGGTACGAAAACCTAGATTGTTAAAATGTTAAAAGAGTGGAGGAAGACTACAAAAGCATTGGAAAGAAACAATAAAGAATGATCTAACTTATGTTGAGTTAGCTGCTAGCATGATACATGATCGAGACTCTATGGAAACAAAGAATCCATTTAATCGACCCCATCTACTATGGGAAAAGGCTTAGTTGTTGTTGTTGTTGTAGGCAATACATTTAGAATGAGAAAGATTCAAATTAGCAACATCTTGGAGCATTGACTAGCAATTGTGTCGAATGGGATAAGGAGGATTTACAATAGTGACTTTAGGGTATAATTTCTTGTAGTCCTAAAATAGAATTAGATAATAATTTTTCAGTTAACAAATAAAGAACAATACTTATAATTCCTTCATGTGATATGAGAACAAAGGTCCATACACAAAAAGACAAACAAAAGAGCAAGTTAGACTCCATGAGACTCTTTAACCTTTACTTTCATTAGACATGCAAATTTCCAAATTCTTTACTTGAAAAGGGATGCGTTCATTTGATAGTTAATCACAAACTTGTCTCAATCTACAAATAGAGAACAATTTAGTAGATTCTTTTTTATTTATATATATTATTTGGCTATATTTTAATGCATGATCTTTTTAGTAGACTCGTAATGAATGTAGGTAGGAGAATGAATATAAACTTGGTCTTCTTACATTAGTAGGAATAACAGAAAGATTTATTACCCCATGTTGAAAGTGTGAAAATAAAGGACATCTTGATAAAGAAGTGGTCAAGATGCATCTCATGTGATACGGTTTATGAAACACTACACCATATGGCAGTTTTATAGTAAGCTACCACAACGAGTGGTTGTACCTAGAAGCGATATAGGTTATATCACAAACATGGTATAAGATGCTTACGAACCTTCAATACCTGAGGTTTAAGGTACTAATAGGGAATCTATGAGGACTATGGAGGAGATAATGGGAAATACAAGCAAACCATTGTAGCAAGAGTGCCAAAAACTCATTATTATCTTTTAATGGGCACCTATTTTAAATTAAATACATAAGTTGTCAAACAACTACATCAATGACTTCTTGAAGATGTTTGAGGATGTTACTCTACCACATAGTATGATATACAGATCTTAGTATGAGGCGAAGAAGTTGTTAGCTGATTTGGATGTGAATTATGTCAAATTGGATCCATCCCACAATGATTGTGTTCTTTATATAAGTGACCTTGAATATGTAAACAAATGTTATGATTCACAATTCTGAGATGGGAATCTACAAATGAGACAACAACAACAACAACAACTAAGCCTTTTCCCATACTAGACGGGGTCGGTTACATGCATTCTTTGTTTCCACAGATCCCTATCATGTGTCATGTTAGTAGTTAACTCACAATAAGCTAGATCATTCTTTATTGTTTTTTTCCAACACTTTTATGGTCGTCCTCTAGCTCTTTTAATACTTTCCAAATTTAGTTTTTCTAACCTTCTTACTAGTTCTTCTTTTGATCTTCTTTCTATATGTCCAAACTATCTTAAACGATATTCTCTCATTTTATCCTCTATTGGTGTCACTCCTAATTTGTTTCTAATAACCTCATTATGTATACGATCTTTGCTTGTATGACCACTCATCCATCTCAACATCTTCATTTCTGTCACGGACATCTTTTGTACATGTTGATGATTAACTGCTCAACACTTAGAACCATAAAACATGGTAGGCCTAATTGTTGCTCTATAATATTTACCTTTTAACTTTAATGGTATCTTCTTATCACAAAGAATACCTGATGCTCCTCTCCATTTCTATGCGTAACATCTCCAGCAATTCTTCCATCACTTTGAAAAATTGACTCTAGGTATTTAAAACTTTCCTTTTAGGGGATGCAATGTGTGCCAATTTTAATTTTTATGTCCTCTGAGGTAAATGATCAAACTTACATTCCATATATTTTGTCTTTGTTCTATTAAGTCGGAGGCCTTTGCTTTCTAATGTTTCTCTCCATAGTTCTAATTTTCTATTAACTTTTTCCTTAGATTCCTCCACTAATACAATGTCATATGCAAATAACATACACCAAGGTACTTCATCTTGAATATGTTTTGTTAACTCATCAATCACCATTATAAATAAGTATGGACTTAAAGTTGATCCTTGATGTAACCCAATATTAACTTCAAAGAAGTCTGTCATTCCTTCATTAGTCCTCACACATGTTTTTGCACCATCATACATGTCTCTTATAAGGTTAATTTATGTCAATGGGACACCTCTTTTTTCCAAAGTTTTCCAAAGAACCTCCCTCGGTACCCTACCATAAGCTTTTTTTAGATCAATAAATATCATGTGAAGGTCTTTCTTTTTTGCTCTAAAATGTTCCATAAGACGTCTCAAAATGTGAATCACTTAAATAGTAGATCTGCTTGGCATGAATCTAAATTGGTTATCTGTTGTACTTGATACTTGTCTTAACCTACACTCGATAATTCTTTTCCATAATTTCATAGTATGGCTCATTAACATGATACCTCAATAATTCGCACAATTTTAAATGTCTTCCTTGTTCTTATATATGGGTATAAGTGTACTTGCTCTCTATTACTCGGGCATCTTTTTGATTTTTTCATATTTCATTAAATAGTCTTGTGAGCCAAGTGATTCATATTTCTCCTAGTATTTTCCAAACTTCTATAGGAATATTATTTGGTTCTACCGATTTACCACCCTTCATATGTTTAAGAGCCTCTTTGACTTCATTCTTTTGAATACATTGGTAGAAATTGTGGTTTATATACTTTTCTGATTTGGCTAACTCTTTTAAGCTATTACTAACATCTTTATTTTCATTAAAAAGCTTATAAAAATGGTTTTTCCATCTATTTTTTATATCATCATTTTTCACTAGAATTTTTTCATCCTCCTCTTTGATGCATCTAACATAATTAAGATCTTTAGTTTTCTTATCTCTAGTCCTAGCTATCCTAAAAATATCTCTTTCACCTTCTTTTGAGTTGAGTTTTTTATATAAATCTTCCTAAATTTTAGTTTTTGCTTCACTCACGGCCTTTTTCGCTTCCTTCTTTGCTTTCTTATAAGCCTCTAAAGTTTCACTAGTTTTCTTAGCATAATGTAATTTATAGTATGCCCTCTTTGCCTTGATTTTATTTTGCACTACTTCACTCCACCACTAAGCTTCTTTTTTGTGCCGGTACACCTCCTTTAGATACACCTAACACATCTTTTGCAACTTTCCTAATATGTATAGCCATATTGTTTCACATATCATAGGGTGTACCAACATAATTCCAAACATCTCCTTGAAGGACTTTCTGTTTAAATATATCTTCTTTCTTGCTTTTGAGGTTCCACCATTTAGTCCGAATAGCTCAATGCACTCTTTTCTTCTTTGTCCATTTTTTTATTTGTAAATCCATAACTAAAAGTCGATGTTGGGTGGTTAAGCTTTCTCCTAGAATTACCTTACAATCTTTACAGCACGCTCTATCTTCTTTTCTACAAATAAAGTAATCAATTTGTGTTTGAGATAAGCCACTCTTATAAGTAATTAAATGTTCATCTCGTTTTCTGAAGATTGTATTGACTATAAAGAGATCAAATGCTATAGCAAAATTTAAAATCTCCCTACCTTCCTCATTTATATCCCCCAAACCAAAGTTTTCATGAATCCCTTGATATCCTAATGCCTCTTTACCGACATGTCCATTTAAGTCTCCTCTTAAACAACTCATCTCCCTTTGTGGAATCTTTTGAATCACCTTATCTAACTCTTCTCAAAAAGTTGTCTTTATACTATCTTTTAGTCCTACTTGGGGTGTGTAAGCACAAACTATATTCAAAACCTCTGCTCCTAATACTAATTTCAACGTCATGATTCGGTCACCATATCGTTGTATGTCTATTGCACTATCCTTTAAATATTTATTTATGATAATACCAACTCCGTTTCGAGCCTTTTCTTTACCTGAGTACCATAATTTAAAACATGTATCCTCTATATCCTTTGCTTTTTCTCCAACTCATTTTGTCTCTTGTAAACATAGAATATAAATCTTTCTCTCAATCATAGTATCTACTACCTCCATTAACTTACCATATAATGTTCCAATATTCCAAGAACCAATACGAATCTTATTATTTAGGACTAGCTTTCTTACCCCCCGCATCTGTCCATAATCAAAATGCGGAGACCATCTCTAAAAATTATTCACTACATTTGGGCAGCAATGTAGCGGGACTAACTTTTTTACCCACACCCGTCCATGATGTGAGAACCCTCTCTGCAATTGATTCATTACATTCGGGCGAAAATGTAGTGGCCCTTGCTTACTTATTACTGCATTCGGGCTCTACATCACGTCGCTAGGCAGGGACGCCCCAAATCAATGCTCAATCTACAAATGAGAGAACGCGAAAAAAAGTTTTATAAGAGAATAAGACACTTTCTATTCATACCAAGGCTATAACGGTTATTCATGCCAAACAAGATAACAGAAGGTATGATTTTGTATGCTACAAGTAGAAGAGCTATTTCAAGCAAAACACTACTAGCTTCGTATAAATTAAAAGCAAAACTATTTATTCCTTTCGTGACTAGTAAGTGATTGTATTGTTTTTCATTACCATTAATTAGATTTATTGGGACTTCACTACAAGTTGCAACATGGAGCTGTGAATGTGTTGATGAGATTTGCAACATTCAAAACGCGACCACATGGTTTTGGTGGCATGACCATGCGCACGTTGGAACATACATAATATATACGTATGTGCATACCTACATAGTCCATATATAGACAGGGTAGGTTTGAAACCAACTCGATGTTTTTAACAGGAATTTAATGGGCCAGAAACCAGATCCAAACCCTGGTTACGGTTCCTTCTTCCATGAAAGGAGTTAGAGATATATTGATATTTGATGTACAATTCATCATGTGCCATGGTGGCACCATATTTGGGAGATCTCGTGATTACTTACTTACGATACTCAGCCCCTTAGTGGAAGTAACCAAGCGAGAGGAGGTGTCACAAAGTGATGATTGTATAGCGTCGACCGTAGTTGAGGAGCCGGTGACATTGAGGAGTGTGGCAGATGAATTGCACACTATGAGAGCACGACTGTTATGTAGATGGCAGCCGGCAATATCACTTGATCTAGCCTTTAGGAAACGAGAGAGGAGCTACCCTACAGTTTGCAAGAGGATAACGACTATAAATGCAGAGCGAATCATGGAGTCGTTAGAGAGAACTGGTCAGTATAGAAGATCGAATAGACGTAGAGTTGTAGGTTCATTGTATGGAGCACATGGACAATATTTAGCAACCTCGTGGATGAGATCGAGCTTTGGCAAGAGAGAATTATCACAAGAACGTCAACTAGATGTCGATAACCATCACACGTGATCCTTAAGACGTGTGGATTCAAATCTGAAAGCGCCACACTTGACTTGGATTTGATTTCCTTTAGAATCATGGGAGTCTCATAATTTGAGTATGCTTTGGATTTTTGTCTAGATTGTCTGATTCACATTAGTGTTATGGTATCACATTTGATGTGTTTCTGTTAACTGTCCTTTAATCATGTGTCATGGTGTGGTGCGATTAGGCTTTTTCCGTATTTTTGTCTTAGTTATATATAGGTGTTGATCTCTATTGAATAGGGAATTCTACCATAATCCACATTTGATTTTACTTTGTTTCCTATTGATTTTGAAAGATCAATTGTGAGGAAGCGAGCCCGACTCGACTGATATGTGTGTAGGTACTATCAACACAATCACGAGGCGAACTTGGCGTCAGTTCCACGCACTTTCGAGTTTGTTGGAGACCGTCCCTTGACACATGGGGACTGCACATAGAATATCCCCACGGGCACCATGAACCGATGCCCAGCAAAGGCCCGCGAAGGAGACCTTAGCCGTAAGATATGAAGCAAACTAAACTGTTTGTGATGTCAGCTCGGATTGGGGTCATGCTAGGATTATTTATCGTTCATGTTTGACTCATTAACAGAACAAAACTTTATCCTTAAGTTTGGTGAGATGAACAGGAACGAAGACTCACTTCACGTTGGTCAGGAAGCCTGTTAAAAGCTCATAGTATAATAAGAAGACATACTCGAAAAGCCCTTTTCCGATCGAAAATAAATGTGCAGCAGAAAGAGGAGATTTGCCATGCCTTTCTTCTCTTTTGCCTGCATCAATCGTTCTCCAATCACGACCTTGTTGCTGGCCACCATGTTGCTTTCTCTCTCTCTCACACACACGCATATTTCAGGAATGGGAATGACAATTTGTTGGTGTTGAAGATAATGAAGGTTTAATTGCAAAGATATTTAGTTGAGAAAATAAACCCTCGCTAACACGGACTAAAGCACACACCCTATTTCCGACATTACCCCTCTTTACACAGTGCCCTCTTTTCATCCTCCTCCCACCTCTCCGTTCTCTCGCCTCTCATTTTCCCCTATTGCTTAACGCCTCTCTTGTGCTATCGGAATCCACTGAAGGTCTCTTCATGTCGCTACCCTCTCTCTCCCATGTCACTCAAGCTCACCTCTTGCCTCTTCTTAAGTAAGCCTCGTCTGTCTCCTCCTCTTGCTCCACATCACCATCACCACCCACCCTACCTCCCTTCTCTTTTAAGAAAGAGAGCCAAAGAGAGAGGCAATAAGGGGCACGTCTTCTTTGCAAAAGGCCACAAGCACCTGCTTCCTTTATAACGAGAAACACAAGACCCACATCTCTATGCAAAGGATATACAAAGAAAGAAAATGCACGCTATTTAATAAGGATAGTATAGGGATTCTTAATTATGAAGAGTGTGCACTTAGTACAAAGTGTCTTTAGTAACACCCTATTCAAAAATACAGTTTTGGATGTTCCAGTTAACCAAGCTACCCTAGTTGAGGCTTCCACTCATTCTAGTTTGCCATAATTTAGAAACTACATATCTAAACACCATATAAAGAATGATCTAAACTTATGTTGATTTAACTGCTAGCTCGATATATGATCGGGCTTTGTAAAAATAAAGAATCCATGTAGCCGACCCCATCTAGCGAATATCATATCATACAAACATTATTTTTTTATTGTTAAAAAGGGATGATACAATTTTATAAAAATAATATTATTCATCAAAACCGTATTAAGATAGTGCCACATTCACAAGAAAGACTACAAGCATCTAAAACCTCCATTCTATCAAAAACTAAAGGATTTCATCACCTCCTTGAAAATGCTTATTATATAGTTTTTCCTGCTCATTCATACCAATCAAGTACCCACAGCAATATACATTTCTTTCTATGGTATTTATAAAAGACTACCAAGTCCAAAGTTCTTTATAATACTTATGAACAAAAGAGAACATAAAACATGAAAAGAGGATGAAAGAGAGGATGACGCTTGAAGTGCGAGGGAACAAAGTGAAGATATACAAAGAAACGTATGAAACAAGAAGCAAGACAGATGTGGGACACATGATATTCCAAAAGGAAGGAGCATTGCTTTCCCAAGTGAAGTTCCGATTCTGTGATCTTCCCATTAGGGGTGTTCATGGAATCATTAGAGCCGAGCCGAATGGTTCGGTTCGGTTCTAGATGTCTGGCAGTTTGGTTTGGTTCAGTTTAGTACAATTCTCGTTGAAAAAGATTATGGTGCTTTAATTCACAGTTCCAGTGTTGGGACCGAGCCAAACCAAACTATTATATATATATAACAACTAAGCCTTTTTCCCTTACTAGATGGTGCATCCCTCCATTTTAACCAACCTTCATTAATTTTTTACATTACATCTCTTTCAATTTTTCGATCACTCTTAAAAACTTAACCTAAGTTTTTACAACTTACCTGATGAGGGATGTAATGTATGTTAATCTTAATTTTTATATCATCTAAAGTAACCAAATTATGAAACTTACATTTCTTATATTTTGTCTTTATTTTCTACTAAGTTGGAAGGTTTAACTTTTAAATGTTTCTCTCCATAGTTCTAATTTTTTGTTAACTTTTTCTTATACTCATCTATTAGCACAATGTTATGTGCAAATAACATACACCAAGCTACATTATCTTGAATATGTTTTGTTAACTCGTTGATGACCAATATAAACAAATATAGACTTAAAGTTGATTGTTGATGTAATTAAATATTAACTTCAAAAAAAATTGTCATTATTTTAAGGATCCCCATACACGTATGTGCACCATTATACATATCTATTATAAGATTAATGTATGTAAATGGGAGACCTCTGTTTTCTAAGGTTCTTCAAATAATATCTCTTCATATTCTATCATAAGCTTTTTCTAAATTAATAAATAACATGTAAAGGTTGTTCTTTTTCTTCTCTAAAATGTTCCACAAGATGTCTCAACAGGTGAATTGCCTTAATAGTAGATCTCATTGGCATGAATTCAAATTGGTTCTTTGTTATACTTGATACTTGTCTCAACCTATATTCGATATTTTTTTTCTCATAATTTTATAGTATAACTCATTTACTTCATATCTCGATAATTCGCAAAATTCTAAATATCTCTCTTATTCTTGTATATGAGCATAATTGTACTTGTCCTCCATTCCTTATGCATTTTTTGGTTTCTTCATAATTCATTAAATAATCTTATAAGTCAAATGATACTCGTCTCACCTAAGACTTTCCATACTTTTATAGGAATGTTATATAATCTTACATATTTACCAACATTCATATGTTTAAGAGGTTCTTTGACTTCATTCTTTTGAATACGTCTATAAAAATTATGGTTTATATACTCTTTTGATTTAGTTAGATATCCTAAACTAATATTAGTACCTATATTTTTGTCATGAAAATAAAATTTTCATCTATTTTTTATATATCACTTACAGCTATAATCTTCTAATCATCACTTTTGATGCATCTAACAAAAATAAGTTCCTTAGTTTTATTATCTCAAGCTTAGTTATCTTAAAAATATTTCTTTTACCTTTTTTTAGGTTGAGCTTTTTATACCAATCATCACAAACTTTTGTTTTGGCCTCAGTGACCATCTTTCTTTTTTTGTTTTCTTATGTCTCCTAAATTTCATTAGTTTTGTTGACATAATGCTTCATAACAATGTCTTCTTTGCCTTAACTACTTTGCTCTACTACCAAGCTTCATTTTGTGCAGACATGCCTCTCTTAGATCCACTTAATACACTTTTGTCAATTCCTAATATATATAGTCATATTGTTTTACATACCAAAAGATATATATAATTTCAAACATCTCTTTTAAGAACTTTTTGTTTAAATATATCTTCTCATTTTTTTTTAGATTCTACCATTTAGAGTCTGAATAGCTTTATATACATTTGTCTCTTTGTTCACTTTTTTACCTACAAATTTATAATCAATGTCAGATAGTTTAACTTTATCTTAAAATCATCTTTCAATCCTTAAACATGATTTACCTTTTCTTTTAAAAGAGAAATAATCAATTTGTGTTTGTGACAAACAGCTCTTGTAAGTAATTAAATGTTTATTTCATTTTATAAAAATTATATTGACTATAAAAGAGTCATAGGCCCAAACTATAATTTTCTTACCTTTCTCATTTAAATTTCTAAAACCATAATTTCCATAAATGTATATATATATATATATGTATGTATGTATGTATTCACAATTTATGTCTATATAAGGTTATAAAACTTATATATAATCTTTATAAGTTTATAAGTTTGTGTATATGAGTATTTACATATAAAATATGGACGGTAGATCCAAATAATCTCTTACATAAAACACAGTATTTAACAAAATCATTAAATTAGTAGAACTATGATTCTAAACCAAACCAAAACTGGCGGTTCTTTTTGGTTAGGTTCTAGCCATAGCACGGTTCGATTCGGTTCTCTAAAAGTTTAAGAACTGAAACTAGCGATTTGGTTCAAAGTTGAGGCTAGAATCGAACGGAACCATGAGCACCCCTACTTCTCACCGTACACAGGAACAGTGCGAATGTCTAAATATTAACGATAAGCTGCAATTCTATCAATTTATATAAGAGAACTTTTGGCAGTTGTCTTTATGTCCATGAATAGAACCAACTGGTTTTACATAATCATCTCCATGTGGCTCTTCGACCATCCTTATCCAGAAAATCTTGACCTTTTTCTCGCAGTTAAATGTACTTCACATATTTAGGGTTAGAAGCAGCAAGAATTAACCACTTTTCTTGGGGCAAAATTCTTGCCCTTGAAGCGAACAAAGCCTTCCCGTGACAGTTTCGATGATCATTCAGGCCTGGGAGTAGCTCGGGACCATCTACAAGATTATTATCAGCTACTGAAACAAAACTGCTACGGCCAAAATCATGATGGTGATACATCCACGAGACATTGCTGTAAGGACCTCGGACTTCAAGTAGTCTTCATTGCGATACCAATGGCTCAGCCACATGTTCTCTCAAGAAACGCTGTTGGATGAAACAAAAGGCGCATTTTCTCCACAGCAGCTTCTACTCTTGCTTGATCCTGAAATAGTAGAGAAAGTACCACGACAATGAACGGCATTAGCATCTGCAACACTCAAGAGTTTTTCTCTTTCATCTCCCAGATATTTAATGTACGGCAGCGTTAGATTTTCGAATTCATTTCTGATACTTTAGGAATCAGGATGAGTCCACTGTATTTTCATTCTAGAATGAGTTCATGCGTCAAAACAGTGAAGCCATTTGTTCCAAACAGTCCACAGTGTGGGATGTGTTCTAGCTGTGATCTCTGGACTATGAAGCATGTCTCTTGTATTCTGATGCAGGAACGTTATTTATTGTGAATGCACTGGTGCTAGACGAGATGTGTATAGCGTATAATTGAGATGCTATGTGATTGAAAATAAGTGTTATTGTTACCGGAAAGGTTCCATTTTTTATCCTTCAGTCATACTTTTTCTCTAGTGTTGTGGTGTAAAATCACTGTTGGTCTAAAATGCAAATAATCTTGCAAAGTACCTTCCCATGGAAGCTAATGACACACGGCCCAATCCTTGACTCTCTATAGCACCCTGTTCAAGAGGAAACAATAAACAAATATATTCTTGCATAGTGCAAAACGTTTCAACCTTCAAGAGTTTCTTTCTTCTGTAAAATTCTAGAATGGGAGTTACCAATGGAGACATCTGGAAATTCACTGCAAACTTTTGTTAAAGGCAGTGCGATGTCTACCTGGAAAAAAAAATCAAAAAGCTGAAATTAAGAAGTGAACAATAAAATAAGCCACATGAATGCTGCTGCATTTATTTTAGGGAAAGGCAATTCAGTAACTCGACTTATTACGCCAGGGGAAAAGATAAAAGAGATCCAAGCTGCGAAGAAGAGAAGCTATCACAACTGATCCAACATCTGCAACTTATCCAACAAATGCAAGCAGACAAGTACTTAGAAGTCATAGAAGATGTATCACTCGAAGCACAACCTCTTATATTTTTTGCTGTACTTGTTATGATGGAAAGTTACCACATAAAACATCAAATGGTGATGTAGGATGTCAGATAACGGCCAACGAACATTTGGACTCACAAGGGCCAACCTTAGTACACCACTACCGCAAGCCTAGCTTCACTTTCATCATGATACTACTAACCAAGAGTAAATCCACCACTCCAGCACTGCAAAATCTACAGTCACAAGCATCGTATGCAAAGTGGAGAAGACACCAAATGACACAAGGCTTCACATGACCATTTCAAATATTGGATCTAACAATAAGAAACCACAGAAATCCCTTCAAATTTCTTCTACTTTTGATTTATCAATGCATAACTTCTTAGTTGGTCATATTTCCAACCACAGACCCCAGAACCCATGCAGTATCCTATCATATATGTAGGTTCTCTCCCAGAATGGAACCATCTTGGATTCTACCAAAGAGAGCTGCAGTGGATTATGTGCACACCATGTTGTTTGCTATATAACTAACTAACAACTCCAACCATCATTCGTATATGAAAAATTACAACATGAAGTTGAACAAAATCCTTTCACATGTACATTTGCTTTCAAAGATGTATAACAACTAAGAGGTTCCAGGTTGAACTATGGCAAGTTGCAGATGTTCAATAGTCAGCCAAGCACAAGTACTTGTAGTCCTTGCAATGACTTTTACGCTTTCTCCTGCGCAACAAGCAACTGCTATTGCATTTGCATGCTGCATAAGCTTGTCGTTGGCATATACTGTATCATAATGATAGATAGATGCATGAACTTTACACTTAAAATTTCTTCTTTCCATTCTTCTTTCCTTTTAACTCAGCCCATGTAAGAGATCCCCCTTTCATGGCCGGTCCCAAGCCCAGATAAAGGAGGAGGGTTGAGTTAGGTTCATGACATCCAACGTAAAACTTTGTCGAATTTATCTACCATGGATTCTACAAATTATGAATGTTGCATTGGGGTGTCTTCTCTTAAGGATGCAATGCAAACTCAAATGCAGTGAAAAAGTAAGCAATGTCATTTACATCTTTGTAACGAAGATGATGTTTCAATATAGCAACAGAAGATCGATGAATAAATATCACCACAATGTAACTATCACAAAGCCTTAGGAAAGGCTATAATCTCACTCAAGTGCAACGAACACGCACTAAAAGTAGTGAAAAATGAATATTATTAATCAACCAACAAGTTGTGTTACAAGAGTGTACAGTGGAGGAATTTATACGAAGGGAGAGTATAAGAGAGGAGCATTGTATAGCTAGGGCCCCAACAGCTACCTCAAGTAACTGTTGGGGCCTCTTGGTTGTTGAGCCCTCCAACAGCTAGTAGCCGTCGAGGGCCTGTCGCCTTGGCTCTGGTGACCTAATGCCAAGGGCCCTTTCGACTAGGCCCATGGTCCTAAGGGCCATCTTTACAAGTTTACACCCTCTTCAAACTCACGGCATCATGACTGAAAGTTTGCTAATTAAAAATTGAAACTGAGGGGCTGACAGTGATTCGGTGAAAACATCTATAAGCTGATATTCTGATATCACAAAGTATAATGCCAAATTATCTTGTTGATGTTCCTCATGAAGGTAGTGACAGTCCATTTCAATATGTTTGGTCCGTTTATTAAAAGTATGATTATTGGCTATATACATAGACTTTTGTTGTCGAAGTATAGAAGTGGAGTGTCTTCTAATAATACTCTCAGATCCTGAAGTAGTCGTCTGAACCAGGTCAGTTCAGTGGTTGTATTGGCCATGACGTGATACTCAACTTAAGTGGAAAAGAATGACACTTTTTATTATTTCTTTCATTTTCATGATATAAGGGAGTCACAAAGGAAAATACAATAGTATGTTGTGGAGTGATTGTCATTCACATCACCGCTTCAATCAGCATCAGTATATACAATTAACTCAAGTAAAGATGAAGACCACAGAAATACTCCCTTGGTCATGGTTTGCAGAACATATCGAACAATTCGCATAACTGCACTCATATGTACAAATATAGGTACACGTTGGAATTGACTTACAATGTGTACTGCATGAGTAATGTAATGTTATGTTATGGTGAGATATGCGAGTTTCCCAACCATCCTTTAGGTCTCAATAATTTTATCATCTATAAGTCCTTATCTAAGAATAATATCATTAGCGAAATTAGTTTGACATAAAAAGAAACCTCTAACATTTCTAATTACCAGAATGCCCAAAAAGTAAGATAGTTATCCAAGATCCTTCATCTTAAACATCTTACCAAGTTCTTGCTTGATCTGTTGGATCCTGAAATCATCACTACCTGTGATAATCATGTCATCTACGTAAAGTAGAAGAATAACAATACCTGCAATAGATTTTCTTATAAACAAGGTTGTGTTAGTATAATAGGCAGTAAAACCATGCAATACTATAAATTCAATTATTTTGTCAAACCAAGCTTTAGGCGCTTGTTTGAAACCAAATAATACCTGTATAGTAAATCTCTGTATAGTAAATCTCATATTTCTGAGTGTAACCCTTTGCAACTAATCTAGCTTTATAGTAGTCAAGAGATCACCATTAGTCTTAATCTTATACACCCACCTACATCCAAGTTTTATGTTTTGAGATCTAGGAACAACATCCTAGGTTTGAGCTCTATATAAGGCATCCAATTCTATATTCATAGCTTAAATCCAGACTTGTGATGATTGTGTTTCTTTATAGCGGTCAAGAGAACCATCACCATTAGTCTTAATCTTATACACCCACCTACATCCCACGTTTTCTCTTTTGAGATCTAGGAACATCATCCTAGGTTTAAGCTCTATATAAGGCATCCAATTCAAAATTCATAGCTTAAATCCATACTTGTGATGATTGTGCTTCTTTAAAGGTTTTGAGTTCTTTTATAACAAAAATAGTAGTCAAGAGAGCTCTATGTGGTGAAAAACTATAATAGGAAACAAATCATTCAGGGGCCTTGAGTCCCGACTGGATTTTCTAAGTATAGGTTGAGTGCACAAGAAGGTCATCTAGAGTAATGTTGAAAAAAAGGAACAACAGAATACCTCGACATGTATTCATCCTATTCATTTTCTAGATTTATCATATCATTTCCTAAAACATCAATTAAAAAGGAATAAGTAGAATCATCAATAGACTAATATCATCTATACTTTTAAACATATATTCATATTCAAAAAATTTGACAACATCTATATCCTTTTTTACTTATTCCATACCCCCAAAAATACACATTTTATGGCACAAGAGGATAATTTATCATTTTTGTCAGTATAAACAAAATATTTACATCCGAAAAATTCTTAGTCTATAGTAGTTGAGAGGAATTTTAAAAACTTTTCTATGTGAGATATGTTTTGTAAAACGGAAGAAGGCATACGATTAATTAAATAAATAGCGGTCATGATTGCTTCTGCCCAAAAAAATTTAGGAACCCTACTAGATAAGAGCAATATTCTTGTGGTTTCTAGAATATAATGATGTTAAAGTTCTGAAATCCCATTTTCTTGGGAGTCTTAGTGTAAGAAGAATGATGAATAATCACAAATTTGTTAAGATAGTTTTGAAATTCTTTAAACATAAACTCTTCTCCCAAGTCAGTTATGAAAATCTTAATTTCATAGGCAAACTTATTTTTCATAAGATTATGAAAAATAACAAAATTTTGAAAAACATCGGAATTGACTTTTAAAAGATATACCCATAGTGAAATCGTCAATAAAAATAACAAAGTAGGAGATACCTTCTTTAGACATAACGGGTGTAAGACCCCAAAAATCCGAGTGAACAATTTCAAAAGGCATCGTGGTAACATGCATTTTTTTTAAGAAAGGGAGGTGCTTCATTTTAAGTATACAATCTTTGCAAGAAAAATGTTCAATAGTCTTTATTCCAAGAGAACATTTATACAACTACTGAATATTAAGATGTCATAATCTCTTATGCCACAAAAGAGCATCATTTGATAAAACATTAACATATCTTATACTATAAAAGTAATCCATGATATAAAGTTTGCCCTCCCTATACCACTCCCAATCATCTTTTTCGATAGGCGATCTTGTACCATGCATCCCGTGAATGAAAAAGTTATAACACAACCATCATCCGTAATTTGAGATACATAAAGTAAGTTTAAATTTAGCTTTGGAACATCACTTATTTTAGAAATCTTGAAAATTTTGTTTTGAAGATCACCAATCTTATCAACATTTAATTTGGTTTCATCTTCAGTATAAACACTAGATAGGGGTTTACTAACACATGAATTTAAAATTTGTACATTACAAGTCATATGGAAAGAAGCACCCGAATCAAGAAGCCAAGAAGTCATACCTTCAGTTTCTTTAGTTAAAGATCGGTAATAACCTCTTTCTTAATTAAAAAGGGTTTCCAATGAATAAAGGATGATCTTAACCCTTCAAATTCTTCTCAAAAACTTCTTAAGAATTTCATACATTGGAATATTCACCAAAAAATTTGTTTACCCCTTTATCTCGTTGTCTAAAGGATGTTAATTTATCTCGTTATGTAATTCTATAAGCAACATCGTTTTAAACACGAAATTTTTTAAAATATTCTCATGCTTCTTTAGCATTAGTGGACTCAGCCAAAGTGTTCCTAGTGTGCTAATTCACATTGTTTATTGGCACCTATAGAACCGTTCGATGACCGCTTTCATATTATTTTTTTTTGCTCAAGCGTGGCATTAACGATGGGTTCTACCTTTGAACCACTTAACCCCATAATTTTTTAAAATATAGATAATTTTTTATAGATTAAGCTCATGTTTTGTAGTTTGAGGGTGTTAACGAAAATTAAGTTTCCTTTCTCATCCATATTTGAAGAAAAAAATAAATATAAAGAGGTAAACTTACAATAAAGTTAAGAGCACTATCAACACGCTGATCAAGGTGACAAATAATGTTCTCACGATCGAGAATAGCTCTAATACCATGTAATGAAAATTATGCTTCAATATAACAGCGGAAGATTAATGAATAAATATCACCATAATGTAACTATCATAAAGCCTTAGAAAAGGCTATAATCTCACCAGTGCAACGAAGGCACACTAAAAGTAGTGAAAATGAATATTATTAATCAACCAACAAGTTGTGTTACAAGAGTGTACATTGGAAGAATTTATAGGAAGAAGGGAGAGAGTACAAGAGAGGAGCAACAGAGGAGTTGTACGGTTAGGGCCCCAATAGCTACCTAAAGTAGACATTAGGCCCCCGAATGGCCTAGAGCCAGAAGCCCTTTCGGTCAGGCCCCTGGCCCTAAGGGCCATCTTTAAAAGTTTAAAATCTTCGCTTGGATGTAGTGAATCAATTACAAAAAGGGTTCCCACATCATGGACAGGTGTAGGTAAAAAAGTTAATTCCGCTACATTATCGTTCGAATATAGTGAACAAATATGAAAAATTCTCAGCATGCAAAGTTTGAGCGAGTACTCTTCGCTTACAAGGCAATTTAATGAAATATGGAGAAACTAAAAAATATGTGAAGAATGGAGAGCGAGTATACTTATACTCATATATAAGAACAAGGAAGACATTAGAATTGTGCAAATTATCACGTTATCAAGTTAACGAGTCATACTATAAAATTATGAAAAATAATTATTGAACATAGGTTAAGACAAGTATCAAGTATAATAGAGAACCAACACTGAATTCATGCCAAGCATATCTACTAAGTGTTATCTGTATCGCACAGTGCGATACGAATGCCACGATACGATACAACCCCCTGTATCACACATTATAAGTTCTTGTACCGTATTGCCTAGCCGAACAGAAACCTACAGTTTTGCAGGTTTTTGGCTTATATTGGCTTCCCTTTGCATGTGTTCAAAGCTCCCAACGCACTATCCCGTCCTTAGTGTTAAAGACTAAAAAGAAAGTACTCTACGGCGTCCATGAAAGCCCCCAACTCGGATTGTGGTATACCTTTTGCGCTTTTTGGAGATTTTTTCTTTGTATTTGTTATTTTTTGTGTTATTTGCATTTTATTTTTTTTGAATGCTAAAATATGACGTTACGAAGTGTGTGGATATGATTTTTATTGCATTCATGAAGTGGGAGACACTATATTTGAGTGTTATGTGAAGATTGGGGATTTATAAAGTACTTTTGTTTTCAAGTTTTTTATTGAATTGAAGTGCTCAATTGAGATGACAAAAAGGGTTGTTAGGGACTCCCAATCTCGGTTTGATGATCTGACAGCATGACATTGGGGTATAATTGAGGGTTCTAGATTGAATATCAAATGTTTGTTTTGTGAGAAGGTAGTTAGAGATGGAATTTAAGATTCAAACACCACCTAGCAGGGACTAAGAAAGAAGTTGCTCCTTGCACAGGCAGAGTTAGAAGTTTGTCAGAAGCTATTAAATGGCAATGTCTTCAGATGATTGAGAGCATACATGAGAGGAGACAATAGAAGGATGATTTAAAAATGTTTGAGGAAGAGGATGACGATGCTATTGGATTGATTTATAGTATTCCTTAAGATGGTAGAACAGAGGTTGGTAGAAGTAGTTCTCGACCATCAACCATAAGAAAGAGGGTTGTTAAAGATTTTGCAAGTAGAAGTGGTAGAAGAGGAAGAGTTTCTTTTGGCATAAATTCATTTTTTCCTCCTAACACTATGCATGGTGCTCAACCTAAAATTCATACAGTTTTGGCAGCAGAACAATTGCATGATCAGGCAGACCTTGCAGTGGACAGATGAGTTTATGATGCATGCATTCCATTTAATGCAACAAACAGTTTTTCATTTTCAAGAGACAGACGCAATTGCTACTATTGATCCAAGATACAAAATACCCTCTTATCAAAAGTTAAGAGGAAAGTTATTAGATAAGACCGTCCTTAAAGTGCAAGAATATTGTTCGACTTTAAGAGTCATGGAAAGAAACAAGATGCACTATCATGGCAGATGGATGAAAAAATAGGTGAGAAAAGACTTTGTTAAACTTTCTTCTCTACTGTACTAAAGGACTTATGTTTTTGAGATCTCTAGACATGTTAGAGGAGAGGCATACTGCAGAGATCCTAAGGCAAGAGTTTGATAAGGTGATATGCGAGGTTGGGCTAGAGAATGTAGTCTACTTCATACTGCAAAGATCCTAAGGCAAGAGTTTGATAAGGTGATATGCGAGGTTGGGCTAGAGAATGTAGTCTACTTCATTATAGATAATGCAACTAACTATAAAGCAGCTGAGAAGGGGTTAGCAAATACTTATAGGACTTTCTATTGGACACCATGCGCAACCCATTGTTTAGATCTTATTCTTGAAGATATTGGTGAGATGGATGAGATAAAGGCAGCAACTGAGCGTTGCCAAGATATCACCAAATTTATCTAAACCATACATTTGTATTGTGTATGATGAGGACATATAAAGATGGTTCAGAGCTTCTTCGTACAACTGCAACTCGGTTTGCAACTAATTTCTTATTTGTATAGAGCATTGTGAGAAAGAAGCAAGTCTCGAAGAGAATGTTCTCATCAGATAAGTGGCAACAATTTACAGAATTGCCTCAAAATAAAAGAAACGAAAAGTTGAATGAGATTTCAGAGACAATCTTCAGGAGTACATTTTGAAATGCATGTGTTAGACTATTGAGGATTACATGTCTTTTAGTAAAGGTTTTGAGATTAGCTGATAGCGAGAAGAAACCATCTATGGGCTACCTTTATAAAGTCATGAATAGGGCAAAAGAAGCCGTTAGAAATAATTTTAATGGAAGAAAGAAGGATTATGTGCCTGTGTGGAACATTATAAATAATAGATGGAAGAAACAATTGCATTAACCTATTGATGCAACAACATATTACCTAAACCCAGCATTCATGTACTCACCAAGCTTTAAAAGGGACGGTGAGGTCAATTGAGGCATCATTGATTATATAAACATATTAGCCCCTGATGAGAGTAGCGCAGATGTTATACATCAAAAGATAGAGATCTATAATAATGCTCTTCGCTTGATGAGTTTACCTATAGCAATTTGTAACTGCAGTAATATGTGCTCAGGTAAATTGTTTATCTTCATATTTAAGTTTCTTAAATCTTATATTATTGTGGATTAAGTTCCTGATGTTTGTCTTTTTCTAGAGATGTTTGGTGGAATAAGTTTGGAAGTGATTGTCCAAACCTTAGAGATTTTGCAATAAGAGTTCTAAGCCAAACATGTAGTGCAACAGGTTGTCAAAGGAATTGGAGTGTCTTTGAACACATCCATACAAAAAAGCACGACAAGTTGAAACATAAGCGGCTCAATGACTTAATTTTCATCTGTTGTAACATGCAGCTTCGCCAAAGGTAATCTTGTATTAGTTACTACTTAAAGATTCAATTCAATATTTTGTTTGACTTCAATTGTTAATGTTATTTACTAATTACTTATCTTTCCTTCTTTTAAACAATTAAAAAAGGTAAATAGAGAAGAAAACCAATTTGATACAATAAGCTTGAAAAATTTTGATATATTAGAGGAGTGAATTATGGAAGATAACGAAGAAAAGGCACTCCTAACCAAAGAAGACATTACATGGATTAATTTAGAAGAAGCGCAACAACGTCACCAAGGAGATGAATATTTTGATTTTAAAGCAGAAGGTGGTAAGGATCTTCAACAAGGAGAAAATGAAGATTATTTAGTTGATGATCCTGATGATAATATGAAAATGTATTCCTTTTTTTTTGCTTTAAAATATGTAATTTTTTTTAAATTACGTACTAAACTTTGCATTATATGAATTCTTTGCAAGTATCATATTTTTTCTAATTTTTTTTTATTGTTTTTAGATTTTTACTAATTTTTTAATATTAAATTACGATACAATACGATACGTATCATGGACCAAAATGATATACGATATGATATACGTCGAATAACACTGGATCTACCATTGAAGCAATTCACCTATTCAGGCGTCTTATGAAATATTTTAGAGTAAAAAAAGAACCTTTGCATAATATTTATTGACCTAGAAAAGCTTATAATAGGGTACTAAAAGATGTTCTTTGGAGAATCTTGGAAAAGAGAGGTATCTTATTGGCATATATAAATCTTATAAGAGACATGTATGATAGTGCAAAAACATGTGTGAAGACTAAAAAAAGAATGACAAACTTCTTTAAAATTAATATTAGGTTACATAAGAGGTCAGCTCTAAGTCCATATTTATTTATATTGATCTTTGATGAGTTAACAAAACATATTCAAGATGAAGTACCTTGGTGTATGCTATTTGTATATGATATTATGTTAGTGGATGAGTCTAAGGAAAAAGTTAATAGGAAATTGAAAGTATGGAGAAAAACATTGGAAAGTAAAGGCTTTCGACTTAGTACAATAAAGACAGAATATATAGAATGCAAGTTTGATCATTTGGTTACTTCAGAGGATATAAAAATTAAGATTGACACACATTGCATCTCTCATAAGGAAAGTTTTAAATAATGAGGGTCAGTTTTTCAGAACGATAAAAAAATTGATAGACATTACGTATATAATTAATGCAGATTGGTTAAGATGGAAATAGGCATAAGGTATTTTATGTGACAAAAGGATACCATTAAAGTTGAAAGGTAAATATTATAGAGTAGTAATTAAACCAAATATGTTTTATGGTTTTGAGTATTGGGCAGTTAATCATCAAATGTATAAAAGATGTTTGTGACAAAAATGAAAATGTTGAGATGGATGAGTGGTCACACAAGGAAAGACCATATCCATAATGAGGTTATTAGAAACCAATTCGGAATAGCACCAATAGAGGAAAAAATGAGGAAAAAATCATTTAAGATGGTTTAGTCATGTAGAAAGACGACCAAAAGATGCTCCCGTAAGAAGATATGAAAAATTAAATTACGAAAATGTTAAAAGAGAGAGAAACTACAAAAGAGGAAGAGGGCAACAACAAAAGTGTTGAAAAGAAATTATAAAGAACGATCTAGTTTATATTGAGTTAACTGCTAGCATGGCATATGATAGGGCTATATGGAAACAAAGAATCCATGTAGCCGACCCCATCTAATATGGGAAAAGGCTTAGTTGTTGTTATTGGTTCTTCTTTCCTTTTGATAAGGGAGGTGAGTTGCATAAAAACTTCTGACGACAATTGTTACTAACCCACCATCAGGGCAGAAAGATACCCTCAATAAACAAAACTTAGGGCATAGAGAAATGATTTACATGCTCAAGCATTTACTCATTCAAAACTAAAATCACAGCTAAAGAGTTTCCATAGAAGTCAAAAACAGTTTCGTGAATAACTTGATGACGTGGAAATGAAGGTTCTAGCTACAAACTGGTTGGACTATCCAAAAAGAACAAGAGAACCAGAACTAATTCAATATAACAGCAAGAGAGTTGTATAAAAAAAGGTATTGAAGAAAAGAATGAGTGAAAAGTAGTATGCAGAACAGCATAAAAAATGAAACACCACCACCATTAACTTAGATGGTAACAAAGTTCTAAAACTATAAAAAGAAGATTAAAATAAAAAACACAGAAATAATAAACAAGTGTGAAACGAGTAGATGATCAGCTTAAGAGAAAACTATGATAAGATTAGGTATGTACATCAGAGAGTGCCGTTTGCAACTGCTTTGCTATAAATGGCAACACCGGTATGAGGATCTCATTTTCTTTGGACATTTCAAGCAAACAACTCCATTCTTTATCCAGCTCATCCGTATTTGTGGCAGAAAGAATGATCACATTTTGGCATTTGATCTGCATGCAAATAATTCTAATGCTCAGTAAACAGCACAACTAGTCCATGCTTTAAAAATTAGAGAAAAAAGACGAGACACAATTATAAAATATAGAACACCAAAAGCTCAAGAGAATAACTCCACTGCCAATACTCCGAAATTCAAGCTTGCAACCGAATTTACAGAGTCTGCAGACTTTCTCACAATCGTAGTTCGCACAAGCTGTATATTCCTCCAAAGCAGGGCACGATGAACATCCGTTTGCTTAGAGGCTTGGTCCTCTGGCAAGAGGTCATGCGTTTGATACAGGGGAATGCATCAAGTAGGGTTGCCCAAACCCCCAGAAAGTTCAAAAACTTTTTTCTTTCAAGTACTCTCTTACATGATAAGCAGGTAATACAATAGAACATTAGGAGAAGGCATTTGATGCTCATTTGAGGATGTCTTTCAAGGAATCTAAAGATAAGGGATACCATTAATATGCGTATCAACCTTATAAAGAAGCAATACTATGGAGCAAAACATTATGGAAAAGCTCATACAAGAATAACTGAATATCAGTCTACACCAAAAGGCTGTGTTAAGCTTATTTTTCTTTTCTTATGGATGAAGTAATGAATTACATTAGGAAGCTATGGATGCATTATGTTGGTACATGAAACAAAGCAAAGGAATCAGCAAAAAACTTGACCTCTTGAGAGAGACAAGGGAAGTAGTCAACAGAGAACTTTGACTTCTTGAGAGAAATCTTACAAGCTAAGGGTCTTTGATATAACAAGCATGCCAGCGTGAAATGCTATAGGTAAAATAAATCATACAGAGGTTCAAATAATCATATGACAGAATACGCCATTATGTACATAGATCCATAATATGAATCATTCTACACATAATTTTCATGCAAAACATCAATTTTGTAATGACCTGACCCAATTAGGAAAGTGGCAAAAGATGTGTTAGGTGAATCTAAGTGAGGTGTACTAGCACAAAAGGAAGCTTGGTGATGGAGCGAAGTGGTTCAAGATAAAATTAAGACGAAGAAGGTATTGTTACAAACTATGTTATCAATAGCGCGCTATAGCGTCCGCTATAGCGGGCGTCGGGTCGCTATAGCGCCCATTAAGTAGCGGGCGTCATGTTTGGGCGCAAATAGCGCTGCTAACACCGATATAGCGGTCCGCTATATCAATGTTAACGTACATTAATGTTTGGATCGGGTCGATCCAATATCCGTTGGATCGACCCAATCAATAAAACATAAAAGCCCTAGACCTCCCGCAGTCGATTCCTCTGGCCTCTCGCTCCTCTCGCAGTCGACGCCTCTCTCCCCCCTCTCGCACCTCTCGCAGTGGACGCCTCTCTCCTGCCTCTCGCACCTCTCGCAATGAACGCCTCTCTCCCGCCTCTCGCTCCTCTCGCTGCCACTGCTATTCTCCTTTGTGTTCGTCTTCCGATTCAGGTATGTTCTTCCATGGCAATGACTGGCACATTCGTGAAGCAAATAAAGCTAGAATTATCCTGAGAATAAGGTTGGATATATTTTACGATAGAGATATGACAAGCACAGTTCTAGAATTACGTTGTATTGGTGATTGTGATGAGGCCTTTTTGCTTGTAACGTTATGGGAGGTTGTTGTGATTATGATAATGGTGATTCATCATCGTCATCATCACCAACATCGTACCTCAAATCTGAACACAGCGCGGTGTTCGCCTGTCTAGGGGACTCGACTTTCAAGTTGAGGTCGTGATCTGTTCGATGCCCAGGGCATCGACGTGCATACCTCGCCTAGGCCTCCCCATCGTTACAAGAAAAGAAGCTGAGACCTGTTGAAACTTTGGGGGCTTGGAGAAGTCGGTTTCTTACTTGACAATGTCGATAAACATAATGTTGCACTTGCAAGCATCCGAACAACCAAGTTGATGCGGCACGAAGACAAACTCTTGAAGACATGTAACTGCAACAAAAAGATCAGTGAGTGAATGTGTTGAAAGTGTACTTGAGCACTAATCTTTAATCTTCTTCGTGCTCTCCAGGTTACTTTCTGAATGGAAAAACCCTTTACTTTAAATGCTTTTCTCTATTATTTAAGCTTCTTATTAATTTTTTAATTACAAAACCGTTTTCTGTGTATGTCCTTGGAAGACTGTTCGCGCTTGTACTACTCTTCTTTGTGTGTTTCTATGTGTGTTTTCTTCTTTCTTTTCTAATAACCTCATTATGTGTATGGTTTATGCAGTGTTGTTTATGGTTTGAATAGGAATGGTTGCTGCCTTTACAATTTGTAGTTTAGGATTGTCTAATGATACCAATGAATGTTAATTATTTAATGTTTTATTTCTTGTATAAGGTTGAAAAACTCAAGTTGAGTCGTTATTCTTATTTTTTTTGTAGTGAGTATGGAATCATCAACAAGTGCAGCTGCTTCTTCTCAAAGTGGCAGTGGCAGTGGTAGTTGTGGCACAAGCACTAGTAAAACAACTGGTATTAGGTTTTCAAATCCAGCATACAACTATAGACCCCCAGGTTCGAAGGATCCAGGATGGAATTGGGGTTTGACAAAATGTAAGACGGATAATATGTCAGTATTTTGTACATTATGTGGTCATATTTCTACGGGTGGAATAACAAGGTACAAGGACCATTTAATGGGAAGAAGCGGAAATGTGGCAGCTTGCAAGAATGCAACTGAAGAAATAAAGAAAACAATTTATGATTACGTGCACAACACATCTAAGAAGAAGGCCGAAAAGATTTCATTTCTATATCAAGGAGAACTTTCTAGTATGGAAGGTAACATAGTGACAAGCACCCAATGTTTATCATCTTCATCGTTATTTGGCTCACGACCACCGCTTTCGAAGGGACCCATGGATTCATTTATGCGTTCATCGCCCGACTCACTACGACAAGCTACATTGAAAAATCGATATAAGAAAGAAGAAAGAGAACGAGTATGCATATCCATTAGCAGGTGGATGTATCAAAATGGAATCCCTTTTAATGATGTAAGATCCCCTAGCTTTCAAGCGATGGTAAATGATATAGGGCAGTTTGGACCTTGAATGAAGGCTCCATCATATCATGAAGTAAGGGAAACATTCTTAGAGAAGGAAGTGGGAAGAGTAAGAGAGTTTACAAATGGATTTAGAAAGCATTGGGCTACTTATGGATGTTCTATTATGTCAGATGGATGGACAGATAGAAAACAGAGAACACTAATAAATTTTTTAGTGCATTGTCCTCAAGGTACAGTTTTTCTTAAGTCCATTAATGCATCCCATGAAGTAAAGGATGCAAATAAATTGTATACATTGTTAAAAGAAGTAATCTTAGAGGTTGGAGAGAAGAATGTTGTGCAGGTGGTTACAGATAATGCAGCAAATTATGTTGCAGCTGGTAGAATGTTGATGGCTGAATTTAATCATTTGTTTTGGACACCATGTGCTGCACACTGCATAGATTTGATGCTTGAAGATATTGGAGAGACAAAAAGACTAAAAGGCATCTTCACCAGGGCAAAGAAGCTAGTGACATTTATGTATGCTCATGGTCAGATATTGCATATGATGAGACATTTTACAGGAGGAAAAGACATACATAGACCTGCTGTGACCCATTTTGCTACTAGATTCTTAACTCTGGACAGCTTGTGGCAGTCAAAAGAAGCTCTAAGATCGATGGTTATTTCTGAACAATGGGAGAAATGCCCTTTATCAGATAGTATTGAAGGAAAGCAATCTAAGGCAATAATTTTGCAACTTAGATTTTGGAAGGGCATTAGTTTTTCACTTAGAGCAATGGGTCCTTTGGTAGATGTTTTACGTATGGTCGACAGTGATGAGAAACCAGCCATGGGCTACATCTATGAGAAGATGAATCGTGTAAAGGAACAAATAAAGGTGCGTAAATATTTCAATTTTATGTGTTATTTGTTAATCTTTACTTATTAATCTTATAAATTAATAACATTTAACTTCTTGTTTTATAGGTTAATATGAAAAACAAAGAAGAGCAGTATGCTTTTATTTGGGAGATCGTAAACAAAAGATGGGACAGGCAAATGCATAAGCCATTACATGCTGCTGCATTGTATTTGAATCCAGGGTTGTATTATGATTATGATGAGATAGAATCTAATGTTGAGATTAAAGGTGGTTTGTTGCAAGTTATAGCTATACTTGTACGAAGTAAGGAAGAACAACAACAAGTGACTCATCAACTTATAAGTTATCGAAGTGCAACAAGTTGTTTTGGACTAGAATTAGCTATAAGTTCGAGGAAAACATGTGCACCATGTAATTAATTCAAGCAACTTTGCTTTCTTAATTATTTCATTATTAAGATATGATTTAAGGATTTTGAATATGATTAACTTATTGTTTACACATGATTTTTAACTTTTTGTAATAGCTTAATGGTGGATGACTTTTGGTTATGGATGCCGTGAATTGCAAAGTTTTGCTATACGGGTTTTGAGCCTTACTTGTAGTGCTACCCCATGTGAGCGCAATTGGAGTACCTTTGAAATGGTAAGAAATTAAGAATTATGCTTTTTATTTACACTATAAATAAATGAAAGTTTTTTTTATTGAGTTAACAACTTACCTAAATTCTTTCTCTTATCTTAGATTCATACGAAGAAAATGAAAAGATTATTGCATCAAAAGCTTAACGATTTAGCTTTTGTGCAATATAACGAAAAGCTCAGAAGAAGGTACGAAGAAAGGAAATCTAATGGAGCAAATTTTGACCCCATCACGTTGGCATCGGTTGAAGATCATGATGAATATCCTACTGATGATGAGTTCGTTGGTGATGATGATTCCCTTACTTGGAGAAATATCGATATGGCATCCGAAGCATCAAGAGCGGGTGCTGCTGCTGTTTATACAAGGTCGAGGACACAAAAGCGACAAAGAAGGCAAAGCAAAGGAAAGGATAAGATGCCTATGAAAGATAAAGAAGAATTTAATTTTGAAGAAACAAATGATGAGGAAGAGGAAATAGAAGAATACGGATCTTTTTCTGAAAATGAGTGAACATGACCTAAACAATTAAGTGTGATACTGATTGTAAATTTGTAATAGAATTTTGATAATTTGTAATAGAATTTTGATGGATGTTATGTACTTTTGAATTAGCTTATTGGCATTTGTGTACTTTTGATGGATGTTATGTACAAACTTTAAAGATGCTTTCTAAGGCTACTTTCCCTACTTTATTGTAAATTGTTGTTCAATGAAATTGTCATTATCTTTGATTAGTGGGTAAGTATGATCAAAATAGTGATCGTGTTGTTTATAAGGCGAATTAGCTCTTGATGTTATCTTAAGAGGCTGTGAAAAATAAGGGTGATGCTCGAGTAGTTGCGCACGCCGCAACCCTCAAAGCATTACCCTTGTTTTTCACGGCCGCTAATATTGTTTAAAGTTTATAACGTGCTAGTGTCTGGTGATAATGATATGTTTACTTCCTTTCCTTCCATAGAAGTACTTTTCTTAATAAGGAGTAAAATGCTGTGAAGTCTGACTTTATATATGAACTTTAGTTACTGCAGTTTGCACTTTGCAGATGATAACCTCCTCATCTTATCAAAATATTCTTGACATCTAATTCTGAACTTCTTTGCAGCTTATCCTCTCATTTGGCTTTTATAGGAAAAGAAGTGTGATGATGTATATGTCTATATGAAACATAATTTTGTTTATGTAAGACTCATTTACTCAAACATATGCACTACTTTTCAGCAAAATTTGCTTGATCCAGGAGGTATATGTCTAATTCTGAACTTCTTTGCAGTTTGCACTATGTAAGGCTCATTTACTTTCTTGTTCTAGGTAATTTTTCACCCTTATCTTTTTGACTTGTCATTCTTTTCTTTTATGCAGATGTTACGTAAAGGATATAAACAAGGATTTAGCATATTTTGTTATTGCTGTAACACTGAGGTACTTGATATATTATCTGCTTTATCTTTGTCACGTGATGCATTCAGGTCATAAACCGTGAGTTTGTAACTTTGTGTTATATAGTTAGAAGAGTTCATTTTCAGGTCACTTCTTTGTGAAGAGTTCATTTTCAGGTCCGATCACAACTATTTCCAATTTGGATGCTAACACTAATCCAGATGACAGGTATGTTTTAGTTATTAACATTTTAGTATACAAGTTTGGCAAATGATATGTACAAATACGCTTGATGCACATGCAAGACTGTTGGTAGGTGCTTGATTGGTTGTTGTAGGTGAATCGTTATTTATTCATGGTAATTGTTAACTTTGGCCTTAGAACTTCTAACAATCTATTCATGGTAATTATATATATATATAATCATAAATAAAAGTGCACCGCTAAATCCGCTATATCCCCGCTATATCCCCGCTACCGCTATATCAGGGTCGACCGCTAACAACCCGCTAACCGCTATTGATAACATAGGTTACAAATTGCATCATGCCAACAAAACTAATGAAGCTTATAAGGTTAATAGAAAAGGCAAAGAAAGAAGTGAAAAAGGACATAAGTAAAGAAAAAGCCAAAATTTGAAAGGATTTGTATAAAAAATTCAATTCAAAAGAAGGTGAGAGAGATATTTTTACATGACTAAAGCTAGAGATAAGAAAACTAAGGATCTTAATTTTGTTAGATGCATCAAATACGAGGATGAGAAGATTCTACTAGCAAGTGATCGAAAATAGATGAAAAATTTATTTTCATAAACTTTTTAACAAAAATATAAGTATTAGTATTAGCTTAGAAAAACTAACCAAATTGGAAGAGTATACAAACAACAACAACAACAACAATTAAGCCTTTTCCCATACTAGAAAATCGGAAGAGTATATAAACCGTAATTTATACCTCCTTATTTAAATGAATAAAGTGAAAGAGGCTCTTAAGGTTGGTAAATATATAGGATCAAATAATATTCCTAATAGAAATATTAAAAAATCTTAAGAGAAACCGGTATCACTTGGTTTATAAGATTATTTAATAAAATATGCAGAAACCAAAAGATGTACGAGGAATGGAGGAAGAGTATAGTTATAAGGAGATATTAAGAATTGTGCGAACTATCGAGATATCAAGCTGACAAATCATACCATAAAATTATGGGAAAGAATTATTATACATATTTTGAGACAAGTATTGAGTACAAGAGAGTAATTGGGATTCATATCAGGGAGATCTACTATTGAAGCTATTCACCCATTAAGATGTCTTATGGAACACTTAAGAGTAAAAAAGTTTTACATGATATTATAAAGCTTATGATAGGGTAGTGGAGAACCTTCAAAAAGAAAGGTATCCCATTGATATTCATCAATCTTATAAGAAACACTTACGATGGTACATAAACATTTGTGAGGACTCATAAAGGAATCACAGTTTTTGGAAGTTAATATTAGATTACATGAAAGATCATCTTTAAGTCCATATTTATTTATATTGATCATTGACGAGTTAACAAAACATATTCAAGATAAAGTACCTTTGTGCATGTTATTTGTGGATGATATTGTGTTAGTGGATTGATATTGTGTTAGTGGATGAGTATAAAGAAAAAGTAAACATTAGAAAGCAAAGGCTTTTGACTTAAACAAAGACAGAATATATGGAATATAAGTTTTATCATTT
Organism: Brasenia schreberi; assembly: GCA_036023115.1. Taxonomy (NCBI): domain Eukaryota; kingdom Viridiplantae; phylum Streptophyta; class Magnoliopsida; order Nymphaeales; family Cabombaceae; genus Brasenia; species Brasenia schreberi. The sequence continues at coordinate 7,859,354 of JAYKKT010000047.1, forward strand.
GGTTACTTCAAATGAAATAGAAATCAAGATTGACACACAGTGTATTCCTCGTAAGGAAAGTTTTAAATACTTAAGGTCAGTTTTTTAGAGCGATCAAAAAATTGATAGAGATGTTACAAATAGAATTAATACAGGTTGGTTAAAATGTAGAGGTATATTAGGTATTCTACGTGACAAGAAGATATTGGTAAAGTTGAAAGGTAAATATTATAAGGTAGCAATTACACCAGTTGTGTTTTATGGTTATGAGTGTTGGACAAACATGTACAAAAGATGTTTGCAGCATAAATGAAGATATTGAGATGGATGTGTGGTCACATAAGAAAAAGCCAAATTCATAATGAGGTTATTAGATGCAAATTGGAAGTGGCATCAATAGATGATAAAATGAAGGAAAATTTGTTTAAGATAGTTTGAACACGTAGAAAGACGACAAAAGAAAGTTCCGATAAGAATGTATAAGTTAGACGGTGAAAATGTTAAAAGAGGAAGAGGAAGACAAGTGTTGGAAAGAACTATAAAAGGATGGTCTAGCTTATGTTGAGTTAACTGTTAGCGTGACACATGATCAAGCTCTATAAAAACAAAAAAAACTGTGTAGCCAACCACATCTAGTATGGAAAAAGGCTTAATTGTTGTTGTTATTGTTTACCCGGCCCAATCATGAGTAAACTTATATTAGGTTACTTCAGATGTCATCATGTTCTCAAACTATGATTTTTAGGCAAAATTTCAATCATGATGAATAGTTAAAGAAAGAAATTTTGCCCTCTTTCATATTCATAACAACCACAACCATCTTTCCAATGTAAACAAATTCATGAAAGTTATTGAACTTATGCTTCCATTAGAATTTGTGCACATTTACCTACTTCAAGACACATATCTCATGACTCTTGTTCCCAATACATTTTCTATTGAATAAGTGCACTTTTGGAAGGACTTGATTACAACAACAACCACCAAGCCTTTTTGTGGAAAGACTTGATTATGCAATGAAAAAAGTTACAAACTCCAAAGCTGGCCGTTTCGTAAGAGCAGGACTGGTGTTAGGTAATATGGATTCCAAGCATTTTACTATAATAATAATATGGGTAGCCAGTTAAAACTAAACAGACAATGCACAATTGGGATTATGAAGCAGGAAATATGAAATAATTGTGTATAAACTCAATATATTTTGCTTCTTCGTGAGGAAGTTGAAGGGTGGAAAAAGTAGTCTGCGTGTAGGGGTAGTTGAAGCTGATATTTTAATCTTAACCTTAAAATGGGGTATGTAGAGTTTCATGCATAGAATGTGATAAAGCAATACGTCATTATTGGATTACATTAAACTTCAAATGCAAAATCATGTTTATTATTTCCAACACTTTTAATCCCTGTCTCCTGCCTTCTTTAAGTGTTTACCGTCTAAGCTCTCACTGGACCAGGGCTCCACTTTATTTTTCTCTTCAAATGTCCAAGACACCATAAATGTGTCTCTCTAGTCTCTAGTTTTATCTCTCATTGGTTTCACAACTTTTCCCGAGATAACCTCATTATGAGTCCAAGTAAGGCAACAGATTTATGTCCACCTCTTTGTTTCTGCCACAAACACGTACTGCACATTTAGATGGATGACTGCCCAAAACTCAGGGACTTGAGCATTATTGGACAACCCTACTACTTTATAACATTGATATCAATTTCAGTCGTATCATCACAAAATGTCTTCTAGACACCTCTATTTTAGCCCAACCTAATTATATATATGATATCTCTCTCATTTCTCTTACCATTATGGAACACTAACCCTAAGTATTTAATCCATGTCGCATTTGTTCCTCAAAATATATCATACTTCCATTATCTTTTCCTACTAAATGGAATGTGCCTTGTGCAAAGGTTTCTGTTCACAATTTAAGTTTCTTGTTAACTCTTTTCCTTGTCTCATCCAACTACGCAATTTCATCTGTAAATGGCAAGCACCAAGGCATGCCTATCTCACAAAAATTGATAGATGCAAATGTATGCAGATCATAGTAGGTATCACACTTTTTTAAATTTCTGTCCTCCACATAAAAAGGAGATATAATCAAAATCCAAAAATATTAACAAACCATAAGTCATGCATTATTTATGCAGGATACCATGAGCAATAATTATACTGTCAAGTGTCAATGACTCATAAGAAGAATAAGATATACCAAAGGTACTGCCAGCATGTCATGATGCAGCAATTCTGTAATTCCTTCTGGCAATAAAGCCATCTGTTGAAAGAAGGATATGAGGAAACTGTTGAGATTTTGAGGGAATACAAGGAATGGAGGCAACATATTCACCAGAAAAATAGATAAATGAAATTGCGAAACCAGCACAAAATGGCAGCATAGCTTGAGTCACAAATACAAAATGCAGAAAATAGAAAACCATAATGTTCAATAGCGTAGACTACACTAGAAGGTCGATAAACCAATATAGTGAGTACCCTTTTATGTTGGGAGCAAAAATTAGGCACAGATTAGAGAAGGAATACTTCACATACTTGTCTAAGAAACTATAAAAAAGAGCTTTCCGTAACAGTCAAAAGAATAAGAGAAATGCTTCTCATAAATAATTTCAAATGATGAAAACCCTCAAGGAAATCGTGTTACCATTTTTGGAGAACAAAAACAGGTTGGCCAAAAGGACTAGCCCTCTCCGTCTTAATGTTGCTACTAGCGTCAAATGTGTTAAATGATGGGTCAGCTACAAAATGATGTTGCTCATCAGATGCCTCTTTGAAACAAGGTGATAAAGGGGTGAATGAGTTCTTTAGTTAATTTTCTAATATCTAAAATCAATTGAAGGGATATGAGAAAAAATGTATATATTATTGTTATGGTAGACAATGTCATCAAAATGAAGGTTTTTTTCTATCAATTTATGAGAGGATTAAGAAAAGAATACAAAAGTGATAGATCTTCATTGATACACTGAAAACCCTTTACCACACCGAATGAAGTTCTTATGGATTTGTTAAATGCAGAAACTAGACTTAGAGAGGCAAGAATTCAAAAAAGACTTTGTCTTAGCTGCCTCTAGACCATGATGAAATGTGAAACCTTATCAACCTTCACACCTCAAGAAGGAAGGAGTCAATGATATGTAAAGAGAGGTCATTTGCTACCGTCACAAGAAAATTGGACACGTCACTTTTAGCACTACAAGAAAAGATAAAGCAACTAGAGGTACAACTAAAATAAAAAGTTTCAATCTCCAAGGCCGTTTATTCTACCACCTCATCCTTGTTTACTTGATTTTGAGGCCTCCTTTTACATGACATGCAATAAAATTCTTTTGAAAAACACTAAAAGAAATACTTTTGACTCATGTTTTTATAGCCGATGGAAGTTTAAAAAATAGTTAATTTAGAAAATAAAGATTTTTCTGTTCAAAAAGTTAGTTTGGTTCCAAAATTAAATTTAAAGTTGTTTTTATTATCCTAAGTCTGAGACAGTAGATGTATTGTGTCCTTCTCATCTAAAGATTATATTGGATGCAGCCATGGAAAAGGCGGGTTGTATGTAATGGATTGTTTGCAAATTCTAAATTTTGGTCATTGTAACACTTTATCAAAAGATGCACTTTTGTGGCAGAAGAGACTTGGACTTTTAGGCATCCAAAATATATGTACAAATGTTAAGGATATCAAGAACTTCTTTTATAAAGATTGTACTCTTGTCAAAATGAACCGTGCACCTTTTTCAAATAGACCTTTTATCATGTGTGCACCCTTTGAACTTGTACATTTCGATGTTTGGGGTCATGCACAAGTCATGTCGAAAGAAAATATCTCATATTACGTTACTTTATTGATGATTTCATTAGATATACATGGATATACTTGTTGCAAAGTTGGATGTTTTCAAATATTGTAACTTTTCATGCTCTTATAAAAAAACAATTTGATGCATGCATTAAAATTGGTAGATCTGACTATAAAAAAGAGTGTCTTAAATGAATTTAAAACTTAGTTAGAAAGCAATAGAATTTTGCATCAAAAATCTTGTACCAAAACTCTTTATAAAATGGTTTTGATGAACGCAAACACTAACATATCATGAAAACCACTAGAACTTTATTAGTATCTAGCGGGATTCAAAAATATCTTTAGGCCAAAGATGTGATGAAATTTGTTTACTTGATAAATAGAATGTCAACTTTAGTTTTAAACAATACTTCACCCATGCAAAAGTTGTACAAAATGTTTCCCAATTATTCTTGTTTGGAAGCTTTTGGTTGCAAGTGCTTTGTTTTCCAAATAAAGGTGATAAGATCAACCCTTGATCCCTTGAATGTGTCTTTGTTGGATATGACACTGATAAAAAGAGTTATGACCCTGAGAGTGATAAACTTTATATTTCAAAAGATGTTAGATTTGTTGAGAACAAGTTTTACTTTCAAAACAATATTTCAAAGACTTCCTTTGATTTTGAGACTTCATTCTTGATTGATACTCTTGAAGCAACAACAATAACAACTAAGCCTTTTCCCGTACTAATGGGTCGGCTACATGGATTTTTTGTTTTCACAAAAGTTTGTCATTCCTTCATACATGTTTTTGCATCATCGTGCATGAATGAGATACCTCTTTCTTCCAAGGTTCTCCAAGAACCTCCCTCGGTACCCCATCGTAAGCTTTTTCTAGATCAATAAATATCATGTGAAGGTCTTTTTTTTTTACTCTAAAATGTTTCATAAGACGTCTCAAAAGGTAAATCGCTTCAATACTAGATATGTCTTGTATGAATCCAAACTGGTTCTCCATTGTACTCGATACTTGTCTTAACCTACGTTCGATAATTATTTTCAACAATTTCATAGTATGGCTCATTAACTCGATACCCCGATAATTCGCACAATTCTAAATGTCTCCCTTATTCTTATATATGGGTATAAGTGTACTCGCTCTCCATTCCTTGGGCATCTTTTAGTTTCTCCATATTTCATTAAATAGTCTTGTGAGCCAAGTGATTCCTGTTTCTCCTAGGATTTTCTAAACTTCTATAGGAATATTGTCTGGTCCTACCGATTTACCACCCTTCATATGTTTAAGAGCCTCTTTGACTTCATTCTTTTGAATACGTCGGTAGAAATTGTGGTTTATATACTTTTCTGTTTTGGCTAACTCTCTTAAGCTAATAATAACATCTTTATTTTCATTAAAAACCTTATAAAAATAGTTTTTTCATCTATTTCTTATATCATCATTTGCCACTAGAATTTTTTCATTCTCGTCTTTAAAGCATCTAACAAAACTAAGATCTTTAGTTTTTTTATCTCTAGCCCTAGCTATCCTAAAAATATCTCTTTCACCCTCTTTTGAGATTATTGATACTCTTGGAGACGATAAAAATCAAGAAGATAACACACAAAACCAAAGTGAAGAGGATCAAATCATGTATTTAAGAGATATTGTAACTCCATTCGAAAGATATTATGTTTGAAGTGAAATCTCCAAACCCATTAACCTGAGATGATGTAATAGAGAATCTAGACCATAATGGTTTTATATCATATGAGACCTTTTCTCTTCAGCATAGAACTCTTATAACCTCCATTGCATCCATTAAAGAACCCAAGACTTTTAAGGAAGCCGCAAACTCTCAAGAATGGCTTAGTGTTATAAAGAGTGAGTTTGATGCTCTAAAAAATGCTCAAACTCAACACATTATTGTAAAACCTAAGGACAAGAAAACCATAGGTTGTATATAGAAAATAAAGACCAAAAGTGATTGAACTATAGAAAGATATAAAATTCGTCTAGTTACAAAAGATATGTACAAGAACATGAAGATACCATTAAAGTTGAAACAATTAGACCTACTATGTTTTATGGTTCTGAGTATTGGGCAGTTAATTATAAACATTTACAAAAGATGCTTGTGACAAAAATGAAAATATTGAGATGAAAATGTCACACAAGAAAAGATGGTATACATAATGAGATTATTAGAAACAAATTAGGGGTGGCACCAACATAAGATAAAAAGAGGAAAAATCATTTAGACCTACTATGTTTTATGGTTCTGAGTATTGGGCAGTTAATCATCAACATTTACAAAAGATGTTTGTGACAAAAATGAAAATGTTGAGATGAAAATGTCACACAAGAAAATATGGTATACATAATGAGATTATTAGAAACAAATTAGGAGTGGCACCAATAGAAGATAAAAAGAGGAAAAATCGTTTAAGATGGTTTAGACATGTAAAAAGATGACCAAAAGAAACTCTAGTAAGAAGGTATGAAAACCTAGATTGTGAAAATGTTAAAAGAGGAAGATGAAGACCACAAAGGTGTTAGAAAGAAACAATAAAGAATTATCTAACTCATGTTGAGTTAACTGCCACTATGGCACATGATAGGGTTTGGTGGAAACAAAGAATCTATGTAGCCGACCCCATCTAATATGAGAAAAGGCTTAGTTGTTGTTGTATATTGTACACTAATATTGCTTTGTTTGTAAGAAAAATTACTGCATTACAGTTATATTATTGATTTATGTAGATGACATGATAATCACAGGAAGTGATGAAATAGGTGTTCAACAGATTAAACAAGCACTAAGCCAAGCATTTAAAATAAAGGACCTTAAACATACGAGATACTTTCTTAGAATTGAGGTGACACAAAACAAGAGGGGGTATTTCTTATCTCAAACAAAATTTGCCAATGATATTATTGCTAAATCTGTTATAATAGATAATAAAGTTGTTGAAACACCAAAGGTCCTTAACCAAAAGCTACGGCTTATAGATAGAGAATCATTGAGTGATCCCACACTTTATGGGCAAATGATAAGAGCTTTGACCTATCTTACTTTAACTTGTCCTAACATCACACATGTTGTCCACATTGCAAATGAATTTCAACAAGGGCCCACCATAGTGCATGAGTGTTGTCATCACAACACTAAGATATATGGAGAATGCCAATGACAAGAAAGTTGTTATTGGTGCGAATTAGAGTGGTGATGTTAATGACAGAAACTTTACTACTAGATACATCTCTGTGGGTGATTCAACTATATTATGGAGATATAAGAAGCACCAAAAAGTATCTCTTTCTTCCACCAAAGCCGAGTACAAGGTCATCACCCACACTACCACTGAATTAGTCTCGTTAAGAAGGCTACTTAAAAACCTAGACGTCAACATTAATTCAACTCATGTAATGTTTTGTAATAATAAGAGTGCAATATACATAGCCAACAACTTTCATGAATGAATTGAGCATATCAAAATGGACTATCATATGTCTAAGAGGAATATCTACAAGGCAATCTTTACCTTCAATATATTTATTCGGAGTATCAACTTGCTAATGTGTTTACCAAGTCACTTGCTGCACCAAGATTTCATTTCTTGGTTAGCATACTTTCCGTGTTATTCCTGTAAAGTTTGATGGGGGTGTTAAATGTAATATGGTAAGAGTAGTATTTTTTTATTTCTTTTTATTTTGTATTTAGGGGCCTTCTTGTGAACAAGCATGGGCAATCTTATAAATAGACATCATGATGCCAATACTCTACTTGTGTCAACCTATATAATGGGCTAAGTGTATTATCTTATGTTTTATGCCTTTTTTTCTTGTGTTTCTCTATTCTATTGTGCTTGATATTGTGTCTATGAGAGGATTGCATGACTGTTGCAGTCACCAGAGACTTGAAGACTCATTTCATTACAATGTGTCCTTCGTAACTCTGAAGATCTTCCCTATATGGAAAAGGGAACAGAATGACATATAGAAACCTAGTTACCAAGACATGGCCACGGACTATAGTTTCCATTGATATTATGCAATCTTCCTATTCTCCTAACTCCTAAGAGACTTTGCATTTATCTCACAGTAGTATTTTCACAAAATGCAAATGCATAATTTCCGAAGATAGTATCAAAAGATTATTTGTCTTCCTACAAAGCATCAGGGACCAAGGTAGGCCAAAGACGATGACTGGTAACTTGCTTATACATATGAACAAACTTTGCTTCTCATGTCCATCGAAAGGAGAAGAAAGAAACAAACTGCAGCATCTTTTAATAACCTTAGCCTTTAGGAGTCCTCCAGAGTCAGAGAGAGAGAGAGAGAGAGAGAGAGAGAGAGAGAGAGAGAGAGAGAGAGAGAGAACTGGAAACTCTAAAACAACCTTTTGAAATGAGAAGCTTTACCTATCAGCTTTGAAGATGACATACTTCTAACATATTCTCCATAATCTAAATGTATGAATTGTCATTTTTAATCTACTGAAAGCACGGGTTTAATAAAAACCAACTTATGAGAAACAAGAGGTTCTTTGTCACCAAGTGCTAGAGAAATATTGATCGCCAACTTCCTCATGTTGTAAAACCAGATTTCCACTTGAAGGGGCAGGACTGAATGTGCTTTTAGTGCTAAGGGCATCGCTGTTTATTGTTCATACAATAAGAACTTCACATTTTATCAAACGTAAGGAATTCCCAATTGTTCAAACTATAAATCGATTATACACCTTCAATTCACTGGATTGGCATTCTGAATCGCCCAACTCTAACACAAGTACAAGTTTATAATGGTTAAAACGAATGGTTCACATTCATCAACTTATGAAACGACCATTTTACATTGGATTCAGATGATCCAATATATCAGCTTCTGGGTCATAGAGCATGACAAAATCATCAGCATGGTTAACACGCCAAATTCACTTAGGGTCTGCAAGTGAACTATTTAAGAACATATACATCAACCAGATCAAACAAACATGCATAAGATGAATACGTGAGCAAGCAGGTAGTTCTCCTTCTGAAGGCTTTGTTGCACTTGAAGTTTCTCTCTTAGTGTGTGCATGTGTTTAGACAGAATACTGCTTAAGAACTACCTATCACGATAAATTATATCTATAGAAAGCCACAATCCTAGGAAGAAGGTAGCCAGAAGAGAAGATCAATTTGAATCTGCCAATACCTAAATGCATAAGCCCTTAACTGATAATTCAAACATTTTTGCTGATTAAAGTGACCACATGGTTTTCAGTTGGTAATTCACCTCATTTTTTTCACCAGAGTATTTGTCACCAATAAGATGCCTAAGATATTCTTCGAATTCTTCATCAGGAGCCTGAAATTCAAAACAACTGAATAAATGGAATAATGTTATAACATGAGAAAGCCGAATGATGCCATAAAGGCATAAAATAATGGGAACCTCAAAAACTCCCATTTGCAACTGGAGAACCAAAGACATAAGAGAAACAACGAAAAAAAGAAAATCAACTTGCAAGATATTGACACTCTGAGAGTAAAGTACGAACAAAATGTTGCATCAAACCATGATGGAGAAAACTGATGAAGCAGGATGATAACATCCTCCTTAGTGATACAAATAAACAAAAGAACTAGAACGTGTTGCATTGGCTAATGAAAATGTAAGGACAAAGAACCTCAGTGACACTGTCAAACTAAGTAGGACTATATGAAACACTTGTGATATTCATACACACCAGACGAACTCCACATGCTTTCGCAACACCGGTTAAAGAAACATCAGAATGCAGAGGACCAACAGCACCATATAAAAAGACCTGCAAAAGTATATTTTTATTAGTGTTACTCCTACACAAAAATCAGAAGTAATATTCCATTAAAGTGAAACCCGTCTGCGTACAGTTCCCACTTTTCACAAGGTAACAAATAGGAAACAACAAAGATACACCTCCCAGGTAACTTAAGTAACATCATTAAAAAGAAAACAGACACCACAATCCCATTATTAATCCCTACCATGTCATTGGTAGATTTCCGACCTTCAACTACTTCAGCAACAGCATCAACCTGCATTACATAATCACAAACAAGCAGAATGATTCTGGGACGCTCATTCCAACCATACAATTTCAGAAAGCTCAAGAAGAAGGGAAATAATGGATGCACTACAGTCAGAGCAGGTTCATCCCAAATACCCATAACAACGTCAGATCAATTTGCTATTGTTAATATCTAAAATCACATATTATGATAAGAATGATTGAAAAGCAAGCAGTGCATGCTCATGTTGGACGGAATTAGCTTAACCTTCACCTAACCTCAGGAAAATATCACGGTATGCAGAGTTTGAACTCTCCTCACTATCTACAAAACTATGATCCAATTGGTGGATAAATCACAAAAACACAGTACCAGACACAAGGTTACATCCAACTCAAATGTCTTATATTTTTCTATATCACCTTCAGTTGATTGTTCATTCACTAACTAACATTTGTAACATTCGGAGATACGTTTTAGTATAACATTCATGAATGAAGCTACGCTAGTTTATAAGTGAAGCAAAGTACCAATTACCACTGTTAGCAAATAAACTCTTCTCTCGTATTCACAGCACAGATTTGTCAAATTTCAAGTTTTGAGGATAACCAGGTTATTTCTAATTCATGCTGTATTGTCTATGTGTACGAGGAGTGAAGCCTAAAGGCCATCTGTTGCAAACACTAGATATATGGTCTTCAACGGCTCCACGTTCAGTAACTTCTGCCACAAATATAACAGATTGTACAATAGCATGGAGGTTTAGTTATGCTGTATTCAACAACAACAACAACTAAGCCTTTTCCCATACTACACGGGGTCGGCTACATGGATTCTTTGTTTCCACATAGCCCTATCATGTGCCATGTTAGCATTTAACTCACAATAAGCTAGATCATTCTTTATTGTTACTCACAATAAGCTAGATCATTCTTTATTGTTTCTTTCCAACACTTTTGTGGTCGTCCTCTACCTCTTTTAATACTTTCAAAATCTAGTTTTTCATACCTTCTTACAGGTTCTTCTTTTGATCTTCTTTCTATATGTCCAAATCACCTTAATGATATTCTCTCATTTTATCCTCTATTAGTGCCACACATAATTTATTTCTAATAACCCCATTATGTATACGGTCTTTTCCTGTATGACCACTCATCCATCTCAACATCTTCATTTCTATCACAGACATCTTGTGTACATGTTGATGATTAACTGCCCAACACTCAAAACTATAAAACATGACAGGTCTAATTGCTACTCTATAATATTTACCTTTTAACTTTAATGGTATCTTCTTATCACAAAGAATACTTGATGCTACTCTCCATTTTAACCAACCAGCATTAATTCTATGCGTAACATCTCCATCAATTCTTCCATCACTCTGAAAAATTGACCCGAGGTATTTAAAACTTTCTTTTAGGGGATACAATGTGTGCCAATTTTAATTTCTACATCCTCTGAAGTACCCAAATGATTAAACTTACATTCCATATATTCTGTCTTTGTTCTACTAAGTTGAAAGCCTTTACTTTCTAATGTTTCTCTCTATAGTTCCAATTTTCGATTAACTTTTTCCTTAGACTCCTCCACTAACACAATGTCATATGTAAATAACATACACCAAAGTACTTCATCTTTAATATGTTTTGTTAACTCATCAATCACCATTATAAATAAGTATGGACTTAAAGTTGATCCTTGAAATAACCCAATATTAACTTCAAAGAAGTCTGTTATTCCTTCATGAGTATTCACACATGTTTTTGCACCATCGTACATGTCTCTTATAAGGTTTATGTGTGTCAATGGGATACCTCTTTTTTCCAAGGTTCTTCAAAGAACCTCCCTCGGTACCCTATCGTAATTTTTTTCTAGATCAATAAATATCATGTGAAGGTCTTTCTTTTTTGCTCTAAAATATTCCATAAGACGTCTCAAAAGGTGAATCGCTTCAACAGTAAATCTACCTGGCATGAATCCAAATTGGTTCTATGTTGTACTTGATACTTATCTTAACCTACATTCGATAATTCTTTCCAACAATTTCATAGTATGGCTCATTAACTTGATACCCCGATAATTCGCACAATTCTAAAAGCCTCCCTTGTTCTTATATATGGGTATAAGTGTATTCGCTCTCCATTCCTTGGACATCTTTTGGTTTCTCCATATTTCATTAAATAGTCTTGTGAGCCAAGTGATTCCTGTTTCTTATAGGATTTTCTAAACTTCTATAGGAATATTGTGTGGTCCTACCGATTTACCACCCTTCATTTGTTTAAGAGCCTTTTTTACTTCATTCTTTTGAATACGTCGGTAGAAATTGTGGTTTATATACTTTTTTTATTTAACTAACTCTCCTAAGCTAATACTAACATCTTTATTTTCATTAAAAAGCTTCTAAAAAAGTTTTTCCATCTATTTCTTATATCATCATTTGCCACTAGAATTTTTTCATCCTCATCTTTGATGCATCTAACAGAATTAAGATATTTAGTTTTCTTATTTCTAGTCCTAGCTATCCTAAAAATATCTTTTTTATCCTCTTTTGAGTTGAGTTTTTTATATAAATCCTCCCAATTTTAGCTTTTGCTTCACTGATGGCCTTTTTCGTTTCCTTCTTTGCTTTCTTATAAGCTTCTAAAGTTTCACTAGTTTTCTTAGCATAATGTAATTTGTAACATGCCCTTTTTGCCTTGATTTTATTTTGCACTACTTCACTCCACCACCAAGCTTCTTTTTCTGCCAGTGCACCTCCCTTAGATTCACTTACCTAACACATCTTTCACCACTTTCCTAATATGTATAGCCATATTATTCCACATATCACAAGGTGTACCAACATAATTTCAAGCATCTCCTTGAAGGACATCTGTTTAAATATATCTTCTTTCTCGCTTTTAAGGTTCCACCATTTAGTCTTAATAGCTCGATGCACTATTTTCTTCTTTGTCCATTTTTATCTATAACTAAAAGTCGATGTTGGGTGGTTAAGCTTTCTCCTAAATTACATTGCAATCTTTACAACACACAATATTTTTTTTTCTACAAATAAAGTAATCAATTTGTGTTTGTGATAAGCCACTCTTACAAGTAATTAAATGTTCATCTCGTTTTTTGAAGATTGTATTGACTATAAAGAGATTAAATGCCATAGTAAAATTTAAAATCTCCCTACCTCCCTCATTTATATCCCCAAAACCAAAGTTTTCATGAATACCTTGATATCCTAATGCCTTTTTACCAACATGTCCATTTAAGTCTCCTCCTAAATAAATCATCTCCCCTTGTGGAATTCTTTGAATCACCTTCCCAAAAAGCCGTCTTTATACTATCTTCTAGTCCTACTTAGGATGCGTAAGCACAAACTATATTCAAAACCTCTGCTCCTAACACTAATTTCAACATATGATTCGGTCACCAAATCGTTGTATGTCTACTACACTATCCTTTAAATCTTTATTGATGATAATACCAACTCCGTTTCGAGGCTTTTTCTTACCTGAGTACCATAATTTAAAACCTTTATCATCAATCTCCTTTGCTTTTTCTCTAACTCACTTTGTCTCTTGTAGACATAGAATATGAATCTTTCTTTGAATCATAGTATCTACCACCTCCATTAGCTTACCGGACAATATTTCGATATTCCAAGAACCAATACGAATCTTATTATCTAGGACTAGCTTCCTTACCCCCCGCATCTGTCTATATTGAAAATATGGAGACCCTCTCTGTAATCTATTCACTATATTCGGGTGGTAATGTAGCGAGACTAACTTCTTTACCCATACCCATCCATTTCACTACATCCTGGAGAAAATATAGTGGTCCTTGCTTACTTTTCACTGCATTCGGGCTCTGCAGCGCGTAGGCGGGGACGCCCCAAAGCAATGCTTATAATTTGTGTAATCCATGATATAAAAATCCGACAAAGTTTTATATTGGTTGTTGGAAGCCTAACACAACCCTCCTCCTTTATCCGGGCTTGGGACCGGCCATGCAAGGGTGATCCCTTACATGGGCGGAGTTTTAGTTATGTTGTATTCGCCTATAGGAAATTTCTTATAATGTTGTTGATTAGTATAATTGAGTTGAGGATGTCTTCTCGATAGGTAGCAAGCGTTGCACTTCACCAACCTTATCAACTTACCAGGTCATAAAAAATGCACTAGCTGCAGAAAGTGATATGAGGCCCACAATAGGGTGTGTGGGTCATCTCCACATGATGCTTTTATATCTAACTAGGCCTTGTAATGTTGTCCAAATCTTGACATATGTTGGAAAAAAGAATGAGGAAAGATGCCTCCCTTGTCTTCACTTTTTCCAATATATTAGATCAGAAGCGGACATCTTTTTCTTTGTTTGAAAAACTGACAGTTACATATGATAAATGCAGCCCAAAGAAAGGGAATTTAGTTAAACCATGATAATTTTATGGCATGTATGTGAATTCAGGCGTTGAGGCATAAACTTCCTCAGAGAAAGAAGAAATAAACTATCCCCGTTTTAAAGGCATAAGCTTCTCAAGACAGAGCCATGTGTAAGTGTCTATTACGTCATGCTTGCTCTTACACTTTTCAAAAGCCTTGAAGACATATCTTCATTTTCCATGAGGCTAAGGAACCTTGTGCCTATGGGCAGAAAAGCATTGAAATATTGTTTCAACAAACAATATTGGTTCATTTACCATTACTGTGCCCTACTTGAATTCACAAAAAACAAGAATTATCTTCTTACATCATTTGGAACAACTGCAAGATGGGTCACTGACCAGCCTATAGAACAAAGCTTCTTGCATAAAGCTGATGCAAGTTTATCATCCACAGCTCCATATCTAAAATTAGAAAAAGAAAAATGAACCACATATTACACAGTGATATTACAGGTAGTAACTAAAAGATATGGTACAAATAAGGATAAATAGCAGCAAACTTGACATGGTACTGTGCTAGATATGATGACAGCTAACAAAGATAAGTACAATGGGACTAAACCATAAGCCTGTAATTTACATGACAGCAAACTAACATGCGTGCATACCACCCACCATATGAATGTTTCAGAGGCGTCAAGAGAATTAGGAAGAGGACATGAGACTTTGAAAGCTTTACCAAGAACATTGTGGACCTTCTATCCATAAAACTTCAAATGCATTATCCACAAGTAATCCAACAAAGCAAAATCAGGAAGGTTGTGATCAACGAGAACACTAACCCAGGATAATCAAGTTGAATAGACTACCGATCACAAATTACCACATCTATGCAATAGCTTGAGCCAGTATTTTTTGTATTTAGACTTACATAAAGCACATAGGAAAGTTAATAGGAAAAAGTTATTTGCAGATGAAGTACCTTAGTGTATGTTATTTGCGGATAATATTGTGTTAGTAGATGAGTCTAAGGAAAAAGTTAATAGGAAATTGAAACTATAGAGAGAAATGTCAGAAAGTAGAGGCTTCTGACTTAGTAGAACGTAAGTTTGATCATTTGGGAGGACAGAGAAATTAAGATTGGCACATAGTGCATACCTTATAAGGAAAGTTTTAAATACCTAGGGTCAATTTTTCAAAGTGATGGAAAAGTTGAAGGAAATGTTACGTATGGAATTAACACCGATTGGTTAAAATGGAGAAGAGAATCAGGTATTCTGTGTGATAAGAAGATATCATTAATGTTAAAAGGTAAATATTATAGATCAATGATTAGACCTCCTATGTTTTATGGTTCTGAGTGTTGGGCAATTAATCAACATGTGCAAAAGATGTCTGTAGGATAAATGAAGATGTTGAGATGGATGAGTGGTCACACAAGGAATGATGGTATACATAATGAGGTTATTAGAAACCAATTGGAAGTAGCACCAAAAGAGGATAAAATGAGAGAAAATCATTTAAGATGGTTTGGACATGTAGAAAGGCGATCCAAAGACGCTCCCATAAGAAGATATGAAATATTAGATTGTGAAAATATTAAAAGAGGAAGAGGGCAACCACAGAAGTGTTGGAAAGAAATTATAAAGAATGATCTAGTTTATAATGGCACGTGATAGGGATCTGTGGAAACAAAGAATCCATGTAATCAACCCCATCTAGTATGGGAAAAGGCTTATTTGTTGTTGTTGTAGACTTACATAAAGCACATAGGAAAGGTTTTCCTTCTGCAATAGAAACCTAATGCCAACTGCTTCATGGCATTTGCATAAATTTTCTTTACGACATAGGTGGATGATTTAGTGGTTAAACCTACAAAATGCTGGAACCATGCTACACACAGACACACATGTGCAGGGGACCGGGTTCCAAGATAAGAGGATTGCCTAAAAAATGCCGGACAAAGAATCCTGAAATGCCTTTATTCTTTGACCACCCTACTATCCCTGATGACAATATCATCATCCTTCATAGCATAGGCTTGAATTCCGCTGCTAACAACACCAGCCAGATAATGGGTCCTCAGGGTAAAGAAAGAAGAACCCTTTATCCTCAGTGTGAGACTGATGCTTTCGCTCAAGGCTCAAGCTCCAAGACATAAGCATTTAGAACCAGTCCCCAGAACACGTGCCACTTATTTATATTAAAAGGATTTATCTTGCTCCTACTTTCTCAAAGTAATGTACCATTTCAGGTAGGGAATTTTGAAAGCAAGTAATCTCAAAGCACTTATATAATATGATTCTCTTGCACAAACAATAAGAAAATGCAAATAAAGAGATATCAGTAATTCAGACTATCAGTGTAAATATACCTCGGGCCACTAATCCAGAATTGATCGTCAAAGACAAAAAGGTTGCAACTTTAGGTGCACTTACTATAAGATTTCAAGAAAATTTCTAAATGGATTCCCTAAAGCGGATGATGGTTGAGAAGAGTACCAAAAGGGGGCATCTTAGAAAGCAGATGGTTTTTTGTATCAGAAGCAATGAAGTTGCTTCTTAACTGCCTAATCGACAAACTCAATAACAATTTTTTGATAATATATGAAGACGTAAACCACAAATTACTGGAGTGATCAACTTGGCAAGCAATTATAATTAATAAAAGGGTTAAAGTAATGGATGTGAAATGAGACAATCTTCTATCTACAAACCGTAAAGCGTAAAAGAGTAAGGATCAACAGTTGCAACAAACATAATTCAGAGCCAAAGGGCATACAGAATTTCGTCAGCAACTGCAATAAGTGAAGCTGTGAAAAAGCCCTTTGAACTAGCATCCACACACTTCAGACCATTACTGGTGATATGTACACCTTCATGGATCTGATGGGGTAACCTTTTAACTCTCCCAGCTCTTTCAAGTCTTCCATCTGCAAGTAAATAGGCTGGCCGGAAACTTTCTTTGCCACTAGAAGAGTCACTGACGTGCAATAGAGAATTGGGGACAGTGTCGTAAAGGCTCCCTATGGATGTATACCTAAACGCAAGTTATAAACAGACAATGTTACCTTCAAAATCAGAAAAGTTCATACATAATCCAAAAGATTTAAGCAAACACCAATTTAATGATTCCAATTAGTTCTAAAGCATAAATCATGATCTACTGCTAGTTGTACTCAAATACCACTGCTCATGTCATAGCTATGTATTATTACCAGTACTCTATTTCAAGTTGTACACTACTTAATGCAGGAGAAGGATTGGTTTTGTATTCCATCTCATGTTGAACATCTTGATTTAAATCCACAACTTGCTTTTCAAATAATTGAATCTATCCCCAGAAAGGCCTTTTATGGATGGGTCTGCAACTAGGAGTTCTGAAATAATAAAGTTTGGTTTCATTTCCTCCAGCCCTGTTCTTCTCTAATGAAACTATAATCATAGGAACCGTTGCTTATTATCACAAGACATAAGTGGCAGTAAATATAAACCACTGTATAAATTGTAAACATTGAATCAGTACTAGTTTTTAAAGTCTTTTCAGCAATCCGCTATATTTATCCTTCTGTGCTTGATTTGGCAAGACTTCTATGCTCTTGATTTTCGATAACACCAAAGTACTTCCAATGCAAAGTATCTAACATCCCTTCTTGAAGATTTATGACCAGCCTAGTCTGCACCTGGGCATGAAAAATAAGAATCCATCCCCACTTTTCTGGACTTCCAATAAAATAAAAAGAAATATAATGAGATCTGATAAAAGAAGAAAACAGAGCTGCATACGCCAGCAAGAGAGGATTGCACAAGAAAATATGACATCTGTTACCTAGCTCAGAAAATCACAAAACTTAATGCAAGCATATTCGAATCTTTTCAAGAACATAAAACATGACGAATGCGAAGAAGTTCATGATAAAAGGACAAAAGATGGGACAGAGGGTATCCTCTTCACAAGATCCATTGCTACATTTAGTAGGATCCGCACAAGGAAAAGCACCCATCCACACCCAAGCAGATATAATACTTTCAACATCAAAAAATAGATGAAGATAGACTAAATACAAGGTTGTTTCCAGAATACAATAGAATCCGAAATCTAGCATGGCAAGATGAATCGAGGGGGTGTGGAGAAAAAAGATAAGGAGTGGTCACTTCTGAGGAGAAAAGCAACAGGAAATAAGTGAGAAACCAGATTAGATTTCATTCAGATCCCATCAGACCCGATATTCGATTACGAAACGAATAGAATACAAGAAGAAAAATAGGAAAAAGGAAAAGAGAAGAAAGAAAGGGAGATAAACATATGGAAAGGATATTTTCAGGTTGGGAAAGAAAGAAGCATGACAATATGAGAACCTGGAATTGCCAAAGCTTTGTTTCCATCTCAACTTTGACTAAACAGAAAGAAGATAGGAGAAAACAAGATGAAGCCTATGGGGTCGCTTATACCAAAGAGTTCTGTAACATGTTCATTTCACACTGTACTCTTACTCATAGCAAGCTTCTAAGAAACACTAATTGGAGTATAAGTGCTAGACCAATTACAACTGATGCTACGTATAAGAACATGGAAAAGGCAACTAAATGTGTTAAAGATTTTCAAAAGGCCACTAATGACACTGATATATCATAATAGTTCCACTCAAGTGACATGAACCTCAAGCTATTAAAAATTTAGTACAGCCACCATGAACAAGCTGCTATACAAGTCCATCATGAGAATGGGATGAGATCATCTGCGCTCTGATGATACGCAAAATTAAGTAGCAAGAATGTTACCCTTGATCATAAAGACTGCAGTAACGAACTTTACACGTTAGAAGGAAGGCCCAAACATCCCTGTGGAACAAGAGAATCAAGGCCATTATCGACAGAAGTAAATCAAAGTAATAGTTTCTAACAATATTGAGAAAAACCTGTATGACCAATCCAAGATAGGGTTAACTCGCATGAATGGTGGCCACCCTGGTGAGCTTGGTGAGAACTGTTCCTGGCCAACCTGCATATGCAATTTGCAGATGGAGTCAAGTCCCATGTCTACTAAAAATATATCTATGCAATAAGCAGATATGGTCCAGTCCCACGTTTAGTAAAATTTTATCTGTACATATTTCTCTAGGTTAAAAGGTTTGAGAATGTCTTCAAAATGTCACCAAAAGGATCCATTTGTTAATTTCTTTATATCCAAAATATCTTCATATTAGAATCATCCCAGAAACATGATTATATTTTTATTATGACATTCAGCCATTACCTTTGCCATTTAATGGGAAGCATGTCTCATGTTGTTTTATTCCATATTCTTATGCTAAATACATTTTACCTTATATAAATTATTTTAAGTAAGGGATCACCCTTGCATGGTCGGTCCCAAGCCCAGATAAGAGGGTGGCGTTAGGCTTCCAACAGCCAGCATAAAACTTTGTCAGACTTATTTATCACTGATTCTACAAATTATGATAGGGCCATGTAGAAACAAAAAATCTATGTAGCCGACCCCATCTAGTATGGGAAAAGGCTTAGTTGTTGTTGTTGTTGTAAATTATTTTCAGTTTTGCTAAAATTTTGGTGTCAAAACTACGAGAGGTGAAATGTCAATTACTCAGAAAAATCCACTTGCCATTATGCTTTTGTTTTAAGCATTTGCACTTGTCATCATCAATAACATAGGGAAGACAAGAAGTACTAAGGAAAGCAATAACGATGTGGTTTCTGGCACCATAGCTTCATAGTTTCCACATACCGCATTAGGATCACCTATACGTGTGCCCAGAAAGATAGCCTTGACAGGCCTTTCCTTGAGAAGAGCTACCAAACCAGACTTGAAATCAAGGCAAATAGTTTCCAAATGCAAGTCATAACTGCTCCATAAAATTAGATAAAGTACCTAAGCACAATAGAATATTATAACAAAGCAAGAAGCACTTTAACTTGACAAGGAACAACTGATAATGTGCTGAATAAGTCACAAGGAGAATACTTATACTCACGCAGAAGCTGTTTCATAAGTAAAGCTGTTGATTTCAGGAAATGCACAATGACTTTCAAAATATATAGTCCGCATTGGACACTTTGAATTGTAGTTTTTTGCAGTTCCTTTAGAACAGTTGCTCTGCTCCTCATGTAACATAAAGCCAGCTCTCAGGAGATGCAACAAAACCTACAATATGGAAAGATCAATTGGTATATTATTCCTGTCTCGTAATGGTGGAGGTTTTTGAGCGTGAAAGGATAAGGAAATACCGTTGAGTCTTTCCCACCATTAAAGCTAAATGCAACCTCATCAAACCTGTTGAAGAAGGAATTATATAAATTTAATAGGATAAGCACATTTAGAAACTTGACAGGTAAAGACTAAGAAGTCAGAACGTAATTACAATTTACAAGCACGAGGTGTTCAATTCTTTTATTTGAATAGACAAGAAGGGGGATCCAGTGAGATTTGGAGTCTTCAGGACAGTAAATGGTTGGAAGCTGAAGACTATCTTCAATAATAAGGCAGCTCTTCATGAAGCATCAAATAAGCATGTGTGTGTGCATCCCCTAATAAAGTACGCCAAAGTGTCATGCTATGTTTTTTGTGTCTGCTCCTTTTCCGTAAGCTTATAATCTCTCTTATCTATTGAGTTGAGTTACACATGGAACTGTGAACTCAAGCTGTTCCTGGCTTCAGGAAGTAGGAATTGTGAAATCTTATATTTATGCTCTAAGTTAAGGCAGCAAAGCACTTTTTGATGGTCCAAGAAAGTTATGTTATTAATAGCGCACTATAGCGTTTGTATAGCGCGCTATAGCATTTTAGCAGTTAGCAGTTCATGGACCGCTATAACAGGAAGTTGTTAACGGGCGACCCTTTTGAGCACTAATTGCACCGTTAACAACGCTATAGCGGACCGATATTCGTATTAGCATATAAGTTTATTTGGGTCGGGTCGATCCATTATCCATTAGATCGACTAGACCCAAATAAAATGAAAACCTAAGTTATGTTTGTTCCATCTCATACATCTCCCTCTCTCTCCCGCCTGCTCTCTGACGGCCACCACCTCTACCGGTAACGATAACCATCTCTCTCCCATTGCTTGTTGCCTTTGTCTCTCTGGCCCCTTTGGTATGTGTCTCTCTCCCTCTCCCTCTCTCTGTTAGAGAGTAATGCTAGTCGTTGCTTGCTATCTACTGCTCTCTCTTTCACACACAACAAGCAACAGCTAAGGTTGCTTCTCTCTATCTCTGTCTCTTTAAGCAAGCAAGCATTGCTTGTTGTCTATCACACTCCTCTCTCATAGCAAGCAATGGCTAGCATTGCTCTTTCTCACACCAAGATGTTTGCCCCTCTCTCTCAAAATTGCTTGTTGTTAGGCAGCTACCAGTTACCATTAATTTTTTATTTCTTAGCCTCTTAATTTAGCTAAAAAACAAAGAACTAGAAGAACAAGGATCTTCATCTAAAAATCAACTTGATTAGTTTCTTGTGGATAAAATATATAGCTTTTTTTTGTTCATCTTACACAATTAAGTTTATATTGTAATCGCATTTGATGGATGTCATGTTTTGAACTTGTTATTTGTTAATTTGTTAGTTGTTATATTTGATACATGTTAAAGTTGTTACTTCAAAAGTGTTATAAATATTCTCATTTGTAGATGTTATATTTTGGTTTTTAAACCTATGATTTTTTGGTGAGTGTTATAATTTTTATGGATGTTAAAGATTTTTTCATGTTTTAAGAGCATTTATTTCTCTACCGTAATATTATTCTATTCTTTTTACATGTAAGTATAATCTATTCAACAACAACAACAACTAAGCCTTTTCCCATACTAGATTGGACCATAGTCACCATACTTGAAAAGATATAATAATATATATTAGTTTCTTTTAACTGTTTTGCTTACTGTTTAGCATAACTTGGTTACATTTATGTTTTTTTTAATTTAAGTTTAACAATTCAATATGCATATGCCACATGAAATTTATTATTTGTCTTCTTAGAATTTGTTTATTCAATTTGATTTATATTTACGTGTTTCTTGATATTTCTTAAAAATTAGAGAATCTATTATATATATATATATAATTTTTTAATCATAAATGAAAGTGTACAGTTAAATTTGCTTTATCCCTCCTACCGGTATATTAGGGTCAACCGCTAACCACTATTGATAACGTAGCAAGAAGGACTTTGGTCATCATTCTTTCAATTAATTAAATCTGCTTTGGCAGAAAAACACTTAGGTGTCATTTCTAAAACCATGGTACAAGAAAAACAACATAAATCAAAGATATAAGTTATATAACTAGAAGCATCATCTAAATAGTACAAAATATGCTCATGAAAACGTTTTCATACACGACAATCTCTTTTTTTATTGGACCGTTTTGGTCTTCTTGACTCACAAAAACAAGAGACAACTTTAATGCCACTTGCACATGAGAAAAACTTATATGACTGAATCAGTAGAGAAAGAAAGACCGTTGATATGAAGATTCAAGTAGTATGAAAATAAAAAAATTAATGTGATAACTAAAAATTAGCATGTGTCTGCTACATATGGTTCCTTATTTTCGTAATGTGTGTATTCTAAAAATTAGTATGCTTGATATATTTCAATCTATTGCCTCCTATTCTAGATAGATGAGATTTGATATATTTGCCTGTTGTTTAGTGTTTTCATTTTGATGTGATACAATTACTTAAATTTATCTTTTTAATTTTTATAATTATCAATTATGAATTAGCATATTTAATTTCATATAAATTTAATTATATATAATGTATATTGATATTTTTATATATTTTAACCTTAGATTTTCTGAAATTTCTGTATCGGTGACGGGTACCGTACCCGTATCCATGCAACATAATTTGAGTTAGAAGGTAACTTGAATTATCTTTCCACAAATTCACTTCAATCTAAACGCAGTCATGAATCACCACGGAAAAAGGAAAACAAAGAGAGGAGATGAAATATGCTAAATTTCAGTAGGGAATTCAATAGCAATCGAACGAGTAAGACGGAGCTGCTTACGAGTACAAGGAAAACGCCCGCTGTATCACGTAGATTGCATTTCTGTACTTGGTTTGCAATCTCCGATCTTTGCACTCTCTTATTGCCGCATCAATCTCCATTCCTAGACGAAAACAGAGAAATAAAAACCCAGAGGTCATTTCTATAACGTTCAAGCACCAAAACACCGAAAGCCGTCTCGAACACTCGTCCAGGTCACATAAATTCCGAAATTCGCGTTCGCAGAATTTGATCCAGCAGTTGGCTGGTGACGAGGCAATAACGAGGGAGACACAACGAATTAGTTGCTCAGAACGACAGAGAGGGAAGAGGATTTACCTCAGACGGAACCCAATGGAGAAGCCGAAACCCTAGGCGGGAACTCACCGGATGGCGGGAGTTCGACGCCGGAAACGGCGTTGGGTTTCAGGTCCGCTCGTACAGACGACGAAAGCGACGAACTTGGAGACTCCGCGTTAATCGCGTCGGCTTTATCCGACGCTTATTTCTTACGAGTACCGTATTCTTCATAATTTACAAAATCGTTACCGCCTTCTCGTCCAAGAATCATTCTTCCTCGTTTCCGAGATTCCCATGACGTTGGGTTGGAACCACCAGCCTTACGTAATCGGGTCGGACTTCGGTCCGAATCATTTAATTATTGTTGTCTTAATTGGTTATGTTTCATGTACAATCAGGTGGGAGATCCAATTGACTTAGATTCAGATCCTATCAAACTGCATATTGAACTGTAAGTCCGACTTTAAAGTGGGGATAGAAAATGCATGTGTTAGAAAGAAAAACTTCAATATTTCGTTCTTTACTTGCTTTGGTTAAGAACCAATCAAAACCAAGCCTTCTCTCACACTAAGTGAATTGTTTGTTGTCGTTGTGTTTTAAGTTGTAACAGTTACCATCTAATTCCAAGAAACCGATATCATATTTTACTATTTCCTCTCAACACTTTTTTGTTACTTGGTTGTGCCTCTTTTGAAACGTTTGTCGTGTAAAAATTTCTTGCATGCCTTCTTACCTATTGCTTCTCATATTATCACTTTAAGCATGTCTCTTCTTTTTTATGTTTTATAGTGCTTCATCAACTTTTTTTTTCTCGTTATAGGCCTATTCTTCTTCCTTTTAACGTTCAATTATATCGTTAACGTCCTTCCTGTATATTACAGCGCCCTGCCGGTTGAGCTAACGCTCTTGCTTTTTTTTCTTTTCATTTTCTAACTATTCAAATGCATCCCATGCTTTAAAGACTAAAGCTGAATGGTAGGGCCCTCTAACGCTGTTGCTGTTGATGGGAGTTTGACTCCCAGCGGTGCATGTGTAGGTGTGGGTGTTAGGATTTGGCCTCTCTTGTAAAAAAAAGGACCCAAGAGCGGTATCTGTAAACTATGTTTTGAAAGAAGACCGATCGAAAATGAATAATAAGATAGACCACAAAGCCAATGAGAATTGACTTGGCAATGTTGACCGGCCAACCAACGGGTCTGTTTCTATGGTAGTGACCGTCAAATCATGCTTCTTTATTCGATCTGCCCATGAGATCAAATTGTTTCGGCATACGGTTTTCATCCACAAGGTTTAGGGAAGTAGAATATTTTTTCTTTTTATGTGTATATACTCTTAGAATTTTTTCCTATAACTTACCATTCTAGGTTTTTCGTTTTTGTTTATGAGAGAAAAACGGTTCAGATCTTTTCTCCATTATTTTTGTAAGTCAAAACTTTTATTGTAAATACATTTGTTAGTAAGAAACCACATACTCAAAATCCGTAAAGAGAACCTTTTCCTTGGTGATTTCGGTTATGTGTATTGGAGGCCGAATATGGTCATTTCCATTTTACCTCTCTCATTTGATCACATGAGCCATATAATTTATACATTGATTTTGTTCTCACTATTTTGGGATTACCAAGTTGTATCATTTTCAATTACTCAAGTATAACAACTTATCTTTAGTTATACCGGTTATGTTTCTCGTAATCAATACGTTTTTCCTACATAACAATAAAAAAATTGTGTTTTCATACTAAGACTTAAGATATATCTCAAACTCATGAATGTAACATGCTTTGTAAAGAGATCTTCTCAAATGCCTTTATTCAAAGGGTCCGTCAACATATCATTAGTTGACATATAAGATATGGATATTTCATTTCATTTAAGTATATCATGAAAATAGTAGTAATTAACCATTATATGCTTTTTTTTTAAAGCTATCCACTCCACCTTTTAACCAAGGAGATTAATTATATCAAGCTTCAAATCATGTATGAAGTGGTTTATCCAAACGATACTTGTTGCAGTCATACTGAAAGCAACATAATCAACTTCTTGTGTATGCAATGCTACACAAACCTATTTCTTATAAGTCTAAGAAGTACCACCACCTCTGTGATCAGAGGTTCATATGATGCCATCTTTACTACCAATAAAGTCAATATCTGACGATCCTACCACCTTTAGTTGATTCACTTGAAAGCATAATTTTAAATTTTTTGTTCCTTTATGATATCTTAGAATCCTTTTTACAACTCAATGTTGTCAGCCAGGATTGCTTTGATATCTACTAAGAAGACCGACAATAAAGTTTATACATGGTCTTATACATAATGTAGCATACATCAAATTGTCATATATTCACAATAATAATGAAGGCACAATCAATATAAGTAGAAGAAGAATGTTCATTTTTATTAATATTCAGCTTCAACAAATCATGTTTTGAATCAAATGAATCAAAAAAGAAAATATATCCATGTTTCCTACAATAATCTTTTTAGGAGTAAACTTAACCCCAAACTCTTTCTTGACAAGTATAAAGACATAAATCAGATGGTTCCTAATGGAGAACACAATAAGTACATTAGTTAAAACAACTAGGGCACCTCTTATATCCATCCTTAAGGACTCAAATGCTAGGACATCAGTTAAAGAGTTATTGCTCATATAAACACGATGCTTCCCAAGCTTGTATTCATTTAGGTTAAAAACTCCCTTATTTTTCTTTGAGATATAATGGGTTGCTCCAAAATTCATGCACCAACTGCAAATAGGACATTTCATATACATGTTTTTAGAAATGATGAAGACCACTTCTTGCTTCTCTTTTTGCCCATCTTGGTGAGTATTTCCTACATTTTTCTTTCAGTTGGAGCAGTCCCTTTTAAAGTGTCTCGTCTTTGCATAATTAAGGCACTTGATCAAAGAAGTATGATTATGCAATTTCTTTAAATTTTGATTGCACTTTTTATTATATTTGTCAAACTATTTATTAGGCTTCCTTTTATTCTGTTTGTTATTGGAGTTTGACCCTAAGTCATCTTCAGCTATGAACATTTTTTTTTCTTTCTATTTTTGTTCATATGTTCTTGCTTAATATAAAGTTTGAGAGAGAGTTTAGAAAGGGTGAAATATGGTCACAACCTAAATGTTAGGGTTACCATGTTCTAAGAGGGAGGAAGAGAAGACTATCCATAATTTTAGATTACTTGGGCAAAAGGCTAAATATAAAAGTCAATCAATTTTAGAATTTCAAAAGGATAAGGGCATAACAATAAATCTATCACTCAAGAGGTTCTAAGATTCCAAAGGAAAAACTAAGGTAAACAATATGTTTATTCCTTCATATCCATCTGTAATATCCAATACAGTGCCTCGTCTTTGCATAATTGAGTCACTTGATCAAATAAGTATGATTACACAATTTCTTTAAATTTTGATTGCACTTTTTATTATATTTGTCAAACTATTTATTAGGCTTCCTTTTATTCTATTTGTTATTGGAGTTTGACCCTAAGTCATCTTGAGCTATGAACATTTTTTTTCTTTCTATTTTTGTTCATGGTTGTCTCGCTTCTACGAGATCAAACCGAGAGAGAGGGAAGAGGGGAAAAGTAGAGAGGTGGTGCTCGAGGTTATGAGGATATGGCCGTTTTCAGCCTTTGTTCTTTCCCTTCTGTTGATCCCTTTGAATCACCTATGATGGCTTACCACCAGCGACTCCTGAAGACTAATAGTAACCGAAAAGGAAGAGATAGTCACCGTGTGTTGGGTTTCTTTGCCTTCTACTGGCATTTGAAAAACAATTGCCCCTTTGATTCTTTAAAGTCCAATAATTAGATTGACTCTCGTTTCGTTTGATCTCTCTCTTGTGCAACTTTTCTTGAATGGGGAAAGCATTCTTTTTCCTCTTTATTTTGTTTTATGGGTGAACAAAAAGGAAAAAAGAAGAAGAGAAGGAGTTCCTTTGTCACGCACAAAGCACTCTCCCAAAAATGATTAGATAAGTATTGTCTTCGGTTTTTATCTTGAGAATAATAGAACTACTTCTTTCTCCTTATTCTTTCAATATGACAACATTCTCTCCTTTTCTATTCAAGCCTTAATGTTGTTTAGGACCAGAAAAGCATAGGTTTGAGCGTGATAGCAGATGATGAGCAATGTTGTGATGCTTTGGCGAATCTAACCTACTTTGATACCAATGAAGGAATTGAGAACTGCAATAAAGACCGAGCAAAAGCGATGAAGAGAAGATCATATTGCTTCGATAAACATTTTCCATTGAGAAGGTTTAGGGAAGTAGATTATCTTTTCTTTTTCTGTGTTTATTTTCATAGGGTGATTTATGTATACAATCATAACAATTTTCTTCCCTATAACTTACAATTCTGGGTTTTCTGTTTATGGGAGAAAAATGACTCAAATCTTTCCTTCATTATTTTTGTAAATCAAAACTTTATTATTGTAAATATGTTTGTTTTATAATGAGAAACTATATCCTCGAAATCCATAAGGAGGACCCATTCCTTGCAGATTTTGGGTATGTGTATTGGAGGCTGAATGTGGCCATTTCTATTTAACAGTCTCATAGCATTCAATTCAGCAAATTCGTCCAATTAGCCTAAGGCGGTGTATGAACACTCTTCGCACCAAGCACTTAGGCGACACATTCCGTCTGCTATTTTTTTCAGCAGATTTTTAATGAGTGGGCCTCTTCATTCGCGTTCCCTCATTTCTTTCTTAGGAAAAGCATGAGTCAAAGATTTAATCAGTAGAAAAGAATAATGTTATGAACTTACTTTTTGTGATCCTACTTTTTACTTCGTTGATGCTTGATGCAACGTGGTCGATCTACTCCCCCACCATGTTCATAACCATTTGTCAACCTACTCTCGACACCATCTAGTCATGTCTTGATATCCAACTCAATTTCTTGGATACGCTGCTCCAACCGCTCCATGTGGTCACTTGTCACATCATATGTATACTCGCAAGCATCCGTGCGTTGTTTCACGTCTCTCACATCGCCCGTCAACCGGTCGAAGCCTTCCACAAGATGCTCTACAACAACATCCAGGCGGGCTACCAACTTTTTGAGTGTGGTAAGCCTAGCATCGATGTCAAGTAGGGTTCCTGACATTGTCTTAGAGTCGGCCACTGGTGCAACCTTCAACTTTCACTTTCTATGATGAATGGGGTCGTCAATCATCTCAATGTCAGTGGCCATGACATTAATGTGAGCAGTCATTGACGAACAGGAGTTACCTTTACGCTATCAATATGGAGGGGGTGTGTCCCGCACCCACTCATCGATACTCTGAGTCGAAGCAAATCCGAATATAGTAGTCTTCATAGATTGTGATCAACCATGTGTTGTTCGCGTTGCACCTTCGGATGATGGTCATGTTCACAAAGTGTCAGCACTTTGACTAGAAGAAGGTCACAAGCAGGAGAATGCCACACGCAGAGTGGCGCTGCAAGGTACTAAACAAAAGATGCCTCACGGTAGGGTATCTTCGAAGACTAATGTCATAAGACTTAAGGGGTGCGAAGACGTTCTGCCCACCGCACGTCCAAGGAACCTACCTCATGGGGAAGGAGTAGGTCATCAGCACTGGAAGATTGGTGGGCAAGGTGATAATAAAGGAAGTACAAGTTTTGGTTTTAAGAGACGACGATGTAAGTTTGTTGCTAGCAAGGCTAGACGAGAGATGCAAGGTAAGTTGCATAGGAGTGAAGGACCCAGATGGTAGTTGGAGGCACAACAGAAGATGGTTGTACAACACTCTAAGATGCCGCCAACCATACACAACTTCTGCACTGATCAACAGAAGTGGCGTGATTTTGCCTAACCGCTCAATGTGAAGGCAATGACATGCATGAAGAAGTGAATGAATTCGAAGTGGTGCGATGGTTTCATCGTGAGGCAGCGCGCTGCGATAGTCTAGAAGGATGACGATCCTCAACTAGTCATCTTGAGGGTAGGGGATCGGGTATTCTGCTTGGAGCTCATCTATGACAGATTGCTAACTGCCTTTCATGAGCAAAGCTAAGGCTTATCATGCGGATATGAAACGTGCAAGCCGTAGCTACTACGAACACTTATGCCCTAGAGGACAACAGGAGCTATAGAAAATGAAAGTACAGTGGGTTGAGAGGCGAACACTACGCCAAGAGCTTCAAGGGTTACAAGAGCATCAATGTGAACTTATCGAGGTTGTCAATAGCTTAGGTGGGAGAAAATGTGACCCTTCGATTGTGAACTATACTATAGTTGTGTAACCCGACACGTGCGTGAAAACACTATGGCAACTTTAGTACATAGGGACGTGACGATACCTTTTAAAAGGAAGGCACCCCCTTTGCTTTTGTGCTTAGTCCACATTTGAGTTGTAAGTGTGTCGCGAGTCATGCACCTTTATCTGCTATCAATACAATCACGTTGCTTCCTTATTTATTCTCAAGTATCCTTGCTTACTCCAATCAACCCTCCCAATCATCAATCTTAAGCTTTCGCTGAACCATTGCATCTATAGTGAAAGGCTTGATAGGTTGTGCGTAGTCTAGCACCGATCGCGAGTTCTGAGTCGTTGGGTAATTCCAACATTGGGGCATGACAACTTTGGTATCAGAGAATGTTTGGTATCGTTGGACGTTTGTTGGCTGAAGAACTCATGATGAAGCATGATGTTGGTCACGGACACACATGGTGGAACAATGAGAGGGTGAAGGTTGTCATCGCTTGCGCGCCAACCGAAGGAAACACTATAGTTATAGAAGGTCGAAAGCCCCAAGGCACGTGGAGCGACCCTTAATCAGGCTATCGGTAGCGGCGCCACATCACCCCTATCAAGATGATAATATATGAAAGCCTTGTGTTACTCAAAGATCGAGACTCGAAAAGTGCAAGCTTCGTGTTGCTCATCAAGAGGTGCACTATGACCATGGAGATTAGAAAGGTGGATTGGAGGATCGACACATGAGGTGTTATTCGTTAAGGTACTCTTAGGATCATAGTCGCGCCTAGGCAGGTAGGTCAATTATTTGGGTGGACACGTTCATGCAAAGAGAGCGCACTGAACCCCACCAAACCTTGTGCATTGTCACCAAGTGTAAGTCGCGATGAGTAACACATAGAAGAGGATGTGGGGTTGCACCAGAGTGCTAAGGTTGGCTCAATGGCCTATGTTACTCGCGTGAAATATAGTGCAGAACATTGAGATGTGTGAGGACCCTTGTGCCAGTCGCCACATCGGGACTGCACACCTTATGCAGGCATATAGGCGCTTTCTAGGGGATACATGCGTCATCATAGTACGCAAGCCACAGTGGTAAAGATAGTCAATGCACGGGCATTGGTGTTGGCTTCCGCAAAGACATGTGAGGAACACTCTAACCATCGTCGAGTCCCGGTACTCTCGGTAAGACGAGGTATCGTCGGAGAAATTTCAATCGTGACAAAGGCGTGATTTAGCAGCGTGATCATAGAAGCATTCGGTTGCACGTAAGCTTTATGGAGTTGTAGTGGCTAACATTAACCCAGCATGAAAGGTAGCGTATCATGAGTTGGAAGGACGTTGCATACCTATGGAGGTGGGGTGCCGATAACGTGGAAGGAGGCTGCTTTCGGTGATGTAAAGCAATGCCTCACATGTAGTGCCATGTTCTTGGACGATGCCACATGACACAAGGTTGTACAGGTTATCGATCCTAGTGGTTGCTTTGGTGATGTTGAGTGTCGCAGTTTGAAACACAAATGCTAGTACCAAGTAGACAGGTGCAACTCCTTCACATCAGACCTCAAGTGTGTCATCCAACCTTCTGATCAACTCAAGTGCTTCGTGATGCCGGGTGAATGGGAGTAGCTCAAGAGTTCATGCCCCAGACTATTCAAACTTTCAATAGACTACATCCATGTTGGGAGATGCCGAAGGAAGTCGTTTTAGATTGCGGACCAAGTGGAGACGGGGATGAGCTAATTTCGATTCGGTCCTAAGCGGGGACAAAGAGGTGGATATTGCCGAGGACGACAAGGATTTTGGGTGAGAGAGAATGTGACCCTTCGACTGCGAACACATGGCATAGCTATTGCCTTTTAGCTTCGCATTGAACATGCCTTTATTGCCTTTACTCTTAAACGTTTACTTCATGTCGTATGCTACTCGAGTGAGGCCGGAAGTCATAAACAAACACCACTCAAGATAACCATTCTCCACCCACCAAGATAGGAAAGACGAGCTAACATTTTGACCCAATGGCGGTCCATGTGTTGCTGCCAATCCGGCCAATAAAAGAGAACAAAAACTAGTGGCGGAACTAGCAGCATCAATAATGAAGAACTAGTGAATATATCGATCAGACATATAGAAGTTCTACATAAAGAACTTTACCTATATGATTATTTAATCGGTTCTGAACTAGAGACAAGGTGCAACCATCCAAAGAAGATAAAGATGGGATAGCAGATAACTTTGTCTAGGTCAGCCCTATGTGTATTATAGGGAGAAAAGAAAGAATACCCACCTTCAAAAAGTCATAAACTTTGCTAGCAAGAATATAACGATCAAACATATA
This sequence comes from Brasenia schreberi, assembly GCA_036023115.1. NCBI lineage: Eukaryota > Viridiplantae > Streptophyta > Magnoliopsida > Nymphaeales > Cabombaceae > Brasenia > Brasenia schreberi. The sequence continues at coordinate 7,891,415 of JAYKKT010000047.1, forward strand.
AAACTTCTACATATAACCTTCAGTCGATACTCATCGAAACCTTATCACGCGGATGAAGACATAACCTTAATCATAATATTAATCAAGCCTACCAAGTACGTCAGTCGACCGAAGAGTACAGTTCAAGGACTTCCTAGGAGGTCACACATCAGCGAAAGAGTGCACTCTAAAGCATCCATACAACAACCAATTACTCGTAGGCCATTGGTATTAATAGAAAAGATTAGTTCCCGCGTTCTTTTACACCCTTGAGAAGATGTGATTATATCTGTTGATGCAATTCCAAATTGTTCACTTTTATGTAGATCCAATTCAGTACCTAGATGGACAAAAGGTTGTTAACTGAGTTCTACTAAGTTATGTGCCACTGCCAGCCGTTGTGCGAATGGGCTTTTTTGGGTCCGAAAGCCCACTTTGCTGCCGAGAGATTTAAATTACTCAATGAAATACAGAGCATCTGTGGACGCCAAAATCTTCTTCAAGAGGAGGTGGTCTCTCGTCCTCACCCTCTCTGAGGTCCGGGAGCCTGACCACCCAGTTAGGGTGCACCGGGAGGAGCCTGGCATCGTCCAGCTCCCCCACCGGTACTTGTCCTCCACGGCCAATCTGGTTTCTTGGTCGGCATGGCCAAGGATGTTTCAAGTGTGGAGGACCGCACTTTTCCCGTTAATGTCCTAATCGGGCGGTAGCCAATACTATAGTGGATGAACCTACGGGTGACCAAGCCAACGAAGTGGTGGCCACTCTTTTCCAAGTGTTTATATGTAATATATGTGATACATTTATAATATATATATATATATATATGCTTATTATGTATAAACATATGCTATATATATACATTGTATATGCATATATAGTGTAAATAGATGTATATATATGTATGTATATATGTGTTAAGTATATCATGTATATACACATATAGTTATATATAATATATAGCCATATGTGTATATGTGGTATACGTAACACATATACATGTATATATATACATTGTATAAATGCATACATACATACATATATAATATAAATTTGGTATTGTAGCCTTGTTGACTTGAACCTGACCCAAGTTATGTCTAGATCTTCAAAATGCACTCGAACCAAAAGTTGGGTAGAGCTTGGGTCAACCTGGTTTTGACCCTGAGACGAGGTGACCCCATCCCTGACCAAATTTGTCACCCCTTGCCTGATCGAGTTCCTACATCACCATAGACCGCAGTTACATTCAAGTAAAATTTTCACTATCATACTAATCAAACACTGACGATGTTTGAGTAAATTTGAGCATGAATGAGGTTTGAGTATTTACCACTATCTCATACGTACATGCATGTGTAAGAAAGAAGAGAGTCGTGGAAAGTGCAAAATAAGTTACTAGTTCACACCATTGTAGGTTCTTATCTCCATTCATTTTATAATGATGATGCTTATACTTTTTGCAAACATATTCCACATAAATTGCATTCAAATGGCATTGAAGCAACATCAAATTAGTCTGGAATTCTAATTACTAACCCTAAATCAGTTATCGTTAGCTTTATGACTTTCAGTCACGAAGAAAAGCTTCAACTATTTAGGGATGGTTAAAGTTTCATTTCCTCTTGAGTATCCTGGTCAGTGGCAGACCTCAAAAGTTCTGTTTGGTGTGGCGAAGTTCATTCGAGCAAATTTCAGGTGAGGCAGTCTACGTAATTTTTCAAAAGAAAAAAGTAGAGTTCTTGTATAATCTCTTATTTTGAATTGTTTCAGATTTCCAGTGAGGTGGCCTCCTTACTTCGCCCATGATCTTGGTCTGTATGGGTGATTCGGTTCAATAACCGAACTGAAATTACTGAAAACAGAAACGAAAGAAATTCTGTTTGGTTAGGTTGATTTTTCGGTTATAATTGTTTTTGCTTATTCTTGATTAGACTCAATATTGTTTAAATTTGATCGAAGCAAATTAAAAGAGAATATCATATGGTTGTTAAACTTTAGAAATTTAAGTACCACAGGATTTTCGTTCTTTAATCTAGGGTGGAGCGGCGGTGATGCTTTCTAAATTTTCTTTACGAATTTCAGAAAGCTAAATATGGATTTTTCAAGTTATAGGATGGTTCATGGATGAGTTTCCACCTGATTGGGTTGTGCTTCTTATGGCATACCCAAGAAGCTGGAATCAGTGTTGATACTTCTGTCAGAGTTCACCCTCTGCTAGCTACTTCACTTGCATTCAGGTTTGAAGTACCGATCTCCGGTCTAATAGAAAATTGACACCGCATTCCCTGCTGAACATAGTAATGAAAGTACTCATGGAAGAAACTCTAAGGCTACATGCATAATATACAACAAAAAGAAATATGCCGACATCAACAAAAACCATACAACCCTACAAATCCATAAGGAAACAGTGCATGAAACAAGCAAAGCAAAATAAAAAATCTATGAAGAATTTATCAGATCAAGTCACCCTCAAAGACTTCCTTTAGACAAATCAGCACCCTCTATCAAGTACGCATGAGCACCCTCTATCAAGTACGCATGAGTACCAATACTTTCTTCTCAAGATAAAACAATCATCACGGACGAGAGTATGTATTTGGACTCAAACCGCTATAGGAAAACACAAAGATAGAGGAGCAAGGAAGAGAAGAGTGTGTGAGAGGTTTCAGTGGTAACCGTTTTGATTAAGGGGCCCTAATCAAGCTTTACTATAAAGCTAGTGGATCTTGGATCCACTCTAACCATCGTACTTCTTCAGGTCTGCCCCACATCCGCATCCTTCAATCCATTTGACTGTTAGATCAAAACTTTCTATGTAAAAAAAAATATTGAATTCGAGCTTGGTATGACATGAGTATCATCTTTTATGTCCTCTAAGATTTTTGAACTAAGGTTCCTAAGCTATCATCTATATAAAAAAATGTGGAATTCTTTCAACCATCAATATGATCTAAAGAATGCTCAATGGTATTCGCATGTATAAGACCCTCACTCACATATGACTTTCACACTTTTAGACTTTTACCTTAATCAAAGACATATCCAATAAGCATTGGGGATACTTAATATGAACTAAATGTAATTAATACCATATGAGATTAATTAACTCAACCATTATTAATTAGTCATTAAGTCCAACAATCCCCACAAAGTCCAAAGTGTCAAGTGCTCTATTGAATCAATTATCATATTATGCTTTCAGTAATAATACCTTTCGGTTTTAACTATTACTTAAGTTATCCAACATTACCCTTACAGTAATTAGGTGAACATAAGTCTTGAACTTGAACCTTAGGTGTAAAGGTGTCTATTGATAATAACATAACAAATAATATAGCAATGATTTTTAGGGTTAGTGCATTAATGGTCATGCACACATCTCTTGTATCATGATTGATTTCAGATAACAACCCAATTCTCGTATTGTAACCTCACAATATCAATCACTTAGTTGGACATGTCAAAGGATGTACTGCTAGTATGTTATCCTAAGACTTGATCCCATTCAAAAAAAAATCTCGTACTAACTTGCAATCATGACACTTTAGGCTTATAGGAGACAAACACAAATACTCAAAGTATTATCTTATTCACCCAACAACTTGTTATTATCACATTAAACCTACTTTACGAGATCACTTAGGTTGAGTTGTCACTACTTGTGAATAATTTATGGGTTTCAATCTCCTTAACTTAGATTTCTCAATTAAGGCTAATAATAGACCCTTAGTCAAAAGATATGTTTATTATTTTTAGATCTAACAAAATCTACAACACTAATCCCATTAGACACAAGTACCCTTATAGACATAGTCTGACTTAGATGTGTCTCATTTGCTTTTGATTGTATTTAAAATTTCTAAAATCATAGTCATGCTATCACAACATACTAGAATCATAGGAAGTGATTTATTTACCATACGTAAATTGATCATGAGTCCCTTAAGACATTTTGCTTCCATTCTAGTTTCATCCAAAGCAAAAGTTATGTCTTAAAGGTAAAACATGACATTATAGTTTATTTCTTAGATTTCTAGGTAACAACATCATCACCCTAGAGAAACACGTATCCTAAAACCCATTACTGTCAAAGTTATTGGTAACACAACTTCCATCACTATATCCTTTAAGAATAGAAGGATATTTCCCATAATGCAATCCAAGAATTCAAATAGTGAAGTACTTTGTTTAGAGCTTCTCAATAAGTGGATCTATTCAACTTATATACAACAAAATCAATATCTCAAACTTTTGATAATATGATATTACTTAATTGAGACATAAGAATATCACTTTCATTCTTTTGCAAGGCCTTTAAGGAATCATACGGTGTCTTAACATGTCTAGATTTTGTGAGACTTAGAGATTAATGTGATTTTAAGTTTTAAAATCATATCAGCAAGACTCATATCTTTTATCTCAAATTTACTATACAAGAATACTTTTATCTTATTAATAATTCTCATATCAGAGCCAAACAATAGGATATTATTTATGTAAATGTATAGAATGATGAATGCATCATTAATAGAATTATTGTAGACACTTATCAAATTTATTAGAAATAAAGTCAAAAGATGATATGACACAAACTTTTTATGTCATTGTTTAAAGATTGTTACAATCAATACAATTATTTAACAAGTTTATATACTTTGAATTCATTCCTACATGCTACAAAACCCTTTGGTTATGTCACATAAATTTCCTCTTAGAGGTTACTATGCATGAAAGTGGTTTTCACACCTATTTGATGAATTATAAGGTCATCTACAAATTTAAGTGTTATAAGTACTTGAAATATGATCATGAGGGAAATAGTTGAATAAGTATCAAAATAGTTAATTCCTCTCTTTTGTATGTACCTCTTGATAATTAAACTAGTCTTATACTTATTGATTGTTCCGTTTGCTTTCAATCTTTTTAAGATCTATTTGTAACCCATAATAGAACAATTATAAGGTAAATCAACCAATTCTCAAGTATCATTTAAGAGAATCTCATCTTTAACGGTTTTCTTCTAAAACTTAACCTCCGGTGGTCATAGCCTGTTGAAAGGTGACAGAAACATCCTCAACATTGAAGGTAATCAAGTCACTTCCAAAGTCTTTGGATGTTTTCACATGTTTATTGTTTCTTGGTTTAATTATTTTCTTAGGGTCCTCTAATATAATAATAACACATTTAGGGTCACTCTTCATATTTGTCATCCTTTTCACATGATCGAAAATAGAACCAATAAAAAGATAAAATCTCTAGAATACACACTTTTAGACACACAAACTTTTATAAGAAACACATTCTCAAATAATGTAGCATCACAAAGCTCTACAATCATGTTGACATCTATTACGGATATACTAATCTAATAACTAAGGATATTTGCGTAACTAGTCTCCACATAACCAAAAAATATGGCATCCACAATTTTAAGTATCAATCTCTTTATTTTGTATTTAGGGATAAGTATTTTTTCAAGATATCTCCGTACTTTGAGATACTTACGATTGATCTTTGGCCCTTCTAAAGTTGAAAAATAATTATATCATATAGGGTTTTGTTTTTTCATTCAGCAATTCCATTAGACTAAGGTGAATAGGGAGCAATAAATTCATGTACAATATGATATTTTGACAGTATTTTTGAAAAATATTTGAGGTACACTCTCCTCATCTATTAGACCTTAGTTATTTAAGTACCCTATCAGTTTGATTTGAGCCTCATTCTCATAAATTTAAAACTTTTCTAAAGCTTAATCTTTACTTTTAGGCAAGTAAACACTATAATATATACTACAATCATCAATTAACATAATCAAATATCTTTTGTTATCTCTAGTTGTAATTCTATTGAATTCATAAATATAAGTATGCATTAATTAAAGATATATCAAAACCCTCACTCATATGTAACTTTCACGCTTTTGGACTTTGACTTTAATTAAAGATATATCAAATAAGCATTGAGAGATACTTAACATTAACTAAATACAATTAATACCACATAGGCTTAATTAACTCAACCATCATAATCAGTCATTAAGTTCAACAGGTACTCCATAATGAGCATGCACACAATGCATGAACTGGCATTTTGAACTAGACATCTTGCTCGACAGTTCCAATCGGAATCAGACTAGGCCTGTAAGTGGAACCAGTGAAACAAAAAATAGGACTGGGGACCACCTGTCAGGTTCCAACTTCACCTTTCATGGAACTGGAGCTAACGGTTATAAAATGCCAATTCCTAGATGTTTTTATTTTTCTTTAAAATTTTAATTTTGAATATATTTTGCATGTTTCAAGTGGTTTAGGACTCAAACCAAAACCAACTTGAAACTGGTAGTTTTGAAACCATAACAAGAATTGGCCCTATTCTGCTTTCAAGTTCTAGGATTACTTGAATAACGGTCTGAAACTGCCATTCCGGTTGAACCAACCATGTCTACTCTGAACCATTCATTCTTATATATGATAGAGTCTAAGTTACCCAGCATCTTTGGCGAATTGACATCATTTATGGAATAGGTGGCCAAACAAACGATTCGACAATGAGAACAAGGCTGGTAAATGAGCCAAACGTACAGAACACACACTATGTTTGTGGTTTGCTCCTGATCTATAAGAGTCATCTCATGTTGAGGTTGTTGTTTGTAGGAGCTAGCTCTTGTTCATCAACATAAGAGTGGCTTATGTTCTAACATTTAGTGAGTTGTTTGCTATAGATTTTGAAAAACAACAAGCAAAGCTTAAACTTGGTTCAAATTTTCCAATGCCAAATAGAAAAAGTGGGTCATCCAAACTTGTTTAAGCCAAAAAGGACTGACAAACAACCACTAGCGACCCTCATTTTATACATTCATTGAAGAACATTAATTAGAATTATAATCTTGTATGGTACAGGAATTACTATGTTCATCTGTTAACTTGGCTAGCTGACAAGGAAACCTAATCTCAAATAACTTATGAGCCATCTCATTGTTATGTCTATGTACATTTTGAGCCAAGCATGACCAAGCACAACAAGAAATGAACAAGAAGCAAGTCAGTTTGGATCAGCTCATTCCCAATCGGTTCATTTTCGAACTGTAAACTTGATTGACCTAAACATGAATAGTGTGTGTTCAGTCAGCACAACTTGTCAAGCTAACCAAAAAGGATGAGTTGTTCTTCAATGAACCAAATTTTCATAAATCGTTTGGGGTAGACTCGTATGCATTCATGTCCACCTCATAAGTATGACAGATATGAATATGAGCAGCTATTTGTTTTTGACTCAGCTAAGCTCATGAAGCTCTCCAAGAAAGACAATAGAAGATGCTTGTGAACTGTTCTGACTCATGGTAAACTCGTAATCTCATATAGACCTCAGTGTTGCTTGGTTCCTCAACGATTATAATAAATCATTTATAGGTGTAAGGTACAAGATGATTCATGCAATTGAAGGATATTGTTTTGAATCATGAGTTAACATTGTAATATGAAGGTTCATATGAAATTGGAAGGAAATTCTTCTGATTTTGAATGGGTGTATTGTTGGTTCATATACCAATAGTAAGATAGTTTTCTTCCCTTTGTTCATAAATAATGTATGATCACTAACACACCGTTTGAAGCCCAAACTCATAACACCATCACTAAATTTATCAAACCATGTTCGAGGAGATTGTTTTAAACTATAAATTGATTTCTTTAGTTTGCCGACTTTGTTTGTCATTTGTCCATGGTCATATCCAGGTGGTAAGTCCATGTAGATATCTTCCATAAGGTCACCCTGAAGAAACAGATTCTTCACATCCAGTTGCCATAAGTTCCATCCTTTGTTGACGGACACACTATGCAAAAGTTTCTATATAGTAATACCATATGATTAACTGTAGCCCTTAGCCACTAATCTCGCTTTGTATATTTCTATATTTCCATAAGCTTTGTACTTTACTGAATATACCCATTTGTATCCCACTGTTTTCCTCTCTGGTGGTAAATCAACAAGTTCCCATGTGTTGTTTATTTCTAATGCTGCAATTTCTTCTTTCATTATTGCTCTCTACTTTAACTGTTGTTCTGCTTCTGTAAATGTTTTGGGAATATAAGTATTATTTGCATTCATCACAAATAACTGATACTCTTTTGGATAATTAGTATATGAGACCAATTTTTATAAGGAATATCTTGAGTTTCATGTTTTCCTTTTCAAAGAGAAATAGGCAAATCATCAGGCTCAATAATAGAATCTTGAGGAATTACCTGAGGAGGAGTCAACTCTGATTCAGGGTGAGGATCTTGATTTAGAGTAGTAGATTGATGCGGAAGAAAAGCCTTCCTCTCACCTCTAGTATAAACTCGCCATTCCTTTTCTTGTGGAGGGTGTATCTCCTCTTCTTCCCTTTTAAGCTCTGGTTGATTTTCAAGTGGTGGAAGTGGTGTTACATTAGGTGAATAGATATCTGATGATTAACCTTCTTGTTTGCTATAAAATGGTATATCTTCATGAAAAGTACCATCCATAGTAACATATGACTTTCTTTTGATAGGATGATAGCATTTATACCCCTTATGAGTAGTAGAATATCCCAAGAAAATGCATTTCACAGCTCGAGCATCTAATTTATCTCTCGTACCATAGTATATATGAACAAAGCAAGTACATCCAAACACTTTTGGTAGTAAATGAAATTGTTTTTGAGAATGACATAATGAATGAAATGGAGTATTACCATTTAGAACCCTGCTTGGCATACGGTTGATGAGATACACAACTGTTAACACTACTTCACCCCAATAAATCTTTGGAACTTCGTACCCAAGCAAAAACATTTTGGCCACCTCTAGAATATGTCTATTTTTTCTTTCAGAAACACCATTTTGTTGTGGAGAATATGAACATGAGGTTTGATGCAAAATACCTCGATCTAAGAAATATAAGTGGAGTGATTGAGACATATATTCACCTCCATTATCACTGCGAATAGTTTTGACATTGTGTTGAAACTGAGTGTGTATAAACTGACAGAATATGGGAATAATATCTTTCACTTTCTCATTGGTTTTCATAAGATATATCATGGTAAACCTGATACAATCATCAATTAAAGAAATAAAATATTTGTGACCATGTAATTAAGTAGTAGAACAAGGTCCCCAAACATCAGAGTGAACAATTTCAAAAGGTTTAGGGGATTTTTTTTCATTCAAAGAAAATGAAACACGATGATGTTTTGCCTTCTGACAGGTTCCATAGTTCACATTTAAATCATTACAACAAGTAAATTCAGGCAATAACATCCTAATTTTTTATAAAGATAAATGTCCTAATTTTTTGTGCCATAAAGATAACTTTCTCTTTTGCTTTTCTGTAATTATTGTTGACTGCATTGCTGCTCTACTGACTTCAGCATACAAATAGAGGCCTTTCCGCATACTACCCTCACCAAAGATCCTCTCCATCCTTAGTTCTTGAAATATTTGAAACATGTAAGACATTCTTTAATATTCTAAAAGGTGTAATGATACTTCCTTTTCCAACTATTGGCGTATGTGAGCCATCAACCAATTTAATATTAATGTTGCCCTAAGTCAACTCATAGGAGTTAAAAGAAATCTCAACTACTAACCATATGATCTGTGACACCTTAATCAATAACCCGTGTTCTGAAATGAGAAATAAATACGTTACCCTTAGCCATAAAAGAGAATGAGTATGCCATTGTAGCTTGAGATGCTTATCACCTTGGTCACTACTGAAGTAAGCTTTATTAGACCTATTGTGATAGTAAGTAGGTTTACCAACTAATTCCCAGCAATTCTTCTTTGTGTGTCTTGTTTTTTCAAAGTGAGAACAAGTTAATTTGTCCTTCTCTTCAGAAGTAAGTGAGGTTCTACTTCTTCCACACCCATATCCTCCTCTTTCACGAGAGAACGAGGAGTTAGAGGGATTCCTACCAACAAATGCAGTAGTCTCTGAGCTAATCTTGGTTTCCTTTTCTAGATGTTTTCAATCTTTTTCTAGAAGTAAGAGGGAGTATACTGTGCTCAATGAGGGAAGCTCTTCTCTGCTAAGAATATTATTTTTTACAATCTCATATTCTGAAGAAATGTCCCACAAAAGATCAAATACTTTCCGTTCCTCAAATTCTTCGTTACGTTTTTTTATGCAATTTTGATATTTTATCTTCGAATAAACCTTTAATTCTTCCCATAAGCCTCTTAGTTTCACATAATATTCGCTTACGGATCTATCTCCCTGTTTACACTTCCTAATCTTCTCAATAATATTATATTTTTTTGTTATATTCTTCCTCTGAGCATAGATATCTTGAATTGCTAGCCAAATATCTTTTGCTGACTCTAGAAACATGAATGTACTGCTAATAGAGTGTATCATAGATTGTATACGACAAGCACTGACAAGTGCATTTTCTCTACACCATCTTGAATAAAGAGGATCTGTTATAGGTGGTTGGGAATATCGTCAGTGATGTAATCCTATCGCCCCCTCGCCATCACAGCTAGTGCAATGGATCTGACCCATTTTAGATAGTTCTTGCCATCTAGCTTAAAATTTATGATTTGAAATACCTCTCCCTTGTCCGAGGAATTATTATCACAACTATCTCCCATTTTGTTTCTTTCCATAATAATCAAATCTGTCTCCTTCCGTAACCTAAGTGAGTAACACTTCTAAACAGAAAGATTAATAACACAAATATGTAAAACAACTGCTTATCTTGGATTCCTTTTTCAATCCAATATAAATCTTAAACCACACCCACATAGGGCACGGATGGAAGGGTATATTGTATTTGTCTTGATACACTAGGATACTGTTCAGTGTAAACAACTACTCAATGTCATCGAACCTTAAGTTCTTAAATTTGTTCAATGTAAAGAATCCAATAAGAGGCGATTGAGGGCATTTGTCCTAAGGATGTTTAGTCTATCCAAGATATTATGGGACTCAGACAAAGATGAAAAAGTCAAATTAACCAAAGCCCAAGTTGAATCACGAGACACTCATCTTACAACACGGTTGGAACATGTTAATGAGATTTTAAAATCTTCACGGCTTGCTGGTTATCTATATAATAGAACTCGATATACTACACTGCCTTGTGAGCCACCTGTTAATGATATCAATGTGGATGACTGGCTTCAGCCCTTTGTTGTCTTCCATGTAGCCAAGATCTTCATGCAGAGGCAGTCTTCCACGCTTCAGTAGCCAGGATCTTTCCTTCTATGCTATGATACCATGTAGGTAAGTGTCCTGAGATGCATCAATACTGAATAAAGAACATTTACTATGCAAAAAGAACAGAAATGGAGGTCGGTGCCCTCATAGTTGCCGCAAACTCCTTCTCTTTCTTATTATCATTCTCATTATACCTTAATAAACGTGTTTAGGGTTTTATAGTACACACATTTTAACTTAAAAGATAGATTTGCCCTTACTAAAGGACACTAATCAAACCCGATTCTCAATGGATCAGATTCTGATCCATTAGGATCCAAATTCAAGACATGAAATTAAATACAGAAATAGAAGTATTCATCTTCAACTCGATCTCCAACACCCACATCATGGACGGGTGTGGGCAAAGAAGTTAGTCCCGCTACATTGCCACCCGAATGTAGTGAATAATTTTAAGAGAGGGTCTCCACATTTTGAATATGGACGGATGCGGGGGGTAAGGAAGCTAGTTCTAGATAATGAGATTCGTATTGGTTCTTGGAATATCATAACATTATCTTGTAAGCTAATGGAGGTGGTAGATACTATGATTCGAAGAAAGATTCATATTCTATGTTTACAAGAGACAAAATGGGTTGGAGAAAAAGCAAAGGAGATAGAAGATAGAGGTTTTAAATTATGGTACTCAAAGGCTCGAAACGGAGTTGGTATTATCATAAATATAGATGTAAAGGATAGTGTAGTAGATATACAACGATATGGTGACCGAATCATGACGTTGAAATTAGTATTAGGAGCAGAGGTTTTGAATATAGTTTGTGATTACACACCTCAAGTAGGACTAGAAGATAGTATAAAGACAACTTTTTGGGAAGAGTTAGATAAAGTGATTCAAAATATTTCACAAAGGGAGATGATTTGTTTAGGAGACTTAAATGGACATGTTAGTAAAGAGGCATTAGGATATCAAGGTATTCATGAAAACTTTGGTTTTGGGGATATAAATGAGGAAGGTAGGAGATTTTAAATTTTGCTATGGCATTTGATCTCTTTATAGTCAATACAATCTTCAAAAAATGAGATAAACATTTAATTACTTATAAGAGTGGCTTATCACAAACACAAATTGATTACTTTATTTATAGAAAAAAAATAGAGCGTGTTGTAAAGATTGGAAGGTAATTTGAGGAGAAAGCTTAACCACCCAACATCGACTTTTAGTTATGGATTTACAAATAAAAAAATGGACAAAGAAGAAAAGAGTACATCAAGCTATTCGGACTAAATGGTGGAACCTCAAAAGCGAGAAAGAAGATATATTTAAACAGAAAGTCCTTGAAGGAGATGTTTGGAATTATGTTGGTACACCTTGTGATATGTGGAACAATATGATTATACATATTAGGAAAGTGGCGAAAGATGTGTTAGGTGTATCTAATTAGGTGTACCGGCACAAAAAGAAGCTTGATGGTGGAGTGAAGTAGTGCAAAATAAAATCAAGGCAAAGAGGGCATGCTACACTTTAAACTTTGCAATACTTGTTGGGCTTGTTGTGCACACTGCAACTAAGATTGGTTGGATCCAATGTTGTAATTAGTGTATTAGAACCCATGTCATAGTATCGTACAATACCAATGTTGTCTGATGTGTATCGTATCGTGTATCACTGGGCTCCACGATACGGGCGTATCATATCGTACTTTAATATTAAAATAATATAAAATTTAATTAAAAATCAATAAAAATTAGTAAAAAATTGATTTTTTTTTAAATCAAGAAAAATCCGGTAATTGCTTTAAATTCATATAATGTAAGTTTAGTACAGATTGAGCATTCAACATTGAACAGTTGCATCCAAATTTACATATTTTGAATCCAAAAAATGAAATACAGATATAATTTACAGTTACAATGTTATATTTTACAAATTGTAATCAGGATCATCAACTAAATAATCTTCATCTTCTCCTTATTGCAGATCTTCCTCATCATCATCAGCCATGCCCACACTTTCTTCTTCAAAATCAAATTCTTCATCTCCATAATGTTGTTGCGCTCCTTCCAAATTAATCCAAGCAACATCTTCTTCTGTTAGGAGGGCATTTTCTTCAATGTCTTCCATAACCCATTCTTCTAATATATCAAAATTATCCAAACTTATTGGATCAAACTGACTTTCTTCTCTATTTACTTTTTTTAATTGCCTACGACACAAACAAAGATAAACAATTAGTAAGTAATATTAACAATTGAAAACCGAAGTTAAACAATATTGAATTGAAAATTTGAAAGTAATACAACATTACCTTTCACGAAGGCGCATGTTACAACGAATATAAACCAAATCATTAAGCCTTTTGTGTTTCAACCTGTTGCGCTTTTTTGTATTGATGTGTTCAAAAATACTCCAATTTCTTTCACAACCTGTTGCACTATAGGTTTGGCTTAAGACTCTGACTACAAAATCTCTAAGGTTTGGACAATCACTTCCAAACTTGTTCCACCAAACAACTGTAAAAAAAGACAAACATTAGAGACATAATAATCCACAGTAATATAAGATGCAACTTAAATATGAAATTAAACAATTTATCTAGACGCATCGTAGTGTGGTTGCGAATTGCAACAAGCAAACCTATCAAGTGAAGAGCATTATCATATATCTCCATCTCTCGATGTATCGTATCCAGTGTTATCCGTATCGTACGATACGGTGCGATACGTATCGTATCGTGGGAAGCCACGATACGATACGGTACTGTATCGTACGATACGGCCTGTATCGCCCGTATCGTACGATACGGGCGATACGCCTAAAATTTTTTTTTTTTCAAAAATTTTTTTTTTTCAAAATTTTTTTTTTCAAAAATTTTTTTTTTTCAAATTTTTTTTGCATGTTTCTGCCCTCTCTTTCCCTCTCTTCACTTCCCTTAAAGGCATCCTCCAATATGCTTATAATTTGGGTTTATAATTTTATTTATTTAATAAAAATAATGTATAAAAAAAAATTTATGACAAAATCATTTCCCTTTCTATTACAACTTTTAGGTATATTTTTGCTAACAGTTTCTAATTTCATAAGATCGTAAACAATTAAAAACATTTAATTCTCTCGGTTCATTGAGTAGGGATTTCACAACTTCACTATTTTAAGGTTCACGTTACATGACTTCCATTGAGTTGAACATGATCAATGTGTGTGAGGCTTAACTCAGTCTGTGAAGTGAGAAATGAAGCTCATGCATTAGTTAAAAAGCTAGTCTCCAATAAGAGAAAAAGGGGACATTATCAAGTAATAATATAACATCATTAAGGTGTCATAGACTCAATAATCAAAGAAATGGAGCTCTTTGTTTTGCTCACATATGAAAATTAGCAAATATGACTACATGTACAAAGATAGCAGTTTGTTAATTTTGATATATTACATGAGTGAATTATGGAAGATAACGAAGAAAATGCACTCCTAAGTCCTAACTGAAGAAGACATTGCATGAATTAATTTGAAGTACAACAACATCATCAAGGAGAAGATGAAGATTATTTAGTTAATGATCCTGATACAAATTTACAATATGTAAAATATAAATGTATTTCATTTTTTGATTCAAAATATATAATTTTGGATGCAATTGTTCAATATTAAATGTTCAATTTGTGCTAAACTTTGCATTATATGAATTTAAAGCAATTACCAGATTTTTTCAAAATTTTCCAGAATTTTCTTGATTTTTTTCGGATTTTTACTAATTTTATTGATTTTTTAAATAATTTTTATAGTTTTTTAATATTAAAGTACGATACGATACGATACGATACGATACGATACACCCGTATCGTGGAGCCCAGCGATACGCGATACGATACGCGTCGGACAACACTGATCGTATCTACTATACTCTCATTAGGGACTAATCTGTCGATACAATAAATGATTCCTCGATTAACCTCACCGTCCCTTTTGAAGGTTGTTGAGTACTTGAATGATGGGTTTAGATAATATGTTGTTGCATGAATAGGCTGATGTAATCGTTTATTCCATTTACTATCAATTATTTTTCACACGGGCACATAATCTCTTTTTTTTCCATTAAAATTATTTCTGATGGCTTCTTTTGCCCTGTCCATGACTTCATAAAGGTAGCCCATAGATGGTTTCTCCTCGCTATCAACTAATCTCAAAACTTTCACTAAAGGACAAGTAATTTTCAATAATCTCACACATGCATTCCAAAATGAACTTCTAAAAATTGTTTCTGCAATCTCATTCAACTTTCTATTTCTTCTGTTTTGAGGCAACTCTGCAAATTGTTGCCACTCATCTGAGAACATTCTCTTCAAAGCTTGCTTATGTCTCACAATACTCTGTACAGATAAGAAGTTTGTTGCGAACCGAGTTGCAGCTGTGCGAAAAAGTTCTGTACCTTTTGTATATCTCCTCATCATACACAAAACAAATGCATGGTTGTAAATGAATTTTATAATATCTTGGCAACACTCAATTGCCGCCTTTATTTCATCCAACTCACCAATGTCCTCGAGGATGTGATCTAAACAATGGGTTGTACATGGTGTCTAGTAGAAAGTCCCATAAATATCAGCTAGCTCCTTCCCAACTGCTTTGTAGTTAGCTATATTATCTGTAATCAATTGGACCATATTCTCTAGCCCAACCTCTTATATAATCTTATCAAATTCTTCTCGTAGGATCTCTGCAGTGTGCCTCTCCTCTGACATGTCTAGAGATTTCAAAAACATGAGTCCTTTAAGACAATATACAAGAAAGTTTAGTAATATCCTTCCTCGCCTATCGGTCCATCCATCTGCCATAATAGTGCATCCTGTTTCCTTCCACAATTATCTCAAAGTCGAACAATATTGCTGCACTTCAATAACGATCTGATCTAATATCTTCCCTCTCAACTTCTGATAAGAGGGCATCTTGTATCCTGGACCAATGTTTGCAATTGCATCTACCATTGCTTGAAAATGAAAACTGTTTGCTGCATTAAATAGAATGCATGCATCATAAAATCATCTTCCCACTACAAGGTCTACCTGATCATGCAGTTGTTCTGAAGCCATAGCAGCACGAATTCCTGGCTGAGCACTAGGTGTAGTGGAAGGAGAAAAGAACGAATGTATGCTAGAAGAAGAAGTTCTTCCTCTACTCCTTCCTGAACTTCCTCTTCTGCCACCTCCAAAGTCTTCGGCTGCAACCCTCTTTCCTCTACTAGGTGCTCGTGAACTGCTACTACTAATCTCTATTCTAGCATCTAAAGACAAACTATCAGTGAATCCAAATATAGTGGCAGTAGCATCATCAGCTTCTTCATACATCTGAAAATCATCCTTTTGTTGTCTCCATTCTTGTATGCTCTCAATTATCTGCAGGCATTGCCATTTAATACCTTATGGTAAACTTCTAACTCTGCCTGTGCATGGAGCAACTTCTTTTCTAGTTCCTGCTAGATGGTGTTTCAATCTTGAAATTCCACCACTAGCCACATTTTCACAAAATAAGCATATAATCTTTAACCTAGAACCATCAACTGGTATACCCCATTGCCATGCCGGATCATCAGACCGATAATGGGAGCCTCTACCACCCCTTCCTACCATTTCAATGGAGTACTTTAATTTAAACAAAAACCTGAAAATAAAAGCACTTCGTAAATCCCCCAATCTTCAAATAACACTCAAATGGAGTATCTCCCATTTCATGAATGCAATAAAAATCGTATACACACACTTAATAACTTCATATTTTGTCATTAAAAAAAAATGAAATAACACAAAAAACAACAAATATAAAGGAAAAAAATAGAAAAAACATTAAAAATATACCTAAATCCGAGTTTGGAGGCTTGCACGGACACCGTAGGGTACGCTTTTTGAGCTTTGAACACTAAGGAAGCGAAAACCGGTTCTTAGGGAGCTTGAGGAACCCAAGAGGAGAGTGGAAACCCATGAAAAATCGTGGGTTTCGATCGGCCCGTATCGCACGATACGGTGCAATACACTTTCATTTATGATACAGGCCCCCGTATCGTATCGTCGGTACATTAAAATATTAAAAAATAAAAAAATCATAAAAAATCATCCTGTATCGTAATACAATGTATCGTATGATACAATACCCATATCATAATACAGTACCCGTACATGTCTATTGCGATACATGTACCTGAATCATACAGTATTCTCATACGATACACGATAAAATCATATCATATCGTATGATACAATTTTTACAACATTGGCTGGATCTAGAAGAACATAAAAAGCTTCCTTTGAGATTAGCATTGATGAACTATAATTTGCTCATGTGAAATGCATGTTATATGCATTTACCTTGAATTTTTATTGCCTGTTTTGTTGTACTTATGTTTTGTGAAATACGCTTCACTGCTCTGAATAGATGGTTCTTTATCATGAAAATTTTAGGTCTTCAGTGCATGGAAAGGGTTTAAGCAGGTTTTGGTCTAATGTTCAAGGTTATCGAGGGCCAATATTGTTGTTGATAGCTGCCAGTGTGCCAAATACTCGTGAAAATCATGTTAGTTCAAGCGGATGCGTTATTGGTATACTTGTTCAGCGGAGTTTTGAAAACAGAGATGTTTACTATGGGAACTCGGGATTTCTTTATGCGTTGCATCCAGTTTTCCAAGTATTTGCTTCGTCAGGTGTAAATGATTGTGAACTTGTATGGTTTTTTTTTCTACTTTTCACAATGTGTCGTCTACTGAAGGGAAGAATTTTTATTGCCTAAACAGGGAAAGATAAGAACTTTGTCTATAGCCATCTACGACCTACTGGAGGGACGAATCAGACAAATCCAAAACCTGCCAGAATTGGATTCGGGGGAATTATTGGAAATGAGAGAGTATTTCTTGACGAGGATTTTGCTTGCATCACTGTTCGACACCATGCAGTTGATAAAACTTACCACCCAGGACCTCTTGTGCCTAACCAGGTATGTGTCAGTTCCTTAATAATCTAGAATTGTAGTTATGATTCAGAGAAATCCAATGGGCTTGTAAACTCCAAGAGTACACAATGGCCCCACAGAGGTGGTTCCATGCCAGTTATGGGGATTCCAAGAGCAATTGACCTTAGGGACCTCAAATTTTTTGATGCTTTTGTAAGAGAACTGTTATTTTAAGTCTTAAATTTCATTCGTCTTTAGCTAGTGGGAACTTATAACGCTCGACTAGTACTAGTCCCATTAACTGCAATGTTTTGAGATGGAAGATTTAGTCTGTCTGAAATTCTCAAACTCGACACCTCACAATTATGTAATACTGAGAAGTCTGCAGGGATTTCTTGCTGTTGAAGCATCAGTTATCGAGGTAGAGGTATGGGGCTTAGGAGGTAAATCTGCAAAGCAAGGTCAGGATGCTTATAAGAAAAGAGAGGTGCTTTTTACCGAGCAGAGACGTAAGGTACCAGATCCATTTTTTACCATTTCTTCATGTTCTTATTTGGTGGCATTATGCTGTTGGCTTACTTCTTGCAGATTGACGTTGTCCCATCGATTAGACTTCATGAAAATTTACACGTGCATCTATTGTTTCACACAGGTTGATCTCAAGACTTTTGGAAACTGGGAGGATTCCCCTGAGAAGCTGTTAATGGACATGGTTTCTGATCCCAACAAGGTCCAACGTGAAGATCGCTAGAGCGCATAACTTTCATCATGGGCTCTAACGTTGCAATAGGATCATGCAGGACACATCATAAGAAGGTAATTGAATGAGCCGGCAGATAAGTTGGTCTATAGCTGTGCAAGCCAGGTGGGCGAGTTGGAAAATCCTATATGGTTTTTTGGTTTCCTTTAGCATTTGCAAGCTAAAACTACTGATAAATTTTGAGCGTTTGATGCTAGATTGTCTGTCTGATATAGTGCTCAGAGTTCGAATGTATGATGCGGTTCTGTTAATAACTGGGTTTGACATTTGGCGACTTTGTTGTGCAGTTAAAACTGTTTAGTACTTCCTACGTTGTTAAATCTGTAAATAAGCCATACATTATTGTAACAAATGCCTGCCAATTTACTATAACGATTTGCTTCTGATTGTACCTCAGTGAAGTGATGGTTGATTAGACGAAAAGCTTGTCAATTGTACCAATCATTGGAACTATAGTGTTCAAGAATTTGGTCGAGTATGGTACTAGAAAAGGGAAAAAGAAGTGGTAAAGCTCAATTTTGAACTTCAGTATTTATCGTAGGCTTCGTAGCAGAGGGTTCATGGATTTTTTTTTTCTTTTTTAATAAAGCGTGAGAAGAACCCCATGTGGATACTGAGAAAAGCGTACGAAAGATCTGAGGATTCAAATTCAGAGGTTTTTCCTTCCAATATAAGTATGCTTTTCTTTTGAGAGAAGGTAAAAAGATATGCAAGGGGTACGAGTTTGTTGCTAAGAAGGCATCAGAGGAAGCAGACAATGTATGCAACGGCTTATAAGCGATTCAGTCGGACGCTTTTGGGAGAAGAGAACTCCGAAGTATCAGCATGGTCATGAATTGTTGTAGATGAACGAGATTAACCATTTCTGAAGAATAATATCAAGACTTAGACATAGAGCTCTTACCATTATGATATCAAGACTTATTATGTTAATATGCTTATCTAGTGTTCCTTGGGTTAGTTTTATATTTTTTTAGGTATTATTGTTAAACTTTAGGGGCATTTTGGTATTTTTTGGTACTAGGGGTATTGTGGTCATTTTGGTCAAATTCTGTTTTACTGCTCCCTATATAAGGGCTGGTAGATTGCATTAGACCTTGAGGTTGTGTTGTAAGAGAGAGAGGAGAAGAGGGGGGGGCGGCCTCCATTAGAGGCCCGCCCCTTTCTTCAGTCTCTCATTTTTCTTCGATGATATTAGAGATATTCTTGTTTTAATCTCCTGCAATGCTTCTATGAATTACAACATGGTATCAGAACCAAAAGTTGCTCAAAGATGAAGAGTGAAAACTAAAGTTGCTCAAGGATGAAGATTCACTAGATTTAAAAGCCATACCTGAGAGATCAAGGTTATAAATGATCAAATTCGAGTGGTATACTAGAAGATGATGATAGTTTTGTCGAGGAGGATGTAGCTGGTTTTAGAAAATCACCAAACATTGTTCCTAAGCAGATTTCCCATAACCCAGTTGTGGAGGATGAAAGCGAACAATTGGGCTCGTTTTCTGGAAACAGTTATCTTAGAAGGTTTAAAATGGAGGACAGATCCTATGTGTCTCATTTATTTCATTTTTGGGCTAAAAAAGTAGGCATTTCATGATCCTAGGCGCTTGCTTGACAAAGTAGGTTTTGTGATTGAAGAGCGATTTCAATCCAAAAAAAACAAAAGCAAGGATGTTTTACAAGCATTGCGGTCTGAATTGAAGTGTGAAGAAGCTTTTCAGTATGCAGAATATGTCATTGGATGGGAGTAAATGCCTGCTGATAGACGAATGCTTATTATGCATGAGAAACAAGAGCACTTTCAGAAGCAAAGAATCGAAGCATCGATGGATTCATCTGCAGCAACTTCCAAATAGGTCCTTCACTATCTATTGGATGATGTCTCAGAGTTCTTGTCCACATACTACAACAAAGGAGAATATAATGATAGGCCCTTAGAAAGTAAAGGATGTGAAAATTTGCTGAGAAGGTTTATTGACCATATTTCTAAAGAGATGGAAAATTTTTCGTAACAGGCGGGTTGACAATGAAAATTATGTTACATTGACCACAATCCATTAGTCAAAGGGTTTAGAGTGGGATACTGCTTTCATTATCAAGGCAAATGATTCAGAAATTCCTTTGCTGCATGATGTTGATGGGTACAGCGATGATCCAGGCAGTGTTGAGGAGGAACGACGACTTCTATATGTTGCAATGATGCGTTCTAGGAAGAAGCTGTACATATTATATGTTATCATGGATACAAATTGACAAATTCTTCAATTGTCACGGTTCCTGAAAGAACTCCCTATTCATCTTCTTGAAATTTAGGATTGTTTATTGCTGAAAGAATTACAGACTCCATCTTGCAAGGATCACACCAGATGACCAAGACCCACAATTGTAATCTGCAATTACAACATTTATTGCATCGTGAATATACAACATTTATTGGATAAAACTGGTGTGAACAGTTTGTATTCCCAAAAAGGCATGCACGTCTGCCTCTTTCATATGGCTGCATTTGGTTATTGTTCATTTATTAAGCTATGCATTTATTAGAATATAGACTGCATTAATAGACTGGTGGATGCAGTAATTTATTGGAAAGTGCATTAATAGGGCCAAAAAAGCTGCACGTATTGGAAAGGTCGTGGATTCACGAGGTGGCTGTGGTATTCCTAATAAGGTGGTTGTTTTTAAGTTGTGCAGAACATTCAATGTGGTGGCTGCATTTAAAAATTGGATCTGTAGTTATTGAAAGTCGGCTGCTTTGAACAAGGTGGCTGTATTTGATAAAGTGGTTGCATTTAAAGAATGAGCTGCAGTCATTTTTGCATTAATGTTAGTGGTTATTATGTCGAGATTTTGAAATGTTGCATATGGAACGTGTTGATGATTGTGCTTACTTACTATGGGAAGTCTTTGATGCTGATCGAGAAAAGGAGAAAACAACCTTATTGTTTCTCGGGGACAACAACCAGGATATGGCAGACAACGAATATTTTGAAGCCTTGAATTCAAATCTCGAAGGACAATCTGGCTTGCCAGTTGTAGGATAGCGTCAGGAAGTGATGATGGTAGCTTCTCAATTTGGGTCTTAGAGAAATCAAGTCCTTGCTACTGCAGTCTCGTTAAGGAGCATAACAAGGCCACTAGCATTGATGTTGGCTGGCGGATGCAGACGATAGATGCTGCTGTTGCGTGATGTGCAGATCATGCTGCAAGTAAGATCGTTGAAGTGACACATATAGTGTAGATTTGTTGCTACATCCATATTGCAACAGAAGTCTTTGATGCTGATTGAGGAAAGTAGAGAGAACAATGTGGACTTCCAAGACCTGTCTCCTAAGATACTAGATGCTAGCAAAACAGAATTAATTCTTAATTCAGCTGAAGAAAAATATGATGAAAAAGATGGTCTTCAGAGCACAAAATGTTGCATTGGTTGTTGTTAGGACCAGGTCACGGTGATGGACTGAACCACAACAAAGTGAATCTATGATCTCTACATTGGTAATAAGCTCAAGCTCCATAACTACTGCACTGGCTGAAGATAATGAGAAATGATGATTTGTTACTATGTGAAAGATGTATGCTTGATTTACAGACTAATGAAGAAGAAGCGTGTGAGCATATGAATGATGCAGATGAAGATGTTCGATGAAATGCTCAAGAAAGAGATGAGTAACATGAACAAGAGGTGTTTGAGGAAAGATTTAAGAGAACTGGAAAATTCTTGTGTAAGTTTGCAGTCATGAGGACTGCTTTCTTGTTATGACAACCAAGATGACTGCTTTGATGTTGTGACAATTAGGATGGCTGCTTTGTTGATGTAACAGCCATGATGGTTGCTTTGTTGTTGTGACAGCCAGGATGACTGCTTTGATGTTGTGACAACCAAGATGACTGCTTTGTTGATGTGACAACCAGGATGACTACTTTGTTGTTGTGACAACCAGGATAGTTGCTTTGTTGATGTAAAAGCTAGGATGACTACTTTATTGTTGTGACAGTTAGGATAGCTACTTTGATGTTGTGATAGCCAAGATGGCTGCTTTGTTGATGTGATAGCTAGGATGACTACTTTGTTGTTGTGACATTCAGGATGACTATTTGTTGTTATTACAACCAAGAAGGCTAAGTTGATAGTGTAGTCAGAGATGCTACTTGTGATGATAAGCTAAGAAGGCTAAGATATTTTTCAGCCAAAGAAGCTGTTGAAGATCACATCAGTGATATAAGACAAATGAAGAACGTTGCAAACAAATATGAAGATTTTAGCAAGTTTGGAATTCGAAGTACCTCACTCCCAACTTGAGGGAGGGTGTTGAAGAATATGCTTATCTAGTGCTCCTTGGGTTAGTTTTATATTTTTTTATGTATTATTATACTCGCCTTAAGCTTTAGGGGTATTTTTGGTAATTTTTGGTACTAGGGGTATTGTGGTCATTTTGGTCAAATTCTGTTTTACAGCTCCCTATATAAGGGCTGGTAGATTGTATTAGACCTTGAGATTGTATTGTAAGAGAGAGAGGAGAAGAGGGGGGGCGGCCTCCATTGGAGGTCCGCCCCTTCCTTCAATCCCTCATTTTTCCTCCATGATATTAGAGATATTCTTCTTTTAATCTCCTACAATGCTTCTATGAATTACAACAATTCATATAGTTTATCATATTAAAACACCCCTCATCTTAATGAAAGGAGAAAGCTACTCCTGTTCCAGAAGCATCTTTTGTAGCAACAAAAATGAACAATACTAAGAGAAAAAGGCTGTCAATTTGTAATTATATTCTATCTTTAGGCATAAGGAGTCAGTATGAGAAGCGAAGACAACTGCTAATGGGTCACGACAATAGGTTGAGAGGTTAATGGCTCAATGAGTAGAATGGCACTTTTCTTCATGTCAAACTTTGTTTCCTATGGACCAAATACACAGTATTGTTGCAAAATTTGCACGCCCATTCTTTTAGTGTCCTTTTGGGTTCGTGGAAGGTGCGTTGGGTATACATGTGGGTGGGAGAACGGTACCAAAACAGGCAAGTCTTCCACCTGAACAACATGGGGTTGGTGTGGTGAGATCAGTGTATCGCCCCGCATTCGGAGAAAATAAAGGGAGATGAATCAAGTTCCGCTTTGTGTTGCTCAGATTCGAATGGAACTCTAGACTTTGAGATGAATAATGAAACTTTCAAGTTGAGAGGCATCTTTGTCACTTGGGACATGACACAAGGAGAAATGGAAGCCTCCTAGGCCACTACTAAAAATGCTATCAGTGCCCTCTTCGAGCAAGACACAAAGGACAATACTAAGTCTACTATTTTCTATTTGAGTTGGTTGATCATTGATGTAAAACTCCGATATTCTTTGAATGGAAATATAATTTTATACCATGCTTCTATGAAATTATAACATTATCTTCTCAAAACTAAAGTACATGTGACAAGCAAAATTGATATTTTGTGTTACCTACTTGGTCGCCCAGCTCTCCAGGGTAAACTAGTCAAGTGGGCAATCAAATTATGTCCTTTTGATTTGAAACATTGCCCTCTCAAAGTAGTGAAGGTCCAAGCAATGATTGACTTCTTGATACATTTTGTATGTATCAAGGATACTAATCTCTTAGAAATAGCACACAATATGATGACTAAGCAAACTTGGTTAGTTATGTTTGATGGCTCAAGGTGTAATCGTGGTATGGGAATTTGCATGTACTATTTCCCCAACCAAGAAAGTAGGTGTGCTCTTAATGTCTTAGGAGCAGGCCTTACTAATAATGAGGTTGAATACCATGCTTTGATTTATGGTTTATGTCTAGTTTTTGTTACTAGGACAAGAAAGGTAGAGATTTATGGTTTGTTTTCATGTCATGCTAAGTCAATTAATAGAGAATTATCAATGCCTTAGTGTAGATATGAAAATTTTATCCCAAAGCCTATATAGAGACTTGGAATAATCTCTTCAATCTACTTCGTTTCTGCGCGAGCGTGCCAGCTAGTTTCCTTAAACTAGCAAAGTTAAAATTCTGACTTCATAGGGCGATTGTGGCTAAACGGGATCTTTTCGTCTTAGGCCTTCTTGAACCGACGATCAAGGGTCAACCTAGACGCTTTGAGGATTAATTTGTGCTAGGTGTATGTTTTCAAAATTCACTTTGAAAGACGATTTTAATCAAAGCAATTCATGCACTTGGTCTAGAGAGTGAAATTTTTCAAGTTTCTGTTTTTCAGAGCTTGTTTCCAAATTTTTTTGGATAGTTTAGATATCTCTAAAATTTATGAAAAATTTATAACATACAGATCAGAATGTGAATATTCTAAGACATTTTTATTTTGTCTTTTGTGCTGTGAATTTTCAAAATTAAATCCGAAAAAGACCACTGCCTAGGTATTTTAGAACGTTCTGTTACAAAAATACAGAGGCCTAAAGAAACCTCTTTATCTCGATGCACAGAGCTCCGATTTCTATGATTTTAGTCTTGTTGGAAAGCTATGGATATCATATTTCCAATGAGACTAGTTTCATTAAATTTAATTAATTCACCTAATACTGAAACTCTTAATGTGCCATAATCGATTGTGGATTTTTGAATCGAAAAATAATAGTCATTGATGAACTTGATCACCTCGGCTTGGGTCACCACTTTCAATGGTAAGGCCTCGACCCATTTAGTGAAGTAATATGTTGCCACTATGATGAAAGTATGTCCTTTCAAAGATTTTGGATAGATCTTTTCGATTAAGTCATGAACCAATCTCGAAATGGTCATAGATTGATGATCGAGTGTAGCTCTACCATAGGTGCTTCTACAAGGGATTGGAATATTGACATTGTTGATACCCTCTTGCATAATTAATGCAATCTTAATACAAAGTAAGCTAATAATACCCATGTCGGATATCAACCACTTCATTTTAGGCCCTAACCGATGAGCTTCAAAAACTTAAGTCATTACTATTCAAGCTTCATTTCTACTCAAACATCTCAACAATAAACATTGATGGCTTCACTTATATAACTCCCAGTCTAACAAAGTATAGCTTAACACCTTATGTTAAATCTTAACATTCGAGCATTGCGAAGGTTGATTCAAACATTTCACCAATAAGTCTCTCTAGAGATTCCTCCATTTCCTGAATCAAAGCAATCATTGCTTAGGAACCACATATTGCTTTATGACCTAAAGCAGCTTGAGCTAAATTATTCACCATTTGATTTTTATCCTTGGGAATATATGACTGTTTTACTTCAAGAAAGGTTTCCAACAAATCGTTTGCATGTTGATGCAAGGGTTGTAAGTTCAAACTAAGTGTAAACACCCAAAAGATTTTCGAAATTTAACCCAGTTTGTTTTAGAATTTCCAAAACAATAAGCTTGTTTTCAAAAGTCCTGATTTGTAGTACAACTTATAAAATCAAAAAGGGATTTTAAATGTTTGGAAATTCAAAGAATTTTTAAGTTTTAAATCAGGATTTGAAAAGGATAAAGCTGAGAAAATGCAGCATTGATCAAGAGCCAACATGTGAAAGCAATGCCGAAGACTCCGGGCTGGATCTAACAGAAGATTGAAGCAAGGAAAGGAAAGATGCAGAGTCAAATACCCAAAATCAAGATGGATCTCTTACACCAAAAGATGGACCAGGGTTCGTCGGTTGGATTGAATCAGGACATACCTAAGTGGGACGACTCCTAGCCCATGCACATGAAGGGGTTATGGATGACTGCAACCCACTTGGCTCAAAGAACATGCCCAACCATGACCCATGGGCTACTCTTAACTAAAACGAGCTTGGTTAAACACGGCTTGACAAAACATGTTTCTTATGACCTTGACCTTGGTAAGCCTTGATCGAATTGAACTATCTTCACCAAATGTGTTTGGCCGAACCAATTTAGCTAAACCTACTCAACTAAGACCTAGCCTACCTTGGCTGGACCAAAATAAGAGGTCATGCCTCACCATGACCCAGCCACCTAGTCGATTGCACTCAAACCCACCTAACCGATTTCACTCAAACCATGCTAGCTCGAGCCAAGGACCAACCCACCCGAGTCAAGGGCTGCATGTGCTAGACTCATTTTGACCTAGGGGTTCACAAGACCATGTGCAGTTGGACCCCTTTGGATTGGAGTCAAGATGGAGCTAAGAAAAGATTTATTGATCCACATCAAAGAAGGGTCTAGTAGCCCCTCCCTTGGCCTATGAATAGAGGCCAAGAGGGGGTGTTTTTCAGAATTGAAAGCATTGAAGGGGCTTGCCAAGATTTGAGAGAAGTGTAGGAAGGGGTATAGGAGAGAGGAGAGTGACGATGGATAAAGTCATTTCAAGAAAGTTGTAGTACAAGTTTTGGGATACAAAAATTCTGATATACTAAGGAGATATGATCAAAATCATTGATTGGAAGAATCATAATTGCTTAAACATCTAGAATAGTGGAAGAGATCATTTCAAAAGAGAATTGAAAACAATTGTGTCAAGAGATCCAAACATATAAGAAAGAATAAAGGAGGTTGCCATAAAATTGTATGGCCATGCAAGATAGCATGAGGAGATCATGAATACCCTTTGAATCCAAAGGTGTCTCTTCTGATCCCTAACTCTATCTATCCAATCAATACATAACTGATTGATTGTAGGCTAGATAGAGAGAAAGTTTGGGTAATAGAACATCACAAATTCATTTTGATTCAAGAGTAGTTCCTTGGTATAACCAAGAGATCGAGGGTTGATTTAGTAGTTTGAGAAAGGACAACATCTGAAGAAAAATCCATGAAAGCAGGGGGGATACGGAATTCTGGCAAAGGTTGTTCAAATGGTTTACAATAAGCATAAAAATAGGAAGAGAAGTTGTTATATTATAGATCCTAATGGCGAATAAGCACAATCTTAGAGATCACGCTCAAGAGACAAATGTGTCTCTTTTTAGCATGAAATTAATTTGGGTATAATTCATACCCTTAACGACTGCAGATATGGAGTCATAGGAGGGCATTCATTGACACTAGAAAAATGCACAAGAGTACGTAACAAAAAATGGTTTGTCTAAAAAAAGGAGACACATGGCTCGTGGAGGATTGCGACTTCGAGTGTGTGAGACAAGCCTATCACCTCGAGCTGATGTTACGAATCGTGGGATTAGTTGACATACCCCAATTAACGTGGTGGTGAAAAGAATGACATGAACAAAGAAGTGGACAATTATTAAGGATCACACTCGAAAAACTTGGTATGATATTTGTTGTTTATGTGAAAGTCTATGAATAGGTATGTGTAGTCATAGATAAATTAAAGAAAATCAATGATACAATTGCAATTTTTTTTATTTTACTTACTTTAGAAGTAGAAGTAAGGTATCCCTTTTATCTACTTGAGTACATCGAGTGCCTGTGCAACTCTTGTTGGCAACTTAGATACTCACAATAAGATTCTCGAGGATCCATTTCGTCGTTTGGTACCTTATCTATTCCCATTTACCCCTTAAGAATGAGGGTCAAAGTTGTTTGGCATGCCCTTTTTCTTCTAGTATTCAATTTGCATGTATTGTGTTCTGCCATTTGTGTGGGGTTGTTACATTAGACGATAACACAATCATAAATGTTTCATGATAAAATAAATAGAATCACGAGGTGGTACTACACTCACAAGGTGCATGTTATGAGTTCAATTTTTTGAATGTGCACGTGCGGCTTTTGCCCATGTGTTGTGACAAAAAAAAGGAGACAAGCTCATTATTAAGGCATTTTCCCCTAATTATTCTCTCTTACTCGTATATATAAAATATGTATGTATAACATGGTAAATGTGTACATTAATTTATGATTAGACATTTTTAAAGACCTCAAATGTTAAATGTTGAGATCAATAATTGAGTTTTGAATAAAAAAATACAAAAGCATTGTTGTATCTTTTACAAAGTATATTTAATAATATTTTACTTTTTACTTAAAGATCTCAACTATTCATCTTAATCATTTGAAACATTTAGGTAGATTAAATGAGTATGCACATAGACTATAGACTCTCTATATAAAATAGAAGTTAAAAGTAATATACTAAGAAGAGATGCTTCCAAATGTGAATTGTTTTGAGAATAATGTCAACAAAACAAGGCACCTCGTGTTACAAGGTGCACCTGAGAAACACCCGTCTCCGTGATTGGATGGTCTATATCTAACGGTAAATACTCCTAGTCATCAAAAGTAAACATAAAGAGTAAAAGAATATATATATATATACATATATATACATATATACATATATATACATATATATACATATATATATATATATATATACATATATATATATACATATATATATATATATACATACATATATATATAACACTTAAGTGTCAACCAATCCAAACAAATATCAATAGAGTAAAAACATGGGATCTTTCTTTGGAGAAGTGGTCGAGTACTGGTAACCAGTTGAAGGACGGATAAAGGGAGGTGACCGAGTCAGTCTTTCATGCCATGCTTCCGGTACTCCTCCAGGCACTGAGCTAACATAGTAAGTAGCTTTTGCCATTACAAACCTCGCAAAAGAAGACCCAACGAGAGATGAAAATATAGAATTAGGAAAAGCTGCAATAATAAGATTAATAGTTATTTTGAGGAGAATATTGAAAGGATAAATAATAACGAAAAAAATGGTGCACAAAATAAAAACAGAAGGGGTACCCAAAGGATCTGATTCTTTTTCCGCTCACAAGAAAAAGAGTTGGCGACCAAGGTAGTAGAGGCGAGGCGAAAGACGACCAATCTGGTGTCGCCCACAACGCAGAATAGAAGAGATCAAAAACGAAAGTTCGATTTTGATCTTCAATTTCTCAGATCCATCCGTCCTTTGATCAAGTGAGCCAAGAAGATGGTGAGCTTCAGCGGCGACGAGACGGCCCCCTTTTTCGGCTTCCTGGGTGCCGCTGCCGCCCTCGTCTTCTCCTGTAATCCTCTCTCTCTCTCTCTCTTCTTCTCATTCTTCGTCCGAATCTAGTTTGTGTTCGTCAATCTGGTGCTTTTCGATTGTATCAGGCATGGGCGCGGCGTACGGAACGGCAAAGAGTGGGGTGGGCGTGGCGTCGATGGGCGTGATGCGGCCAGAGCTCGTTATGAAGTCGATAGTTCCTGTTGTTATGGCCGGAGTGCTCGGGATCTACGGGCTTATCATCGCCGTGATCATCAGCACGGGGATCAATCCCAAGGCTAAGCCTTACTACCTCTTCGACGGATACGCACACCTGTCTTCCGGTCTCTCCTGTGGGCTCGCCGGGCTCTCTGCCGGAATGGCTATCGGCATCGTCGGTGATGCCGGTGTAAGGTGCGTTTTTAGATCCATCTCTCGGTTCTGTTCCGTTTCTTTTCGTTTTCTTCAATTGATAACCGAAGACATGACTTTGATCTTTTCTCTTCTTCCCCGTTTTTTTCTCGTTCTCTGATGCAAAGGAGAGACAGAGAGAGACATCCTTATATGTTCTGTTTGTTTTCCTCTCTTTCACTGCTTCTAGTTGAGAAATGGCTTTTATTCGGCAGAAAATAGGGTTGCTGAATATGACGAGAAGTTTCATTTTTCGATCTCATTAAATTGATGGTTTCACCCATTGGTTCAAGCGATTTGATGCCTCGACAAAGTGTCGATAAATCTGGAAGTTTTAGCATAAGAAGCGTATCTATCTCGTTCCCTTTGATCTTTTAGGATTTCATTTGCGCATCTTTCAGCGGAAATGGGGGAATGGCTTATATCTCCAGAATGCGAGGCACCTTGGTTAAGGTTGTTCACAGTATGAACCCAGCAAACTGTTTGCAACACTTCCTAATTGTGCAGTTCCTTGGAAGATTAGGACTTAAATCTCAAGGTCTTAGAAAATTGTAATTAGGCGATCACTTTAGTTTTCAATTTATAGTTTTGGACTATATTTCACAGAATTGTGTCTTTGCTGAATGCAATGGCCATCAAACATAACGAAAGTTTTATAAGTATTGGAATCTTGTGAAGCTTCTCTCAGCGCTTATGTTATGATAAAGGGGGTAGTATGAGCGGCTCAAATATAGTCTTGATCACTTCCTTATTTACTTGCACTGTCATTGCAGAAGAGGGTTGTAATAGATATAAAAATGAGGGTGTATGTAGGGCCACTCAAGAAAATAAGGGAGGACCCATTCTATAATGAGATTATCAGAAAGAAAACTGATGCAGCCTCAATGAGAAAGATGCATTTTAGATGGTTTGTCATGATGTAGTATGGCCAACTAGAGCTCCAATGCATTAAACCTAGATGGTGAGCACTATGAAAGAATCAATGGAGGACTCCAGTTTATTGGAAAGGAATAATTAAAAAATGATCTCATGATCTTTTTTGTTTCGTAGTAAGATTATGACTTATGACCTGATTGATCTCAATGGCGACTACCGATCCCTCTAGCATGCTGCACTTAATGTGTGATATCCTTTTCTTGTTAAGGTTGTTGGTAGATTCAGCAATTTGACGTGCTATACTTTTGTTGGTGGAAGAATTCGGTTTGTGTCACCTTATTCTCATGAAAATCAAGACCTTTTGCATTAGGAATACTTTTATGTAGGATATTGGAGTGATTGGACTTCTTTTCTTGTTGCAAAGCTTTCATTCTGATTTTTTTGCAACATTTGCTTCCTTTATATCTACTTGCTTAAGGTAGTTTTCCCAGCTATTTTTGAGTTTCCGTATGTGTATCCATTGAACTTTTTGGCTATGTTTACTTTTGTTGATGAGGTTTCGTACTGTAGTTCCTAGCTGCAGCGCACAGTGGTTCTGTTACTGAGGCTTCTTGGCACATGAGGTAGAAAAAATTGAACATGTAACATTCAGTTAAAAGCATATTTGCGGAATGGAAAGGGCCTTGATTGGAATTAAATTACTTTAGAGATGAGGGGGATATTGCTAAGAGTTCTATTGTGGGGTATAGATTGAGAGGGCATGTGGTAAAGTACTTTTAGGCTGATATCTATGTCATAAATGTGGGAAAGTGTTTTCTCATCAATGGGCAAGGGCATGTAGGGAAATGTTCTTGCACCACATTCTCTTCATGCATTTATGATAGGATTATCTTAAGCCAACGAAGCAGGAACAAGTTTGTATTCAGGGAGTTAGCTCACCTGGCAGGGCTCTTGATTAACAAGACACAAGTAGTGAGTTCAATTCCTGGGCCGTGCACACCTGGGTTCAGCTTCCTGGTTGTAACCAGAAAAGAAGCAAGAACAAGTTGAAGAAGAAAATTGATTTGATTTCTTATAGGCAAAAAAGGCCTAGATGGTGGTTACTTATTAAGAGAAGAGTATATTACATGAACATAATGTATACTTTGAGGTAAACATGTAGAAAACATACATAATATAAACTGATTTAATTTGCATAAAATAACTGAACTAACGTACACTAACATAATACACACAGACTACGATTGTTTGTCCTTCAACCGAGAAGAGGCACATGACAGGGAGGCTTGGTACTACAGTAAAGGGACACTTTTTCCCTTTCAAGTCACAAAGGGCACTTAAAGCGAGTCCTTTTCCTATTCAGAGACTTCATGTTCAGCCAGAAATTATCTATGCCATCCGTTTACCCTGGTAGAGCCTGATGGAGCGTGCCTGGGCTTAGTCAGCACTTGATCGACCAACTAGGCATGACTTTGACTAGAGCGAGCAAGATAATGCTGTTACACTTAGGCAACACTTGTTGCCAAGCTCGCAAAACATCTCAATACCTATTCCAGGCATTTGTTATAATTAACCAGCAGAGTGTCGTGTCAAGCACTTGGTATGACTTCTATGCCGGGAAGGACTTTCTGGTGGTATACCTCTACATTCCTGTCATTTGCTTATAGTTCTATCTTTGTTTTCTATTTGTTTTTGGCCTATATTTGCTGGAAATCCTTCAGTGCAGTAGACGGCAAAATTTTCTCCATATCTTCCTCTTGGTCTTGCGTTATAATTTCATAGTCATTTTTAGTCCTCACATTAGGTATTCATGGCCACTGCCAGTCTGCCAACTATTTATCTTTTGCTTGACTTGTGCGACACCATAATAAATATGTATTGAACAGTCAAGTATGTTGTGCAGAGCCAATGCGCAGCAACCAAAGCTATTTGTCGGGATGATCCTGATCCTCATTTTTGCTGAAGCTTTGGCCCTCTACGGTCTCATTGTGGGCATCATTTTGTCATCCCGAGCTGGCCAATCCAGGGCAGAATAAGCACCCTTCATTCTATCGTACTGCCTGGTGTGCTCATCCAATATCAACCATAGATCCTTGTGTCGAGAGCTTTGTTATCCTCTATATCATGTTTTCCGGGTTCAGCCGAAGGATATGTATCCTAGCTGTTGTTTCTCTTTTCTGTCAGATTTAGTAGAGAGAGGTTTGGACAGAAATAAATATTGTTTCGCCAAACTGTTGTATTTTCTATACTTTGTCTTTGCAACTGTATTTTTCTGGATGTTTTATTTACCAAGTTGAGAAAGCAGTAGAAAGGCGACACTTTTGTGTCACCAGCTTTAGTGATCATTGCATGCGATCCAGAGAAGGTTGGTGCGTAACTAATGGAATGTTATCTAAGAGAGTTTAGGCAAAGATGGGTGGCCTACAAAATGGGTGCTTTAACGGGGTACACTCGTGTGCGTGTTTGCGTATGCCATGCATTCATGGTCTCTTACAAGTCAAGGGGCTGGCTCTCGGGGTGTTCAGTGAACCGATTGAAACTGGTGGTTAGGATTACTTGTATTAAAGTGGTATAGGAGTAGAACTTGCTATTCCTTTTGGCATTTAAGTGTGAACGCAAGAAACTCTAGTATGTAATTGCCATCATAATTTTTGTATGGTGGTATTCGTTATGTGAAGTTGTGAACTACTTCTGTAATTCAGTAAGTTTGTATGTCATGTAACTGATGTATTTTCAAGTAAAAAACTTAATGAACTATTATTCAGATTCAAACAAATTAGAACCAGTGTGGTTTTGGTGAGTTTTTCTGGTCATAGTGGTTTGGTTTAGTTTCCTAAAATGGCTAATTGGTTTGGTTTGAGGTTGAGCCTAGAACCGTACAGAACCTGACCAAGAACACACCCTTAGATGACTCTTGTTCCCCAGTTGCGCTTGCCGCTAGGCTTTGTGCTGGTAGAATAAAAATGCGACAAGCCCTTCGATCAAGCCGTCCAAGTGGGTTTTGAACCTGAGAGCAATCAATTAACAACTGGCCGCTCTACCACTCAGCTTTTACCCCCTACGGGATCTTATAGGTTGTCCAAATCTTCCGACCGGAAAACTGTACCTCTTCAGATGCTCAAGAGCACATTCGAAGGCACCCATTCTTTGTAAACCGATGATTTTGGTCAGTGAAGCTATTCTGAAAGGCATCTTCCAGTGCACTGTCAATCAACTGAAGGCAGGACTTACAGGTAAAAGCAGAAACTATGGCAAGTGCTTATAAACAGACATAAAAAGAACGTATCTCATTTAGTTCCTTAATGTCTTCCAAAATATCTAGTTATCTCGGCTGTTTTGGATTTCTTATTCGGCCAAATACAATTTGACAATCCTGATGGCATCTTGGTATAGTGAGGAAGAACTGCAAATATGCATTCACCCAAGTATTAGGCTGGCCGTTGGCTATCTAGTGCAATTCTCTTTCTATATTAGGGCTCTGTCCTTGCTATATAAGGAAAAGCTTTTGAAAGATGCTGTGACTTTAGTATTTAAGGTACTTATCCTGACAGATTAACTTAAAAAATAGATTTGAATTAGTCAATATCGTCATGAAAACGTTCTTGTTGCCTCTTCTAGCCATGACAAAAAGTGCACAAGTAAAACTTTTATGCTAGGGTTCTTTGACACGAAAAAGCTATGTTTGTCATACCTTTATGGGAACCATATTGATCGATGCTGGTTAAGCTCCTTCACATGCACTGTGAAGTTCTTGCCTCTTTGCCTTCATTTTCGTTGTCGCCCGGGCTCATGTTATCCGGTTTTATCCTTTTTCTGGAGGCCAGGTACGTACCTTCCTAAATGGCCACAGCCAAAACAGAGGATAAGGCAAAGGTAAAAAGTTGCACCAATGGCAAATAACAGGGTGAGGATCAACGCAGTCGGATCTTGACAAAGTTCTGAGTTTTGTTTAGTGTGCTAAGTCGTTTAGTGTGCTAAGTCGTTCAAAACCAAGTTGTGTACAATGCCATCTCCCTCCCCCCATATTCCTCCCTGTGTGTGTGAGTGCGCGCCTCTGTCTGAGTAAAATAGATGTCAATAATCAATCAGCAAGCATGATCATTTCTTAGCAATTCAATTCCTGCATTAGTAAATACTAATTACAACAAAAATGAAAGAAGATTGAACATTGATCGTTGAATATATTTACCAAAGCATGATCATTCTTTATCCATAAGTGTCCGAGTTGGTCAATTCTAAATACAAACAGAAGAGGACCATCCATCTTGGAGTATATTTACCACAATGTTGAAGATAATGGTTTTGTTTTTTTTATTGACATGAAGGTTGTTGTGTTGATCAAAGTATTATATGATCGATCTCATCTCTGATCAATATTGTTGATCAAAGTAATTAACCTATTGTTTGAAATTAAAGCCTTTTTTGTCTTCTGTAGTGATCCAAGCTGTTAACCTGGTTAAGTAACTACGACGATAAGGGACATTTCTATTTGGATGAGGCAATTGGGAAAATTGACAGACCTCTTCATAGGCAGGGCGCCTCAACTGAATCTCAAAGAAAAAACAAAACTTCTACAGAAGCAGTTCAAGTTTTTTTTAATGAAAAATTATATAGGGGTTCCCTCACCATACTCACCAAAATCGACCTCCCTCACCCAAGAAAAATTTCTAGGTTTGCCACTGATCGGGAGATCACAATCTTGCACCAAATACATGCTATCCATGTCATGTGAGCATCAATGCTTGATGATACGAGTGACATATATGTCATGTGCATCTACAATTTTAGGGTGACCCATCACAGCGTGTCTTCTCTTTGTTTTTTTTTGTCCACAAATTGTTTCAAGTACATTTTAAAGTGATTTAAGTTAGTATCCAACTCGACTTGCTTCAGCCTTTAACTCTCATAAATCATTTAGAAAAACTACGTGGAAATAATGGAAATAGCGGATTCAAAGGTTAAAGGTAATTCATTTTTTAGTTTCTGTCGAATTTGGAGATGGATATATATGCATGGCATGCATAGGCATCTAAATGATTTATGAATATGAGCATAAGGAATATGCCAGCAGCTGCAACAACGCTGGTTGTTGCATGCCCACTGCGAAAGCGTTAATTCTAGCAACCAATCTGCTCCCCAGTTGCAGTATGTACTGCACTAAAACATGGTCAAGGAACATATATAGACACAGACCTAATTTTCATGAATTATTTTCATCTATTCATGACACACCTATCTTTTATGGTTACATACTCTGATTATGTTTCAAAACATGATCTTTTCAAAGAAAATATGGAGAGAGAGTACATAGCTCATAAAAGTTGGATGTATAAGCTTAGGACT
Source organism: Brasenia schreberi (assembly GCA_036023115.1). NCBI lineage: Eukaryota > Viridiplantae > Streptophyta > Magnoliopsida > Nymphaeales > Cabombaceae > Brasenia > Brasenia schreberi. Next base: position 7,927,797 of record JAYKKT010000047.1, read on the forward strand.
CATAATGAACATATGCAAAATAATGAGTGTAAAGTAGGTTTTCTTGTATTTATAGAGCATGTGATTAAATGTTGGATCAGGGTAGGAATAATGGGGAAATATGTAATGCTAATGTTAGAAGTGTGATAATAGAAAATTTCTTAATGAAAAAGTGGTGAAGGTGCATCTTATGGGAGATGGGTTTACGACGCACTATTTCATTGTTACTCTACCGGATCTAAAAAAATGGTTTCTAGAATCATCAAATGACGGCGACAACTACACTCGATTGCCTCAACCCAAATTCTCTCAATGCGCAACAAAATAAGAAAGCTTAGAACAACCCTTCTCTCCAATAGGTCAAGATCAACACACCTTGTATGGAACAAAGATCCCCATGGACCAATCTATTTAACTCTAGTCGATGAAACCTTCTCTATGCACGAATATACACACATGTAGAGATGGAATACGAAGGAGAAGATGAATTTGTCCTTTCCCTCAAATGTGAAATCTTTATTAATATTTATTCTCTCTTATAATAGCTTAATGAGAGCTTAAATACTAAAACCCAACCAAATGAAAATAGATCCAAATGAGCCGCACACATATAAGGTACAATACGAATCACATGATATAACATGGAAAACTCAATACTTACATTGTTTTAAGCTTTAGTATTTTGGAGTCCCAACATTGTATCCATATGAGTGTGAGGAGTTATACATAGAGTGGTACAGGCAAAGAACACAAGTGAGATTCTAGCACTCAGCTACGTCTTACTCAACCTACTCCAGTTAGGCAATGTGATACATCGTTCTATGTATAAGTAAATGAAGGATTGTAATTTTATTAAAGGTTTTTCCTTTTTTGATTTATTAAAAATAACTTTTTATGCTTAATTTTTTATAGGGGAGAAAGTAGTAGTAAATTCAATGCATACAGAGTGTGTTTCATGACCGTAAGATGGAGATCCGTTATTGCTAGGTCTCTCAAAGACGTATGAGCAATCTCAAAAGGAATCCATTGTAATGAAAGATGATGATGATGATGATTAGTGAAATTGTAGCATTGTATATGTCTTACTATATTGTTTGGGTTGTATTTGGATGTTATTTTGTAAAATTGAAATATTGTATATGATACTCAATTGTCATGAAAGACATTTATGGTTTTACTACATCATAACTGCTACATTTAGTCATCATCTTCGATATCATATACAACATCGTTTCCTGGTCCTCTCAATTATAGATATAAGTTGATACGTTTTTGAACCATAGCTAGCCAACTTCCAATACTTTCATCGCCGTAACACTGTAAGGAAAGATAGGAGGTAATGGTGAGTCGTCAAGCATTAACGATAAAATGTAAACAAAATAAATGTAAAAAATTTATAAATTGTCGCAATAACGTAATATACCATGAAAGATACTATGCTCACCAATAGAAAATGTTGTTCAACATGGTCATGCCACATGTACCACACATCCCTGATAGTAGACTGTTGAGTGTCTAATATTAGTAGCAGAAATATCACCGACCCTATCATAGAAAGGAGTATCAACGCTACATTTTATTGAGTAGCGATAACTGAACCTATATTTGACGTTGTCATCCAATACTGACTAGAGCATCACCCATCTCTCATGTAAGCAATACATTGAATAACATCAACACCATCATCCTGTACAAAAATTATACATATATGTGATGCCTACATATCACCTCCTTCAATCATTGTATAAGAGCTTCATCTTGTCTTTCAAGTATACCAATGGCTCTATACCCTAACTTTTATCTCCGATAACATTTATCCAAGCATTTACAAAGATACTCATAAATTGTGGTATTGTTGTCTTATAAGTGGGTTCAAAGTTAAGTTGCTTAGAAATGTTTTTATAAACGGTAGAGAGAGAAACACAAGTCCTTGAAAAGGATCACCCAATCTCAAGAGACATGGTGTGCTCGACCACATGTACGTCCATGTCTTCCTCTATGAGAGGAGGCCGTGCTTGGTCCCTTATAAGAAAGTAAGGGACATTCTTGTAGTAAAGTGTCTCAATCCACAATGTAATCTTTTGAGATATAAATCTATAGAAAGGACAACGCAGAAAAAGAATATCATTTATCAGAGAGTAAGTTACTTCACATTGATTCCAAGTCTATAATAATTATTATCATAAAGTAGTCACATGAATCACATGGCGATAAATGTTGTAGACCATATATTGTAGATTGAATATGACTACATAGCCAAGGTATGTTATGGTACCACAAAGATGTTTCATTTATTAAGTAGCTCGATGGTACCTCACAAGTAGTATTCCACCTATGCCATGAAATCCTACGTAATCATTTATGCAGCGAACTCATCAAACACGTATATATAGGGATTGAGAACACACAAGCATCTAATCTAAAAATAATAAAACATATTTTATTGAGTAGTGATAACTGAACCTATATTTGACATTGTCATCCAATAATGACTAGAGCATCACTCATCTCTCATGTAAGGAATACGTTGAATAACATCAACACCATCATCCTCTACAAAAATTATACATATATGTGATGCCTACGTATCACCTCCTTCAAGCATTGTATAAGAGCTTCATCTTGTCTTTCAAGTATACCAATGGCTCTATACCCTAATTTTTATCTCCAATAACATTTATCCAAGCATTTACAAAGATACTCATAAATTGTGGTATTGTTATCTTATAAGTGGGTTCAAAGTTAAGTTGCTTAGAAATGTTTTTATAAACGGAAGAGAGAGGAACACAAGTCCTTGAAAAGGATCACCCAATCTCAAGAGACATGGTGTGCTCGACCACATGTACGTCCATGTCTTCCTCTATGAGAGGAGGCCTTGCTTGGTCCCTTATAAGAGAGTACGGGACATTCTTGTAGTAAAGTGTCTCAATCCACAATGTAATCTTTTGAGATATAAATTTATAGAAAAGACAACGTAGAAAAAGAATATCCTTTATAAGAGAGTAAGTTACTTCACATTGATACCAAGTCTATAATAATTATTATCATAAAGTAGTCACATGAATCACATGGCGATAAATGTTGTAGACCATATATTGTAGATTGAATATGACCACATAGCCAAGGTATGTTATGGTACCACAAAGATGTTTCATTTATTAAGTAGCTCGATGGTACCTCACAAGTAGTATTCCACCTATGCCATGAAATCCTACGTAATCATTTATGCAGCGAACTCATCAAACACGTATATATAGGGATTGGGAACACACAAGCATCTAATCTAAAAATAATAAAACATATTTTATTGAGTAGTGATAACTGAACCTATATTTGACGTTGTCATCCAATACTGACTAGAGCATCACCCATCTCTCATGTAAGCAATACATTGAATAACATCAACACCATCATCCTCTACAAAAATTATACATATATGTGATGCCTACGTATCACCTCCTTCAAGCATTGTATAAGAGCTTCATCTTGTCTTTCAAGTATACCAATGGCTCTATACCCTAACTTTTATCTCCAATAACATTTATCCAAGCATTTACAAAGATACTCATAAATTGTGGTATTGTCGTCTTATAAGTGGGTTCAAAGTTAAGTTGCTTAGAAATGTTTTTATAAACGGTAGAGAGAGAAACACAAGTCCTTGAAAAGGATCACCCAATCTCAAGAGACATGGTGTGCTCGACCACATGTACGTCCATGTCTTCCTCTATGAGAGCAGGCTGTGCTTGGTCCCTTATAAGAGAGTAAGGGACATTCTTGTAGTAAAGTGTCTCAATCCACAATGTAATCTTTTGAGATATAAATCTATAGAAAGGACAACGCAGAAAAAGAATATCCTTTATAAGAGAGTCGGTCACTTCACATTGATATCAAGTCTATAATAATTATTATCATAAAGTAGTCACATGAATCATATGGCGATAAATGTTGTAGACCATATATTGTAGATTGAATATGACCACATAGCCAAGGTATGTTATGGTACCACAAAGATGTTTCATTTATTAAGTAGCTCGATGGTACCTCACAAGTAGTATTCCACCTATGCCATGAAATCCTACGTAATCATTTATGCAGCGAACTCATCAAACACGTATATATAGGGATTGGGAACACACAAGCATCTAGTCTAAAAATAATAAAACAGTATATAATATACAGATAGTACCAACAACGTGCAAGCCAATATACGGTGCACGAAGAAATGAACGGGGCTATTGTATATTCATGTTTCGTTGGTGTCACATAATTTGTACGTGGAGACACCGAATTAGTAAAGAATAATAACCGTTTATGTCGAAGTTTGAATGTATATAAACGACCAGCCATTGACATGGCTGCCGTATGGGAAGAACAGATCCAAATAGGTGAGACATTAGCTAGCTGGATCTGGATTAAGATCCATGCATGACAGTATATACCACCTTTGACATGACTGCTTTTCGGCTATAATTCATTTATTGAGTTGATTCTTGATTGGAATGTCATTTGAACACTAGCTTTAGAAAGCTTGCAATAGAAACTTGCTACGTTAGAAATCTCAATTAAGACCTACATGATAACACATACCCAAATTAAATATGATATCGTTATAGGAATGGGTTTGTTAATTGCGCTGCTTGTCAAAATGATTTATGAGAGTTAATGGCTAAAGGGAATCGAGTTGGAAAAACTTAAAATGCACGAAAGCATGTTGAGAACTGAAAATTAGAACCGAAAGTAGACGAACTCATGTGGTCACCCTGAATTTCTTTTTGAATACACGCCATGTCATCAAGTGTTGGTGCCTACATGACATGGAAGGCACGTTTTTGGTGATTGACGCAATTTTGCATATTTTTTAAAAAAATTCGAGCTTCTTGTGTGGAGTTTTTCTTTTCTTTTCTTTTGGTGATTCACGTCCGTCACCCTGAAGTTCTTTTTGTATGCACACGAATATGCCACTCATGTCACCAAGCGTTGGTGCCCACATGACATGGATGGCACGTATTTGGTGATTAAGGTGAGGCAGTTTTGAACGTGTTTTGTACTCAATTAGACACGGGCAGTTAGAAACCGGCTTGGCTGTTGTAACCGGAGCGGATCCAAGCCTAGAACTGGTTGGAATTGGAACCGTTCAAGACCACCCCTGTTCGGTTCCGGTTCCACCTTCCAACCCGTACAATTTTTCTTTTTTGCTCAAATTGAAACTTTTTAATGAATTCTCTAATGAATTCTCTAGTTCTGGGCATTTTAAGACTCAAATCCCAACAGAACTAAAACCGGTGATACCAAACCAGAACAAGATTGGTTTACGTTTGGGTCTAATACTGCCTAATGAAGAACATCTTCTTACGGTTACAACGAGGAGGACAAAGCACCATTTCCTAAGATATTTGTACAAATTGGAGGGGACATTTCCTGCTAGCTTTTTTAATATTATGATGCACTTACTCATCCACTTATCAAGGAAAGTACGATTTGTTGGACCAATACAATATCGATAGATGTATCATATAGAGAGGTTTTTATTTACATTGAAGAACTAAGTATGTAATAATAGTCAACCAGAATTGTCAATTCCCTAAGGGCACCTAATGGAAGAAATGATATATTTTTGGGTGCAGTATTGGATGAAGAAAGTAAAATCAAGCTGAATAGGCTGTGAAATTTGAAGAAGCCCCATTGGTAAAACTATAGATTGTACATTAAGTGTTGATAAAATGAAGAAAGTACATAGAGCGGTCATGTTCAACATGCCAACCATAGTAAGTGTAGTGAAATAGTATCTTTTAACATTATTTTTCCTACTTCAATATGCGAGTGCCTGATTTTTATACATATGATGTATAAGATAATCTTATAGATTCAATATCCAATGATGATGCAAACTTGATTCAATGGAAGTTGCATGAGCCGTTTGTGGATTGGTTCAAAGATTATGCAAGTATAAGATAGATAACATTTTTCATTATTAATTACTTTATTTGAATTAATGTATAACCACCACCTATATGAATATAATGTATAACTACCACCACCTTAGTATATAACTCTAAGAAAACACATTATGATGAGCCATATCTGTTTTTATAAAAGGTAATTCAAGTATGATATTCAAGAGACCAAAGTAGACAAAATTGAGAGGTAGTTAACATCAACTTGCACAATGATGATTTTAAACAAGAACACTTTTGGCATGTTTATGTCGACCAAAGTATGGCATATCAAGTAATTCAAGCATGATATGCTTATACATTAATCTGTACAATGATGATTTTAGCATGTAACATGTTTTTCTTAAAATCAATGGTATTATTGTTTTGCATGCTTAATTTATTATAGTTAAAGTTGCTTATACTACAATTTGCACAGTGATGATTCCAATATGTAGTATATTTTCTTGAAATTAACATTATTATGCTTTTGTATACTTACGTTATTATAGTTAAAATTGCTTATATATCAACTTGCACAGTGATGATTCTAACATATAGCATTTTTTTATTGAAATCAATAGCATTATGCTTTTACACACTTATGTTATTGTAGTTAGATTGCTTAAATCACCAGTAGAGCTCTGAACAATTTTGGTAGTCTTAAAAATTAGCTTTTCCAAGCATTAAAATTGCTAGAAATGCTATTTCTGGTAGTTGGGAGCATCACTCGACTAAAATATGACTCTAAAAAAAGTGGCAACAATGCTTGGAAATAAGTAAAGAATCACTGTAAATACTATACTATCTCTTAACCACTAGGAAAAGTTTTTTGTAACAACTATTTAAACCGTCGATAACAAATTTTATGTAGTGGAAAAATATTCTCTGAAATAAGAGAATTGCCGGAATTAATGTTTTAGAATCATTGGGAAAACATGGTTTTGCAATTATCGGACCACCGGAAATAGTTGCTTAGCACTTTTGGAGAGGTTGAACGGTAGGAATATGTCTAGTAAATAACCATAGAAAATGTGCTTATGCTTCTAATTCCAGTGGTTGCAATATGAGAGATGTTTTTTATTGAAAGATTTCTATCACATGTAATTGGTATACAATATCAAAAATCATAACATGCAAGTTAGTATATATCAAAATAAAAGAATCATATAGATAACTATATTAACTATCAAACATACGTCAAGTCTATAGTCAAGTAGTGAGCACTTATTCATATAGGCTGAAGTCACAAAGATAACACAAATGTCATACGAGCCGAATGTGAAATACATCAAAGTCCAAATTGATGAAAAGATAAGTTCATCGTAGCCATATAGACATGAAAGTGCTAACAACTACATAAACGCCATGTGGGCTGAATATAATCAAGACCAATGTCCAATGTATCCTAAAGAAAAGTTTAATGTACAAGGGGTTGTGGTCAATCAACTCTAATATTTCTTATATTATGTGATTCTTTCAATAGCACATTAAAATATGATTATTAAAAGACAAATAATCACTATTTTCAAAGTAACATATAACAAAGAAATCTTTCTACTATGGAAGTAATGTGACTTTTTAAAAAGCATAGTAACTATTGAAAGATATAAGTGACTACTACTATATCAAAGTAATATATAAGAAATGACTCTTCTCATATGAAAACTTTCTCAAGTTTTACAAGCATAGATGATTACATAGAGTTCAAAACATAGGTGAAATACTACTTGTGATGTACCAATGGGCCACTTAGTGACTAAAACATCCTTGAGACTATGATTTTCAATATGATTACCTATGATGATCGTTGGTTTTTCGAACGGAGGGATCCTACTAAGTTATGCACCATGTGATGCATCTTCACGAAGTACACAAATTTGTCACAGTTTAGTATGCCATATTTTCCATCATAACAAAAAACATCATACATATATATAGATATATATTCATTATAGTATACAAGATGTACTTGGGCATCCATTATTTGTTATAGAATGAGAAACAACTGAAAGGGATCCCCTTGGATGCATTATGATGATGTAATTCGATTTCGTATGAATGAAGTTTGAGTAAGTTGATTTCCACCATGCTTTGAACTCTCCCTGTATATGTCTAACTAGGTGCTCTATATCCTAGTCCCCTCCCATAGCCCCATAGTGTTGCCCACATACGTGGTCTGTAGCCTATTTAAAATGTGACTATAGAAGATGAATGACCTTCACTGACAAATGATGCCATATTCATATTGTACTTGAGAAAATTTTTATGTGAAATAATATCATATGATGCATTTACATAGTAAAAATACAACCAAAGATCATTTGATGGATACATACACATATTCTACTAATTTGTAAACACCCAATTTTTTTTAAGAAAAATCTATTTTTATTTATTGAATTAGTTTTAGATATTCACTTTTAAAACATTTGACATGATCTTGAAAATCTTAGAACAATGGGAGAAAAAATAGTTGTAGAAGTATTTTGGATCTAATTGAGAAGACCTCATAATAACATAATACCATCAGTGCATCTATCACCTAATATGAGCATACCATGGGTCATCCAAGGTTGAGTTGAGCCTTTTTCATGTTGCATTTATAGATTTTGAGTCTAAGCCTTGTCATTTTTATAAAGCCAAGTTCGATTTCCTTAGCCTATCCATTGTTAAACATCAATAAGCCTTAATTGTGTTCATCCATTTGACCTAAATCTTTATCCTATCCATATCTAGTTGAACCTTAGAATAGCCTATTAGGCTACATAAGTGTATATATATTCGCATGTATTGATATTCCATTCATTTTCAAAAATTCAAAAATATGATTATATATTGATGAATTCCAAAATTTCAAAATCTGAACATTATGTTTATGGTTTCTAAATTTTGAAATAGTAATTATCTTCATGGATTGGAAAAGTTAAAAACTTGAATTTTGAGCTGGGAAAATAAAAAAAATTGATTTTTGGATTCGAAAAGTTACATGAATCTGAATTATATGTTCATAGAAATTTAAAAGTTATAAAATCTAAATTATATGTTCACTTATTTTGGAAACCATAAATTTGAATTGTATGTTGATGAATTTAGAAGGTTATAAAAAAGGTTTTTGGAAAGTTGTGATATATATTTGACTCACACCCATTCTAAAACTATTGTAGTTGACTAAGTTATGAAATGATCAAGTTCTTCTCAAAGACAATGACAGATTTTGCATTGAAGTGAAAAGGAGATATGCCAAGCTAATGCTAAGGCGGAGGACGACCAATTATGGCTTATATAAAAAAGGATTAACCAGTTTAAGTACAATGCAATCAATTTTCATAAAGGAAAGGGCCAACCATTGTTATAGAAGACATGTTATTTTCCTTATAGGCTTTTTTATTCATTAGAATTGAAAATAGAAAGGTATAGTTATGAAACATAGTGACAATGATATGCTAAATTTCATCAATTTGATAAAAAGAGAGATTTTAGTTCATATTTATAATTATTTAAAAGAAGGTAGATAAATAAGAAACAAGATTTAGATAAATGGATTTATTGGTTCTCACATAGTTTCAAAAGAGAAGCCTCTAGGTAGGTCAGTCAAAATTTAAAATAATTCAGAACTTTTGAAGACTTAGACATTGCTTTAATGGAAAATTTTAATTACAATAGAGTGGTTGCTCCCACCTCATAGGAAAACAAAATAAAAGAGGAGAGAACACCCATGCTTTTATCACACGATGGAGAGTTGTTCGACTTTCAAAACATCCACTTGGTGCTCACGCACAAGGACACACAAATGATTCTCATGTACCATCCACCCAAGGCATTGATTGTCACCCCACACAACTGCCATGACAACTCTATCATTTGGCCCCACTCGGCCTGCAACACCTCAAACACTGGCCAAAATCATGAAGCACCATGGACCACACTATTGTCATGTCTTGAACAACCCCTTGGTGCAGCTAATGCATGCTATGCCTAGTGCCTACTTCTGGCACATCGTGAGGCCTGCCCCTAGCATGCACACCCCCTGCACCACAACTCTACAACTTCACTCGATGAAGGTGTAGTCTCTCTAGTTGGGCTTGACTCTCCAGCCGACCATTGCAATAGCTACCATCCCCTAGCCTTTCACACACACTGCGGGTTTGTGCCATAGTGAAGTTCACCTCCATGTCTCCTTGGAAGGCCTTGGCTATGACTATCGTGAGTCCTCTTCAACTACATACCATCACCAAAGAAGAGAGCACTCCAAACCATATTGTAGAATGAATCCTACATGCTTCTCATCAATATACAAGAATCCACCATAGTCTTCAAGAAATAGGATGCAGTGCAACACCTAGATCGGTCGTAGAAACACTTAGGAGTGTGACCTCACAAAGTGCGTAAAGCTTTTCTCAGATCGATCAAGTTTCTCCAACATCTGCCAAAAGTATAGCAACATACTCCTCATATTAGCCATACAATTAGCCCACCCATTCTCTTTTGCACCCCTGTTACAACTCTCAACCAATGAGCCATAGCCCCATGAGTCCTAGTAAATATAGAATAAATATGTCCTCATGCAAATAAATATGTAATAAATCTAACCTACCTCAGACAAATAAATGTATAATAAAACTTTATCCCACAAGACATTTTTATAATAAATCAAATATAGTAAAGTTTCCTATCCTAGAATGAATAAATATGTAATAATTTGTGGACTTATCAATCACACCCAAGCCCCTCCAAACTCTAGTTGATCATGGATTCAAGGTAGTGGCTTCTATCTAAAACCACTCGAGCCAAAGATGATACAATTTGGCCAATAATTGGTTAAATTCGTCACTCCTGGTCGAACAATGCTCAAAAGAATTATGGTTTCTTGATGATAAAAGATTGATTTTGCCCACTTTGTGGACTTATCAATCATATCCAAGCCCCTCCAAACTATAGTTGATCATGGATTCAAAGTAGGGCTTCTACCTAAAACCACTCGAGCCAAAGATGATGCAATTTGGCCAATAATTGGTTGAACTCGTCACTCCTGGTCAAACAATGCTCAAAAGGATTATGGTTTCTCGATGATAAAAGATTCAATTTTGCCCATTTTGTTTTGTGGTTTTGTGAGAACTCATGCAACCTCCTGGAAAATTCTAGAGCAAAATTAGCACAAACCACACTACAATAAAATTCATAAAATCAGAACCAAAACATTGAATCAATCCATCCAATCACAAGCAACTCGTGGACAAATATGTTCTTCCAACTTTCACTATGACTTGACGGGGTTCTATTACTTTTCACCACCTTTCTAAACTACTTCACCCTCTATAGTATAACGTAGAACCACCACAACTAAGAGTATTTCGGCTATAACACATGGCCCAAAGGCTCTAATACCAAATTGTCACCATCTCTCTACCAAATCCAAAAAAAGGTCCCTAAAAGCACTCTATGATGGTGACAATTGCATATGATTGCCTCAACCCGAACTCCCTCAATATATAACAGAATTAACAAGGATGAAACAACACTCATCCCTCCAATAGCTCATGACTAGCACACTCTTGTGTGAAAATGGATCCTCACGGATCGACATACTAGACTCTAGTAGATGGATAAAAGAGGAAGAGGAATAACTTATTTTTGCTCTTCAAAGGTAGAATCTTTATTAATGGCTTTACTTCCATTATAAGCTCTCTATGAGAGCTTAAATAGTAAAATCTAATAAATAAAAATGGCCCCTAATGAGCTACCCAACACTCAAACCAAATACCAAACCAAATGATAAATCCAAATATCATTAAATGAACCTAATTAGACTCAAATGTACAAGACGTGGATCCTAATGATCCAAGTTTTACATGGACTCAAAGTAAACAAGTTCGTGTGTGTTGTATAACGTAAAACTACTCAAGTGCCAAAGACTACACTATGGCATGCAAGCCTCCTATACCCCACTTGACACACGTGCGGGGACCTCCGGAAAACGAGAGGCAGGGTGTGTCTAATAGGTGTCTTCTAGTACGGGGCAGGTGCAAGCGGTGAAAACCAGCCTCACCCCACCCCACTGCCAGCCCTTCATAGAGCCTAGCGTAAGGGCATCCAGTGACGACTCTCGTTCTATGTAGCCTATAACCACTACTTGAGAAATTAGTGTAAATCAAGACTGGACGTAGTCAACTCTTACCTACTACCTTGCAAAAGTATTCAACCATGGCCCGCCTTCCTCTATATTGATTATCTCACACTCACATCCCTCCCCCGCGTTCTCGTGCCCTTCCTTCCCTTGACATTTTCCCATTCCTCACCTCTTTAAATTCCGCCTTTGCCTCACACACATTCACAGCGCTCCCTAATAACAGTTTAGCGTCTTCGGAGCCTTATCTTTGCTGCATATCATCACCACCGTTAATCATTTCCTTTGTTCTCTAATCCTGTAACTATGAAGGTCTGTAAAGCTACTCAATGAAGCTTTATTTCTGTCCTTCGTTGTGATTTTCTGATTTTGGTTTTTCGAAACCAATCTAATTTGTGGATGTTATTGTTACAGAAAGTGGTTGTGAAGTTGGATTTGCATTGCGATAAGGCGAAACAGAAGGCCATGAGAGCGGTCTCTGCTCTTTCAGGTACTTCGCATTTCTGTCCCACCTCTTTTTCTTGAGTGCAGCATCGAAGAGATACGACCAAAGAAATTGTGCTTCGCCACAATCCCTCTTTATAGCAAATTTCCATCTCTTGTTCTCTTAACTAACCCGAATCCATCCAATCGTGTGTTCAAATTACAGAACATCCTTTCTGACAAAGCAAATCTTATCATAAACCTAATTGGGGAAGATGGCTCATCACCAAAAAAATTTTGTTTCATCTCGCGTGGAGTTTAGTATTGTCTTCTTTTGTTTATGAGTGAATCGTGGTCCTTTTCCTTTACAAGAACAACCTAAGTCTTTTCCCCACTAGGTAGGCTCAGTTATGCAAATAAACTGGTTTTTGTGCCCTGACTATTAGAAGAGTAATGCAGCTCTCCTCCTTTCTCATCGAAGCTTGAAACCAGCCATGACGGAGTTGCCTTTTCCTCTCCCACAGGGAAAAAGAACTAATTTCTTTTGATCATCTTTCATCTGTCTGGTTGGTAACAACTTGGTTCCATATTTGATGGCACAGGGGTTGACCAGATATCCATGGACATGAAAGAGAAAAAGCTGACAGTGATAGGGGACATTGATCCACTAGACGTAGTAGGCAAACTGAGGAAGCAATGGCATGCAGAGATAGTTACAGTAGGCCCTGAGAAAGAGCCGGAGAAGAAGAAGGAAGAGCCCAAGAAGGAGGAAGCCAAGAAGGACACAGTCGCGGAGCTTGTGAAGGCTTACCAGGCCTACAATCCGCACATGACCACTCACTACTTTGTGCGTAGCATAGAAGAGAACCCCAATGCTTGTGTTATCTGCTAAGAGGCTATCTGTTTGATTCGTACGCAGATCCTTGTTTCCCTCTTCTTCTTTGGCTGGGAGAATTGAGTGGCAAGAGAAATGAGGATCAGCCTCTTTGCCTTCAATTGATGGTGTATATACCGTTTACAATTTGATTTTTTGTATGTAGGAGATGAGGACATAGCAAAATCTAATTTTTCAAAGGATACCATCATTGGTGAAGTTCTTTCTTTTGCATTCTTTGGCTTAAAAATCAATAATATTTTTTATTTCAATTTGAACATTAAATGGGGTGACAGTTTTGGATTTCAAACAATTGCCCGGAAGGATATCATTATTGGTGGAGCCGTGGAGGGCTTCTCTTTATCGTTTTTTCGTTGGGATGATGAATGAATCGCATTTCTAAAGGTTGTATTGAACGGCCATTTTTTTAAGGGAATTCCTCTAGGCTGTCTTGCTGGTGGCTACCAAATCCGAGGGGGAAGGTAGAACTCTATTTCCTAAAAAGCCGCAACTACTTCCTCCGAGTTTTTCTCGACTACAGGCATAACGGTAACGGTAGCTTGACCAAAAGTTTGGTTGATAGTGTTCGTTGTTACTCTGTGTGTGTGAAGAGGGAGTCTCTGTGTGTATGAAGAGAGGGGGGTGTTGTGCTTTTGTAGCTATAAAATGGAGGGTTACGCGATGGTTACCATACCTCCCCAACCATGCTAATGGAAGGGAAGTCCTAAAGGCAGTAAGACCTAGCCGAGAAGGCTGATTAAAGCCTCCCAAACGAGAATACACGAGGCAAACGATTGAAGATTACGCCGAAGACTAACAAAGACAACGAAGCAAAGACTCGTGAAGCCTCTGTTCTGGGAGTCTTTGCTAGTCCTTGCTGTAACCGCACACCTCAAACAAAATAGCCACCCCAAAAATTTGTAATCTACAAAGGGAATCTCGTCAAAAAAATGTGCTTCGTAAAAAAGTACGCTTATTCTTAGCATTACGTAAAAACTCTATCACAAAGTTGATGAGGTCCGTTATGTCCTATATAATACTTTAGCTCAGGTCGATCACCAAGTTGATGACACGAGATCTCTTATCCATAGCATTAAAAGTTTAAGGAAATTGCTCATCTTAGGCCGGAGTATTCTTTCCGGCTAGCATGCAAGCGATGACAATCTTGACCCTAGCATTCAAGCGATGAGAATCTTGACCCTCGCATTATTCTACCATGCGGGTCCGTGAGCAACACCATGCTTCTCCATGAGTTCTTCAGTCGATTAACTTCCAACTAGACCAATCATGGTATGTTATCAAATCTGTCATGCCTTGACTATCGGAAGAGCTGATGGAGCTCGCAACGTGACCAACACATAGCCCTTGGACCGAATCAACCTTATCAGATTTCACAAGTGTGCAGCGGAATAAGTAGTTCAGACAACCTCGAATAGGGAATGTGAGTTTGGTCCCAACTCTGGATGCTAAGTGTGTGGAATGAGACTTAGCATCCGTTTAATTCACTCTACATAACACGACAAATATTTAAGAGTAAAGCCAATAAAGACATGTTAAGTGTAAAGTCATAAGATAAAAGCTTTATTGATAGTAGAAAAGAATGCGCGGCCCGGTGCACTACACCGTTAGGTTAGGGGCTCTTCCCTCAAATAGAGCTTTTGTACAAGGGGATGACCCTAGGCTATGTGTTCATAGTCAAAGAGTCACATTTTCTCACTCAAAATCGTTGTCGTCCTCGGCAATGTCTACCTCTTCGTTCCCGCTTGGGACCGAATCCAAATCAGCTCATTCCCTTCTTCACCTGGTCCGTAATCCAAAACGGATTTCTTCGGTATCCCCAGCATGAATGTGGTCTGTTGGAAGGTTGAAGGGTTTGGGGCATGAACTCCCGAACTACTACCGTTCACATTGGACCTCAAGCGTGCCATCCAACCTTCTAGCCAACTCAAGTGCTTTGGAATGCCAAGTGAATGATAGTAGCTTGGGAGTTTATGTCCTAGACCCTTCAACCTTCTAACAGACCACATCCATGTTGGGAATGTTGAATGAAGCCGTTTTGAATTGCAGACCAGGTGGAGACGGGGATGAGTTGATTTAGATTCGGTCCTAGGCGGGGATGAAGAGGTGGACGTTACCGAGAACAACAACGATTTTGGGGCAGACAAGAATTTTTTATATTTTGGCTGAGAGACCCTAACATGAGTCTGCCACTGTTCATACATTGACATGGACCATCGTTTGCTATCTTTATAAAGTAAGAACTGTTTCTATCATAAATTTCAATAGTTGGAGTTTGCGATTTGGATGTTTCATGCACATTTGTAACTTATAGGGGGACAGTATGGATGTAAACAACCAAAACCGAAACCAAGGTTGGCTACATGGATTCTTAGTGCCATTTATGAAAGATGCCCCAGGTCGTCATTCCCAAAATGGTTGCTAGCTTTCATTTTTATTCTTTATTGTCGAGTAATATAGCCTTCGTGTCATTGTAAGCTTCACGAATCTATCATATAAATGCTACCTATCTTCAATATTATATATGTCATGGATTGATATTATTTCCTGACAGCCTCACCTTTTCTCATACCTGCTAGGGACATTCCTGGAATTTCTTCATAAACAATCATTGCCGTTCATACAAATCATCGTTAATGCTGGTCCATAGCTGCATAATTATCGGATATATCATGCTGACTATATATATAGGTGCATTGCACATGCAGCTATCTCTCTCTACACATATAGAGTAAGAGACTTAACTACATAATACATCATCTTACATAAACATTTTCATTATTTAATCTTTGAAATAGACATAGAGATTTGAATCAAATGTACCAATGTACTTAAATTTAATACACATGAGTGGATTAAATGAAAAGTTATTTAATTCTTTATCATTGATGTTAAAGATCGAACAATGAAATTTTTTAGATAAGATTATGCACTAAAATACATTATGCAACTAAGATGCCCTATAGTTTCATAATATAATGCATCTTGGTGCACAATCTTGTACAAAGATTTCTACTATTTGATTTTTGAGGTTGACAATGAAGATTCAAATCACTTTGTATTTAGTATACTCATGTACATTAAATGCAAGTACAAAGGTTTTCACCATCCATCTCAAAGATCAATAGTAGAGATCAACGGTGGAGATTCAAATCAAATGTAACCATTGTATCCATGTACTTGCATTTAAATGCAAAGTGATTTGCATCTTCACTGCTAGTCTTTAAGGTTGGATGGTGGAAATGTTTTCGAAAGATTATTCACCAGAAGTCATTATGTAGCTAAGACACCCTATATATATATGGTATAGGTTATACACAGTCATTATCCGGTGAATTGAATTCGGACCGGTTTGGGTTCGTATTGAAAAGGGTATTCAGCGGCCATACAGGGAGCCTTTGGCTGTTCCTCCACATGCTTTGCGGGAGCTGACGGTTTATTGACAATCCATTGAGGTTTCTCAACTTGAGCTTAACTATGGTTCGTTTTTCTTTTTCGCTACGGCTTTTTGTTGAATTTTCATTGGGCTGGATGCTTCCCGACGGGTGCAAGTGTTTGGTTTGGGGGGGTGGTCAACCACTTCAACTTCCTTCTTCTAGCTGCATAATTTTGCCCCGAACTCTATGCGCTTGTTTTTCTTCCCGTACACCAGAAACTTTTCAAATTTCTTGTTATCCTTTTCATCTCTCTTGTCTTTATGCTACTTATATATAATATTCACAAATTATGCAACTAGGAGAGGGAAGGAGAAGTGGTTGACCACCCCCAAACCAAACAGATGCGTTTGAATAGTCATGACTCGGACCAGAATCGACCCAGCCCTAGAGTCGGAATCGGCCTAACCAGCCCCAGAACGTAACCCCCTTGCATCCCTATGCCTGGTGGGATTTGATTGTTTTTTTTTATTTTAATCTAAAGGTGAGGGCACGCCCATGAGACTGTCAGGCTGACCCATTGGGTGGCCGGTCATTCAAATATTTTTATAATACTTATATGTTTTATTAATTGATGGAATATATAATACATAACATATATTTTTTTAATTTTTTACTGGTTTTATATGGTTCTAGAAATAAATTGGATTCGCCCTGGAACCAACACCCCAGCCTTGAGCAAGTTGGGTTACGGTTCTAGGTTCTGGGGTAACCGGAACTTCTAACTTTGGATATTCATTAGCTTCGCTCTGTTTCGAGCTTAACAGAAAGACTACGTAGCATTTCTATATGTACGTAGATACGTGTGTATGGATATGTCTTTGTTTTGCGGCTTCATTTTAAAGCGACTGATTTTGAATAAGTACGAGGAATATATAGATTTTCCAATCAAGTGAATATAATTACGATCAATAATTTTCACTCTGAAGTTAGTAGAATATCGAAGACATATCGGTAGAGTCATCAACTACCTTTGTTTCCCTACAAATATTTCCATTTGAGCTTATTTGACAAGCTCGCCTGGTCTAATGCCAACTTTGACGTGCCATTATACGTTCCTCGTAGTAGCCTTATATATAATTCAAATTTATGGTCAATCCAAACGTTGCTTTTGTCTTCCTTGTTTCCTGGTAAGATGGGGGAGTCACCTAATTAGTGTCTCCAATACAATACGCAAGCAGAATAAGCCGGATAGGGGGGGATGAAGCAAAGTGTGCATGCACGGTGGAAGTTCGATGCTTTCTCCAGCCAAATGATCTGCGCACAGATTTCCTGCATGATTGGACGAAATTGTTTAATTAGTACTTGTAGTCTTCTGCATGAATGCAGAAGGTAGCATTTCACTTTCATGTACAAGTTAGACGTGTTTCTCCTCAGAAACAGTGATTGCATGCTGACTTTGTGAATGCAATCCTCCTAGTTGAGCCTTCAAGTAGTTTTATTGCGAAGGAGTCTTCCAAACATCAGAGCTTTTCGTGTCATTAATAGGCACCAAAACAATTTCGCACAGAGAGAGATGTATCCCTTCAAAAATTATTACGTACAGAGACATAGCACTGTAGTTTCTTGAAAAGGAAAACACAAAAAACCTCATAATGGGCACCAAAACAACACGAAAAATCTTGCATTCTTCATTTTCGTGCCCTCTTTGATGCTAGATATGGTTGCAGGTTGAAAAAGGAGAAACCAGGGTACGTCTGACAGTAACAATCGAAACTTACCCCGGAGGGCCCCTCAGTACCAAAATGGGGTAGATGGGTTGCCTTTATTATCTAGAGTATCAACTATAAGCACTTTAATGGAAACGCCCCGCCGTAAGATTAGCAAAATGGAGAAAATGTAGCCGCAGGTGCTGTTACACACACACACAGAGTGGGGAAACAAAATCACCAAATGTATACAGTACCATAACTCCAGATTTTTTTTATTCGAGGGAAATACACATCTCCTGTAGGAAATACAAAATTAGGGATTGGCTTCACATGTCATATAACTGTATGTGTAATATTTACATTCCATGATCTATGTACAATTTGTCGTATGTCTGCAAGGATAGATGCTTCATGGTGGGAATTTATAACAGGCTCCATTGTTGCAAGTGTGACAGCTTGTAGCGAGTCAAGTTCACACCAAACATTCTTGAATCCTTGTTCCCAGGCAAAGCATAGTCCTTTGTAGATGGCGATCAATTGGGCTAGTAGAGCATCCAAAGAGTGCAGCCGACTTGAAAACCCTGCAACCTATTTTCCTTGCAGCAGCATCAAGGAGCTGCCAATATATGTTCCTGTACCATCTCGAGAGAGAATGCTTGTTACAGTGAGTTTAACTGGGTCTGTAATTGAAATAGTCCATGACTAACGAGCAGTAGCAGAGATATGTTTAGTGTTCTTTTCTAGGAGTAGTTTCCACTGGATGTAGTCATTAGGGTCCAGCTCACCACAGATGTTATATGTCATTTCTTGTTATCTAAAGTGACATTGTTTCACCATCGCCATTCCGCCATAAACATGCCACGATCAGATAATACTGGTTGGCCCCTAATTTAAGTCTTCACCCACGGTAGAATGTCTCTTGAGGAGCTGGTGATGGATGATACATCGAATCGACACCACAATTGTCACGGCCATGAACAATCTCGCAAGCAATGAGAAATTGTTTGTTTCTCCCTTGTATCTCGATAATGCTGGACTATCTACACGACCCCAATGGGATCTCAACTAGTTAGTGGTTAGGGCATTGTATGCAAATTTTAGTTATGTGAAACCTCGATTCTTAATAATTTTCTTAAAAGATATAAATGAATTGAAATTAGGGGTTTTAGGACTTAACTCCAATCACTCCAAACCTTCCTGCCCTTGTGTCGGTTCTTTCCACAAAAAGCCTTCTAATCCTACTGAATAATGATTAACTTTTGCATTAACAATTTATTTGACTAATTGAAAACAGAAATTCCTACACACTTGAAAAAAAGTGATCAACAAAAGGGAGCTCCTTCCCATCTAATTGTAGATCGGTTGTTGTAAGATGTCTTAACGTTGATTTAGGTCTTCTAAAGAGGTAACTCAAATGGGGTAGATATGGTTGAGTTGGTTAGATATCTTGGATTACCTAGAGACCTACTCTTATCTTGAATAAATCTAAATAGGTTCTTAGAGGCAGGTTATGACTGATTTTTTATTGGATAACTAATAGATAAATGAAGAATCAACTAGGTTAGATTGTGGAGGATGAATTATATGAGGATTATGGGATAACTTGAGTAATAGGATCTGGCATTTTAGCTATGATTCGGTTAGTGGACAACAAGCATAAAGGATTTCTTCAAGACTTATATGAATACCTTGCAATTGATCAAAAAATTCCAATAATAAGGTGCACAATTTTAATGTATACTAGATGAGTATTTAAAGCTTAGAATATGCAAAGCAATGAGCCTATAATGTAACTAATATATAATAATCAATAGCATGATTAGGCATGCAAATTTAATACTTGATGGTGCATTGGAATATAGTGTTATATAAATCTAAGGGTGATGAATATTAATGGTATAACTTACATGCAATAATTAATGCAATGAAACTAATTAAACTAATTATCCTAAAACTAGAACAAGAACTATGATGATATTTCTTTCTTTTTTTCTTATGCAATGTAATACTAATAATGTAAGGGATCAACTGATGGATACAATGCAACTAAGATAAATGATGAAACTAATAGAAAAGAAAATCAAAATCTGTTCCTTACTTGGAGAAGACTTAATTCAAGCACCCTCCACCCTTCTTGATAGAAAACACTCACAAACACACTTAAAGTAAAGAAGACAAAAGAAGAAATAAAAAATTCTTGAAATTTTATGGATTTCTTTTGAATCTTGAATGCTTTCTTGATCCTTTTTGGATACAAGATATTAGAAAACACTCACAAACACACTCAAAATCCTGTACCCTTTTTATAAGAGAGAGTTGGGGTACAGGATATTAGCAAGTTTGCAATGATTAAGAAATAAATTTTCAATGTATAAGAGAGGAGAGCCTTTTTATAAGTTTACAATGATTATCCCTAGGCTCATAATTCAGATTTTATGTAAGTTAAATAGATGTATTACAATGTATATGTCAAATTTTCAAAGTTCATATGAATAAGACAACTTTCCAAATCATAAAATTTTAAATTCATTGAATATGTCATAACTTTCCAAAACCTTGAATATACAATTTAGATTTTTATTACTTTAAAAACTCATAAACGTACAATTCAAATTTATGACTTTCCAAATCCATGAACATATAATCCACACTTTATGATTTTCTAAATTTCAGAACTTATAATTCAGATTTATATACTTTTCAAATTAAAAAATTCAACTTTTCAAATCCTTGAACCAGATTTTTAGCTTTCCAAGTTCTTGAATCACATTTTTAACTCTCCAATCCCATGCATATAATTCAAATTTTCAAAATTTGGAGACCATAACTATAAAATTTATATTTGTGTAACTTTTTGAATCCAAAAATTAGGCTTTTAACCTTTTAAACCCAAAAATCGTGTTTTTACTTTGCAAACCCAAAATCAGGATTTAAAACTTTCCAGACCACTAAATCAACTTTTTAAACTTTTCAAATCCATAAACCTGATTCAAATTTTTGAAATTTAGAAACCATAAATATATATAATAAGATTTATTTACTTTTGAAATCCTACAATAATGTTTTTAACCTTCCAAACTCAAAAAGTCATGTTTTTCACTTTTGAAGTCCAAAAATCAAGTTTTTAACTTTCTAAATGCATGAACATAATTCATATTTTCAAAATTTGAAAACAATAAACTTAAAGTTCAGATTTTGAAATTTTGGAAACCATAAATATATAATCATATTTTCAAATTTTTGAAAATCATTGACATATAATTCAGATTTTAAATTTTTTTTGAAACCTTTGAATAAAATTCAATTTTTTAGAAACATAAAATTCAGATTCAGGAAGGCTTTTGAAATCATTCAATAAAATTCAGAATTTTAAATAAGATTCAAATTTTAGAAACTTTTTGAATAAGATTCAAAGTTTTGAAAATTTACCATATACAAGAAGAGGTATTTTTACATATACATTTCCAACCAAATTTTTACATGCACTCAAACTTGCACATACATGCTTCATGTAAATCGAGCCCAAGTATGTATATATTTCTTTATTTATTTACTTCTATATGCTCAAATATATATACTTATAAAGCTTAATAGGTTCTTCTAGGATTCTACTCAATGTGACTAGGACAAAGGTTTAGGTCAAATAGATAGACACAATTAAAGCTTAATGATATTTACCAATGGATAGAGTAAGGAAATCGATCTTGGTTTTATGAAAATGGAAAAGCTTAGGCTCAAAACCCATAAATAACATGGCTTAATTATGTCTTGGACAACCACCCTAAGCTCACATTAAGTGGCAGGCATATTGATGACATCACATTACTATGGGGGATTTCTCAATTGGATCCAAAACACTCTTGTAATTGCTTTTTAGTCAAATATTCAAGATTTTTAGAATGATTTCATGTGCTTTAAAAATGAATATTTAAAACCAGTTCTATGAATCAAAATAATTTTTTCTTAAAGAAAAATTTACATGTTTACGGTATTAAAATTGAGAATTTTATGGGAGGTAAGGGAAAGGAATATAGTGATCAATCATAAACAGAGGCTACTAAATACTCACCTGATCTAGACCAGTTCCAAATCCAATGGTCTCAAGATGT
The DNA here is from genome assembly GCA_036023115.1 of Brasenia schreberi. Classification (NCBI taxonomy): domain Eukaryota; kingdom Viridiplantae; phylum Streptophyta; class Magnoliopsida; order Nymphaeales; family Cabombaceae; genus Brasenia; species Brasenia schreberi. The sequence goes on from JAYKKT010000047.1 coordinate 7,950,346, forward strand.
AGAATTTTGAGGTATGTTGATAGGTTGGATTTGTTGTTGCAGAGTTAGCAGGAGCATGGCAGAGCATTTATGTAGGTTCCAGTGACCTTCATTCTAGAGTTTGCGCACCAGAAGAGGAACATCTTTTCTATGGACATAATCCATAATGGCTCGTGACCTAACCACACATCATACCACATGGAAACTTCTCCATAGCCTAGACGAGAAAAACCCTTCCTTCAACCCTTCTGTTGCTTTTAGAATTGCAGCCCACTCTACTGATTTGTGCTTTTTTGAAGAGGAAGTCCAAAAATTATGGTGCTTTAGATATTTGTGATGTAGAACTTTTACCATAGTTTATTCTTGGGACATAAAATAGCCCATACCAATTTGCCAAGTAGCACAACATTCGCCATCTGAGCAGTGCGCAACCCCAACCCTTCCTGTTCCTTCAGCATGGCCATTGTTGACCAACGAGCAAGATGGATGCCATGGCTATTGGGGGACCCTTTCCACATAAAAGTACGGGTTGTTTGATGAATGACCTCACAAATGCCTTGAGGGAACCAATAAATTTAAATCGGATACATGGGTATTGTGTTTAAAACAGATCTCGCCAAGGATACCCGCCTGCTCGATTTAGCAATTGACCTAACTAGCCTTGTGGAGAGCTTCTCCATGAGTCCATTGAACTGTAATTTGGTGGGGTGACCATCTGGTAGGGGGAAACCCAAATATCTATCCAGGTCACTTGCAAACCTTATGCTCGAGATGCAAGTGAAGTATTCCTGCTTTCCGCGATTTGATGGTATGAATAATGATCCGAACTTGACTTCTCCTCGCTTTGCACATGATTAGAATGTCATTAAGAGGTGGGAGAGGCACGACCCTCCCTTAGGATGGCTGAATCCAAGGGAGGGTCATCATGCATCCAACATATTTCCATTCCATAGTGTAAACATGAAAATTTTCACTCCCAGGTTTATAAGACTTGAAGTGAACTTTTTCGTGTCTACACTTTTGCGAGCGTGCTAGCTAGTTTACTCAAACTAGTGAAGGTTTTTGAAATGATTTTCTGATTTTGGCGATTGTAGGCAAGCGAACTCTTTTCGCTTTAAACCTTTAGAACCGACGCTCAAAGGTCAGTTTAAGCGCTTAGAAACTTTGACTTTTCAAACAAGTATTTACTTCGAACGATAAGTGTTTTGACGAATTCGATTCGTGCACTCTTTGCAAATTTTATTACGGGACTGGACGTCCCTACTTTTCTTTCAGGTTTTATCTATTTAGGCCTGATGTGTATGTGGAATGTGTGGCCTAATTTCAGCGTGGTTTGAGCGATTTGTTTGAGGCCTTTGAAAGCGACGAGCGAATGCAGGGATGCTGGAAATCCTCTTTGGGTTTTCGAGAGCGATGATGCGAACTCACCCAAATTGAAATTGTAACTCACTCGACTTTCACAAAAGTAAACCCACACGAATTGAAGTGCAACTCTACTTTCACAAAAGTAAACTAACACGAATTTAAGTGAAACTCTACTTTCACAAAAGTAAACTCACACGAATTTAAGTGTAACTCTACTTTCACAAAAGTAAACTCACACGAATTGAAATGCGACTCTACTTTCATAAAAGTAAACTCAAGCGAATTTAAATAAATAAATATATATATATATATATATATATATATATTTAGCTTAAGAGCGAAAAGGCTCGAGTGCACGTGAGTGTAAAGAGCGGAAAGGCTCGAGTGCTCGTGGGTGCGATTACTCGACTTTCACAAAAGTAAACTCACGCAAATTTAAATGCAACTCATGCGACTTGGAAGTAAATTCACCCGAATTTAAGTGCAACTCACTCTGCTTTCACGAAAGTAAATTTACCCGAATGTAAGTACGTATACTTGCTTAAGAAAAGATGGGGTTCGAAGTATAGAATTTTTATAATTGTATATCAGGGCAGAGAGCGGAAAGGCCCAAGTGCATGTGAGTGTAAAGACCGGAAAGGCTCGAGTGCTCATGGGTGTATTCGTGTTCATCCACCAGATAAGAGCGGAAAGGCTGAAGTGCTCGTGGGTGCGATCGTGTTCATCCACCAAATAAGTGCGGAAAGGCTTAAGTGCTCGTGGATGTGATCGTGTTCATGCACGAATATTACAACCCGGGGAGAGACTTCGTTCCATTAATACAACCTCGTTATGAATTGAACTTAAAGGAAAAAACAGTTTGAAAGACTTACACTTTTCCCCTAACTCGAGCTCGGGATTCGGCCAGGTCAAGTCCGCCCCGCCCCAAGATCATTCAGCCCAAGGGTTGAGTCAACAAATCAAGGTCGGTCTAGGTGGGTCGGCCAGGTGGTCAGCTGGGTTCGGCCAGCTTGTTGCAGCTGAGTTCAAGTCGGACAGGTGCAGCAAAGTCGGGCCTTCAAGTGCTTGGTTCAAAGTGGATTGGCCCCAAGTTGTCCAAGTGATGCAGCCCAAGTTTCGGGTTGTGGCCAGCACTTGGTTCAGTTCAGCCCAAGTCAAAGCCGAGTGCTTGGCTCAGTTTGCCCGGTCAGCTCAAGGTAGGTGCAAGCCTTTGAAGGTGATGCTGCCCAAGTCAATGTAGCCGGTCAAGGTGCAGCTGGCCAAGGTCTTCGTTCAAGTCAGCCCAAGTCAAAATCGTGAGCTACCCAAGTGGGTCGGTCCAACCAAGTGTCGAGCCACATGGTGGTTCGGTTGGATTTGGTGCAGTTGGCCAAGGGTTCAAGTCAGTTGGGCGTGGTTCAGTCCAGCCCAAAGGTTCGGTTGGGGCTTGGTCAAATGCAGCTGGGCGTGGTTCAGTCCAGGTTCAAAGCAGTTCAGCCCGCACCAAGTTTGATTCAGTTTTCAATAAGGTATGGTTGGGGTGTTGCAGCTGGGTTCAAGGCTTCAGTTGGGTTTTAGGGCAGTCAATGCGGCCCACATGGTGGTTCAGTTCCTGTGCAGCTGGTCTTGTTCAAGGTTCAGCACAAGGTAGGTTCGGTTAGGCCAAGTCGAGCCAGCCTAGGGTTTGGCCAGGGGCTGGTTTAGGGTAGGTCGAGCCAACAAGGTTGTTGGTCTTGGTTGCAGCCGAGGGTTCAAGTAGGTGCAGGCCGGTTCAGTTTGCAAGTCAAAGGGGTAGGCTGCAGCAAAATGGTTCAGCTCCTCAAGGGTGAGTCGGCCAAATGGATTCGGTCAACTACAGCTGGGCATGGTCTTTGTCAAGATGCTCAGCGGGATGCTTGAGGGTGGCTCGGTTGATGAAGCCCAAGTGCAAGGCAAAGAGTGCAGGTCAAGGTCGTGTGATTCGGTTTAGGCCAGGTGGGTTCAAGGCAAGTTCGGTCCAACAAGGAGTGGTGAGGGCAGGTCGGTTTAGTTTTGCACGAGATGGTTCAGCCCAAGTCCAAGTTCGGCCAAGGCTTGTGGGTCTTGTAGGTCGGTTAGGCCAAGTCGAGCTAGCCTAGGGTTCGGCCAGGGGCTGGTTTAGGGTGGCGGTTAGGTGTAGGTCAAAGGCTTACCTCTTGGTGTAGCCCACGTCCAAAGTCACGAGCCTTTGTTGCACCCATGGTGCAGACACCTTAGTCAACCTCACGCCATCATGTTGCAGCCACCTTAGCCTAGTTCAAGAGCCCTTGGTTGTAGCCCACCCCCTAGGTCAAGCCAACAAGGTTGCAACCCACTAGCCCTAGGTCAAGTCAACAATGTCAAGCCCACCTTTGTTGACTTTCACCCACTCTCTCTCTTACTTTCCCGAAGCTTCAAATGGCCAAGATCTCCTTCACGTGAACCCCCTTGGCCCTATTTATAGGCCAATGGTGGTTCTTGGTTTTGAGTTTGGATCCTAGGTTCCAACCCAATCCAAACTCCAAATGGACCTGTATCTGGATTTTTTTGTCTAGATCCAATCCAAAATTTCCCTTTTGAGTCCTTCTTCGGTGCACGAAACAGACGGTTTCTGAGCGAGCTCCGGTTCCTCGACGACCCATTTATAGGCTGGGTTTTTCCCAGTCCTTTTGTCCGGCCAATTTCTCACTTTTAGGATTTTTTGTTGTTTGGTTTCGATCTGTCTGGTTTAGTTTGGAGTTTTCATCTGATGAGGTCGATCTTGGATTTTTCCAACGGGCTTTGATTTTCGTTTTTACAGGCCTGGTGCTTGATCTCTGACGGCTTCATCGGGGTCTTGGCTTCTTCTTTTGTATTTTGGAGCTGAATTCTGATTTTGACATGGATGCCAGTTTTGATTTTCTGTCTCATTTTTATCTGAACGGGTTGAGCTCTCCTTCACTTTTTGACCCGATCTTGAGCTTAATTTTGGATCGAGTTTCACCTGTTTGTTTGAGCTGCTTTGCAAACCTTGGGTTTTTTGCTTGGGTTTGAAAACCTTTATTTTGAAAGATTTTCTGAAAAAGGTTTAAACTTCAAAATTTTAAGGTTTTTATAAGTTCAAAAGGCTGGGAGTTGGTTTTTGAAATTCAGGAGTTTGTTGAAAACATTCCCATTTTGGGGTGTTTACACATAGCACCCTTATATTGGTTGATATGACATCATGCATGATAAGCTTGGTGATCCATTGAGGGAATCCAAATTGTTCAAGGTTTGCTTGAGAAAGGTCCAATCTTAGATGATCAAAAGCCTTTTCTTGGTCTAGCTTAAAGATGAGAGTAATCTTTTTGCTTCATGTGTGATGCATGAAGTGGATGATTTCTTGTGCTAAAATTGCATTATCGGCCACCCCTATGCTTGGAGTGAAACTACCTTAAAGGGGTTGATGAGTTCTTCTAGAAATGGCCCCACACGGTAGACCTAGATTTTAGTTAGAATCTTATTGACTACTTTTCAATAGAACCATTTTCAATCAAAATGGTTCACTGTATAAAAAGTTATGGGATTATGACTCAACCTTTGTTGCAGGAACCGTGGGTTTTCAAAAGTCTTTTCTGATTTCATTCGATCTTTTCCGATTTTATTTACTATGTTACATGATCCTAAAATTCTTGAAAATTTTATGGATAGTTTACTTGTATGTGAAGATTGGGTTTGCAAAATTTTAGCACATTCGGAGCAGGGGATAGGAAATAAAAATCATTCATCGGACGTGTAGAGAGTGTAGAAAACATATTTTCAGTTTTTACAAGATGCATTTTGTCTGAATTAAAAAACAATCTACAACAATTTAAAATGAATGAAATTATGTTTATGTCATAAGCATAGAGGAGATTAGGAGGTATAAGATCTTATAATGTATATCGGAGTAGAAAGACTCAAAAATTAAATACATAGCATGTAATCTATGAGCATAAAAGAAATGGGGCAGTATATAATCCTTAATTGTTATATCAAAATGGAGACGTAAGCTCCTTAATTACAATCCCATTAAATTTAATGAAAGAGAAGAAGATAATATTTAAAAGATAAGGGAAGAAGAGACCTGTGACGCGGAAGAACGAGATGGTGGTTGGCGGTTGATAGCCTCCTCCTCCTCCTTCTTTCTCTCTCTCTCTCTCTCTTTCTCTCTTTCTCTCCTTCTCTTGCTGCTCATGGATTCCCTTGGATGATCGATACTCACTTGAATGATTGGATGATGGATGATCATGGGATTCGATGCTTTATCAACCCCCCTCAAGGGTCCTTTTATAGATGTAGAGTTTCTTCTTTGATCGCCCCCTCTTGCTCCTCCTTGTATGTCAACTTACCTAATGCTGGACCTACAATATGGTAAGTTACCTTCCCTAATCTTCTTGAAATTGGCAATCCCATGGCTTGATGGCTTACCAAATTGAGCATCAAGAGTGCTCAAGGTAAGCTTCCTTATCATGTTGAAATCAATATTCCCATGGCTTGATGGCTTACCAAATCGAGCACCAAGGCTGCTCAAGGTAAGCTTCCTTATCATGCTGAAATCGGTCAGCCCACCTTGATGGCTTACCAAATCGGGTATCAAGACTGCATCGTGGTAAGTTGTATGGTCCAATGATGCTGCCTTATTGCTGGCCTAATCTTCTCAAATCGAGCACCAAGGCTGCTCAAGGTAAGCTTCCTTATCATGCTGAAATCGGTCAGCCCACCTTGATGGCTTACCAAATCGGGTACCAAGACTGCATCGTGGTAAGTTGTATGGTCCAATGATGCTGCCTTATTGCTGGCCTAATCTTCTCACAGCTGAATTCTCCTTTTCTTCTTGGATGTCGGCTCTTCCTTCTTGGATGCCGACCTTACTTCCCTCTTGGAAGCTGACTTTCCTTTCTCTTGACAGACACCTTAGGCCACTTGCCTAATACCTGAACCTTATATTGTCATGCTGAAATCGACTGGACTTGATATGGTAAGTTACCTTGTTGAAACCTCTTGAAATTGGCCATCCCATGGCTGCTCATATCTTGCCAAGTTAGGCCACTTTCCTTTCTCTTGAATGTCGACTTTCCTTTCTCAAGAATGTCGACTTTCCTTTCTCTTTTTTTTTTTTATAGTTGTTGTCGAATTCGCCAAGGCTGCTCCAAGAAACTTGTCATTTTCGTGAACAATATGTGTGTTGTCTTGGACATGCCTTGGTTGTTGCTGGAGTTACCATTGTAGTTGAATCAACAAGGGATTGGCTATGGGTTGTTTTTCTTTGGTTCTTACTATATCCTCTTTTCGGGGAATTTGTCTCCTTACGATTCGAGTTTTAGGTATGGTTTCAAATGTTTTCTTAAAAATCATTTCTCCTATATTTGAAAATATCAAGTTTAATGAAATCTTCAAATATTCTTTTTCAGAAAAAAATTGAGTCTCATTCCAAGTGTTTGTTTGCAGGGGTGACTTGCTTTCACTTTGTGAGTTAGTCTTTACTATTTCAACCACTATAACCCTTTGTTGGGTGTAGGGTGTCAGACCACTTTAACCTTTTTGATGGGTGTAGGGTCTCGAACCACTTTAACCCTTAGGTGTAAGGTCTTTGAGTAAGACTATCCTCGATCGGGCGAGTTTTTGAGGTTTGGTTTGGATTTGGTTTATTTTGAAATTTTAGAGTTTTTGTAATTTTGTAAATTTATCAATTTGCAAAAATTTTTTGCTTTTGTTTCCAATGTCTCATTTTCACTTGTTTCATTGAGAAAAATTGTTTGAAACTATTTTTTCTTTGAAGACAATCATTTGAAATAACAAAATAGTCACTTTTTTTAGCATTTGTCAAAATTGGATTTTGTTGAGAGAGCTGCAATACACATTTATTTTGAGGTTGGCGTGAAAATGAGTTCATTTAAGGTATCTTTATTTAAAAATCGTTAAAAGACCCAAAATTACAATTTTTCTTCGAAAAAAGCAAAAAAAATATAAAAGATCAAAATTTTTTTGTTTTGAATTTTTTTTTACTTTGGCATTAATCCAAATTTATTTGGATAATGGCAAAGAAGAAAACACCCATTTGATTTTCTTCCTATATTTATCTTGAGAGTATGAATTTTCTCCTCATTTCATAACATCTATTTCCTTGAATTTGTTTTTGTCAACGAGGGGATCTTAGCCAAGGGGGATTTGACAAGAAAAGGCTTAGTCGTGTGATGATCATGCATGGATGACCCCTTTATAGATGCATGAATGCATTGAATATGAGGTGGGTGAAGTGTGTGTTTAAAGACCCATACTTGTGATTTGTGAGCTTGAGAAGAAGCCTATAAAGGCTGGCTGTCCCAAGCAAGATGGTTCCCATATTGTTTCCTTTGAAGTTTCAGTTAAAAAAAAAAATTAAAAAGATAACTCCTTTTGGTTTCTATAAAAAAGGACTTCCAATTTCTTATGATACCCACTAATTAGCAGAGGTTTTGTAGAAAATTTTGAATAACATTTCAAAATTCAATTTCTCACACAACAAAGTCTAATTTTCATACAAAATGAAATCCAAATAAGTAGGTCATATTCCTACTATAGGATTTTAATGGTAAACTTTTTTCCATTGAGATAGGTTGTGGAGATTTTGGGAAAGAGTTTCCCACGGTCACTTCTGAAGCATCCCATGGTATAAGGCTAAGAATTTTTTGATAGAAAATTACTCTTTTGAGCTTTGACTTTTCTTTTAAAAATAACCTCTATATTGGAGGTTTTGTTTTTCTTCATTTTCTTTTGATTTTACCAATTTTCCATTTTTTTTTGGAGAAATGAAGTGGGAGAATACAACTCATCCCTTTAGATACTCGATTCAACCAAGTACATTCTATTTCCTAATAGCACCTATTATTTGAAAATATTTTTCTCTTTGAACTAGGCCTCATTTTATAAGCCAAAGATTTTTGAAATGTTACTAAATGATTTTGAAAACTCTACTTTTCATAAAGCACCAATAACCTAATTCAGGGTCACATAATCCATTTTGGTTCTTTTTTCAAGAAATTCAAAAGAGATCTATTTTTTTTTAAATATTTTCAAAAGAATTTATATGAGACCTTAGACATAATACTTTTTTAAGTATTGGGCATTTATAGGTCTGCTAAATTTCTTCCCTCAACATCAATCAACCAATATATATTATTTGTGGTTGTCCCTCTTATAATATAGGTACCATCTCACTTAGGCCGCCACTTACCAAGTGGATGTGGGCCACGATGGTGGACGGTTTTCAAAACAAGGTCTTCTACTTTGAAGTGGCGAGCTTTCATATGCTTTTCATAGTGTCGGGCTATCCTTTACCGTATGCGTGCATGATCCATGACAAGGAACCTTTTCTCATCGAGTAGGTCAAGCTCAGCCATCCTAGTTGTTGTAGGATTTCTATAGGCAAATCAAGTGCAAGAGATGTGTGAAATGAATGTAATTTGGTAGGAATGGGAAGTATGACATTTATACCATAGACCAACTCAAATGGTACGATATTTGTGGGTGTACAAATGGAAGTCCTATAAGCTCATAAGGCTTCATCAAGCTTCTCATGCCATGTCCTACCCTTTTCTACAGTTTTCTCAATGATGCTTATGAGGATTTTATTCATGGCTTCAGCTTGATTGTTACGTTGAGGGTAGTAGGGCGATGAGAAGTGTTGAGTAATGTCATAGGTCTTACATAACTTTTCTACTTTCTTATTTTTGAATGGGGTGCCATTATCCAACACCAGGTCTCTTGGAACTCCAAATCGAGCCAAGATATTTTTCTTAATGAATGCCACTACATGTTCTCCTTGGACATTAGTCTAGGAGGTAGCTTCAACCCATTTATAAAATATTCAATAGCTCCTAAAATAAATCTATGTTCATTTGATGTAGTGGGTGCATTTGGTCCAATGATATCAAATGCCTACATGGTGAAGGGCCATGGACTCACTATAGAATGCAATGTAGATGATGGAATATGAATGGCATTTCCATGCACTTGACATTGATGATACTTCCTAACATGGTTATGACAATCTTGCTTCAAAGTGGACCAAAAATAACCAGCTCTAAGTATTTTTATGGCCATCATCTTTGCATTGACATGACCCCCACATTCCCCATCGTGGAACTCATGCATGATGGTTCTAGCCTCATCATGGTCGATACATCTCAACAAGATGCCGGTAAAACTCTTTTTATAAAGAACCCCTCCCCAAATCACATATTGGATTGAAATTTTCTAATTAAAAGCCTTATCTTTAAAGAAAGCGAATTTGGAAAATCCTTCATTTTCTAAAAAGTTTTTAATGTCTTGAAACCAAGGTTTGTCATTTGGATTTTGGTCATTTTAACAAATCTCTATATCATGAGTGGATGGAGTGGGCAAATGTAGGATCTCTAGGGATTGAGTACCCCTAGTAGGGTCGATCCTTAGAGATGACCCTAAAGAAGAGAGGACATCTGCTATAGTGTTGTCTTCTCTACCTATGTGAGTGAGTGTGCATGATTTGAAAGAATCAACCAATTGGGTGGCCAATTCATGGTATGGGATGAGTTTTTCATTTTTGACCTGCCAAATTTTTGAAACTTGGTTTACAATAAGCATAGAATCTCCAAAGACTTCAATACATTATGCCCCTAGATTTTTCAAAATTTTTAGGCCTTGTCAGCTATATTATTTAAAAAAGAAAATCCAGCCAGAATGCCATTGGGATCTCTCCCTTCTTGGAGAATATGAGAATGATTCCCACGCTTGCCCCTTGTTGATTCTTTGCCCCATCAAAGTACATTTTCCATACTTGATCTTCATTACAATAATTTGATAAAATATGGTTTTCTAATTCCTTTGTCAAGATGCCTTCATCGGGCATTTCATCAAGTATGGGATATGTATCTTCAAGGGGTAACTCAGTCACATGATCTGGTAGGGCTTGTCCCATAATGGAGTTTTAGTGATGGAATTTCAGATCATACTCCATTAAGAGGAGCTACCATTTACCTAGCCTACCCGTTAGGATAGGTTTTTCAAAAAGGTGCTTGGTAGGGTCAAGTTTAGATACTATCCAAATTTCCTGATCTAGAAAATAATGTCTAAACTTTTGGCAAGCCCATACCAAGGCTAAGCACATTTTCTCCATGGTGTGATAATTTTTTTCATATGCCAATAGAGTTTTGGAAATGTAGTAAATAACATACTTCTTAAGACTATCATCCTCATATTGATCAAGTAAAGCACCCAATGTATTCGTATGAATGAAAATATAAAGCAATAACGGTTTTCCTGGCTTTGGAGGTTTTAAAATTGAAGGATTTATCAAATAAGTTTTTCAATCTTTCAAAAGCTTTTTGGCAATCAAAATGCCAATCAAATTTAACCCTTTTTCTCATAAGCCTATTGAAAGTTTCGCATCTTGTTGCTAAGTTGGAGATAAATCTCCTAATTGCTTAGAATTGACCTTGGAGGTTTCGAATTTGGGTCAAGTTGGAGGGTGGAAGCATGTATATGATGGCTCGACACTTAGAGGGGTCAATCTCTGTGCCCTTTTGGCTAACCATGAATTCTAAAAGTTTTTTCGATTCTACTTTAAGAACACATTTTTGAGGGTTTAGTTTCACTTTATAAAGCCTAAGTCTTTCGAAAACCTTTTGCAAAGATTCTATGTGTGTGCATCGGGTTTTAGATTTTACCAAAAATCATCCACATATACTTCCAAAAGCTCATGGATTTGATCATAGAAAATTATAGTTATGACTCTTTGGTATGTGGCACCGGCATTTTTCAAACTAAAAGGCATAACAGTGCAAACACATCTATATATGATTTTAAGAATGTAATGAATGATATTTTTTCATGCTCATGAAAAGAAGTACCTATTTTGACACACTTAGGGTTAGACTCACTCCCTAAATTGACCTCCAGAAAATCTCTTAAGAAATTTAAAGGTTTTCTAAGTCAAGGGTTCTATAAAATTCGAGAAACTCAAAGGCTTGATCATCCTCATGGATGAGGGGATCTGTTGCATTGCTTTGATCACTCTAAAGTTCTTTGATTTCTAGGGAAGTATCATGTCCAAGAGAAGTGTTATACTCAAAAGGATTATTCACTATAGCATGGGTACCCATAACCCAATTGGTCTTAGGTGGTGGTTTAGGGGGGTATGAATGAGTTGTATCCTAAGCTATGTCGACCCAAGTTAGATAGAGGTAAGATGAGTTCTATTCTACCTTGGTTCTTAGCTCCTAGACCCTCGTATAGTGCATACCTAATGTTCAATAACATATTCCAAGGTTTTTTAAGTTTTGAAAATTTTTGATAAAGAGGATGACCTTGGAATAATGTATCATCCATGACATGGTTATATACTCGAGTTTTGTTAGGTATGCCTAGTAGGTGTAGGGTTTTAGAGGTGAAAGGGTTTAACTTTCCTAACCCTATGATGCATGTGACCCTAGGAGTGGAAGAGTTGGGTGATTTGGGTATTCCTAGGAGATCGATGACCTTGGAAGGGTGTAACTTGGGTGATTTGGGTGTTCCTAGGAGATGGACAACCTTGAAAAGGTAGGACTTGGTTCTCTTAAGAGGTGGATGATCTTGATAATGGGGGAATTGGAGGTAGATGACTTGGGTGAATTTAAGGCACTTGTGGAAGGTTGAAGGAATGACTCGAAGGAAATGTATCCAAACAACCCTACATGTTGTATTTGACCGACTTTCATGAGTAACTCTATAGAGCCTAAAGGATGGGATGAGTTGCCATCGTATCATGTGATAACAATTGGACTCGGTTCAAGCCTAAATACGAGTACTCCTATTTGGAAGGACACATGGAGAGGGAGAATATTTAGACCTCCTCTCCCATCAACTAAGCACTTGTTGAGAGTGTGGTGATTCAATACCACCTCTATGTGCAAAGCTTGGTTGTTGGTTATATCGGGTCCTTCTAATTCATCCTCGGTAAACACAATTGAGGCCTTGGCAAAGATGGAGGATACCAAGATGGATAAGGATTCGGGAGTTATAGTAGTATTAACTTTGGCTTTTTGTAAGATCCCTTCTAGGACTTGTTTATGTTTAAGTGAGGTTTGTATCAACTCTAAGATAGACATGTTTATGGGAAGTTTTGAAAGATTAATTCTAAATTATAAGGGGTTAACACAACACTTTTACCCTTGTCATGCCAAGAGATGAATTAGGGATGCATGCTTTTGAGGGGGCGGGAAAACGATCACCCCTTTACTAGCTTGTTTAGCTAAATGTTGGGGTTGATAGATCCTTCCAGATCTAGTTACTTCCCCTATACTCTCCCTAGGGCTCAATCCTATCTTGGCTCTAATTTGATGATTTGGAGTATCTCGAATCTCTACAAAGGCTTTAACTGAGTGTAGGACTCTAAGCGCTCCTCGGATCACTACTTGCTTGTCTTTTTTTATTACGAGAGAGAGTAGTGTATGGTAAGTAGTGTAACCATATACAATGCATGCTCAATCCCACAAATTTGGTTTGGATGAAGACACCTCTTTGTCCTTTCCACTTCTACTTCCATGGTTCGGGAATGACTCTTTGAAAATGGCTTGAGGGAGGTCCAGTTCCTCCGAGATGTGGAGCCTACCCTGCTCTATAAAGTTCTTGATTTTGTTTTTCAAGGAAAAACAATTATTTAAATCATGGCCTTTGAGCCTATGATATTTACAAAAATCATTTAAAAACTTTTCTTTAGGACGTGCTCCTTCAGGAATCATCGGGAGACTCACGAGCCTTGTGCCAACAAAATTTCTAGGACTTCCGTGAGTGGTTGTTCTAGATTGGTGTATTACCTTCTTTCAAACTTTTTCTCAAAAGACTTTTGTTCAGAAGACTTAGAGGGCCCGGCCAAACCAGTCTCTACTCGAATGTTAGCCACTTTTTGAGTTTTCACTCCTCCTTCCGGTGCATGTAGCCCATATGCCTCGGGTTTTTCAAATTTAGTTTTTAGAATTTTTTTTCCTTTCCACATATCTTTATAAACTCTTTTTTTAAATTGGCTTCGAAAAGAGAAGCCTTTTTAATTAATTTTTGAAAAGTGGAGATCTCATGAAGGGAGAGGAGAGCCTTCAAATTAGTTTTAAAATTTTCAAGGATGAGCATCACTACACATCCTTGAGAAATAAGCTCTTTAACTTGGCTTAGGAGTGACCTCCATCGGACAATAAATACATGTGCATCCTCGTTAGGGGATTGTTTAGTATCTTTCAAGGTATTGAGAGTGGGCATGACTTCTATGTTGTGTGAAAATCTTTGCATAAAGCAATTTCCCAAGCCCTCAAAACTAGCGAATTGGCTTAAATCATAGAAAGTCAGTCACTTTGATGCATTCTCCTTTAGAGAATGGGAGAACCAGTAAACCCACTTAGAAGTATCCCTCTTTTTCTTATAAGCTCTCTTAGAAAAGAGTTGGAGATGGGATCGAGGGTCCCCATTTCCATTATACCGATGGAAACTCGGTATTTCATCATCACTATTTGTTTGATAATCAGAAGATAAAAATTTAGATAGTGAGTATGACTCCTTTTCTTTTGTTTGGTCCCTTAATAATTGATCAAGGGTCTTCCTATCCTTAACAGTGAAGGACTTGAGCACGAGTTCATCTTCAAATTTGGAGGTCACTTTAGGCTTTCGTGAGTGGTAGGATCTCCTATGAGCCCTTAGTTGCTTGCCATGAGAGGAACAAGATTCTACTGCATCAGTCTCTTGGCTTAATGTGACAATTTTCCACTCGATCCCTTTTAATTCTCTTTTTAGGGAGGCAATCATATCTTTTCGATTTTTCAAACTTTCATTAGAAATTCTTTTCAAAAGTTGACTTGTAGAGCACGAGACTTGACTCAACACCTCATAAGAATCCTCTGAATTTGACATTATATTTGCAAAAAATAACCTATGCAAAAAAAATGGATTAAGAATTACAATTTTGAAAAGTGCATTGTTTTAAAAACCAATATTGGATTCAAACAATTTCCTAAGACTTAGGTCACACCGGGTGTGCCAAATCTTTAAATATGAATTTTTATTCTGAAGTATATGTAGAGGTTTGAAACTAAATTCGCAAACTATAAGTGCACGAGCGTGCCAACTAGTTTGCTCAAACTAGCCTTCGTAGGTAAGTGAATTCCTTTCGATGTAAGCCTTCTTAAATCGATGCTCAAGGGTCAGCCTATAAGGTTTGAAAATTATTTGATATCCGGTGAGTTTTCAAAATTTTAATTCCAAAAGCATGACAAAAATCATGAACTTAGTCCTTATATGAAAACATTTCAAATCTTGAAAAACATAGACTGGTTCTCTTTTTAGAAACTTATTTTCTGATATTTTGAGATGACTTTCGAATCTCCAAAAATTCTCAAAATTTTACAAAAAGTAAAGTTTGATATGCAGATTCAGAAACTATTTTTATTTTTATTTTAAGTATTATAGATATATATAATTAAATCTGAGAATATACCCCACTTAGGTGTTTAGGACAGATATGTGATAGAGAAACATAGGCTTAGAAAAACAATTGTATCCTAATACCTAGATCTTCGATTTCTATGAAATTGGTCTTGTTGGAAACCTATGGATATCAGATTTTCAATTGGACTATTTTCAATCAAAATGGTTCAATATATACAAAGTTATGGGATTATGACCTAATCTCTATTGTAGGAACTATGGGATTTTTAGACTCTGTCTCGATTTCATTTGATCTTCTCCAATTTTATTTATTGTGGTGAACGATCCTAAAATTCTCCAATTTTAGACTCAAAACATTCAGAGCAAAGGGTAAAGAAAAAAAAAATCATTCATCAGAGGTGTAAAGAGTGCAAAAAATATATTTTTAGTTTTTACAAGATACGTGTATGCATTTCATCTTAATTAAAAGACAATCTACAACAATTTAAATTGAATGAAATTATGATTATATCATAAGCATAGAGGGGATTCGGAGGTATAAGATATTATAATGCATATTGGAGTAGAAAGAATCAAAAATTAAATACATAGCATATAATCTATGAGTGTAAAAGAAATAGGACAGCATATAATCCTTAATTGTTACATCAAAATGGAGACATAAGCTCTTTAATTACAACCCCATTAAATTTAGTGAAAGAGGAGAAGATAATATTTAAAAGATAGGGGAAGAAGGGACCTATGACGCTAAAGAACGAGATGGTGGTCGGCGGTTGATAGCCTTCTCCTCCTCCTTCTTCTTTCTCTCTTTTTCTTTTTCTCTCTTTCTCTCCCTCTCTTGCTGCTCACAGATTCCCTTGGATGATCGATCCTCACTTGAATGATTGGATGATGGATGATTGTGGGATTCGATGCTTTATCAACCCCTCTCAAGGGCCCTTTTATAGACGTAGAGTTTCCTCTTTGATTGCCTCCTACTGCTGCTCCTTGTATGTCAACATACCTAATGCTAGACCTACAATATGGTAAGTTACCTTCCCTAATCCTGCTGAAATCAACTGGACCTATTCCATCTTGTTGAAATCGACTGGACTTGTTCCATCTTGCTCAAATCGGTTGGGCTTGTTCCATCTTGCTCAGATCGACATCCCATGGCTTGATGGCTTACCAAATCGGGTACTAAGATTGCTCAATGTAAGCTTCCTTATCATGCTAAAATCAGCAATTCCATGGCTTGATGGCTTACCAAATCGGGCACCAAGGCTGCTCAAGGTATGCTTCCTTATCATGCTCAAATCGGCCAGCCCACCTTGATGGCTTACCAAATCGGGTACCAAGACTGCATTATGGTAGGTTGTATGGTCCAATGATGCTGCGTTGTTGCTGACCTAATCTTCTCATAGCCGAATTCTCCTTTTCTTCTTGGACAAGTGTGTTGTCTTGGACATGCCTTGGTCGTTGTTGGAGTTACCATTGTGGTTTAATGAACAAGGGGTTGACTATGGGTTGCCTTTATTTTGTTCTTACCATATCCTTTTTCGAGAAATTTGTCTCCTTACGATTCGAGTTTCAGGTATGGCAAGTATGGTTTTAAATGTTTTCTTAAAAACCATCTCTTATATTTGAAAAGATCAAGTTTAATGAAATCTTCAAATATTCTTTTTCGGAAAAAAAAACTAAGTCCCATTACGGGTGACCTGCTTTCGATCCGTGAGTTAGTCTTTTCTGTTTCAACCATTTTAACCTTTTATTTGGTGTAGGGTGTCGGACCACTTTAACCCTTTTGATGGGTGTAGGGTCTCGGACCACTTTAACCCTTTTGATGGGTGTAGGGTCTCGGACCACTTTAACCCTTTTGATAAGTGTAGGGTCTCGGACTACTTTAACCCTTTTGATGGGTGTATGGTCTTGAACTACTTTAACCCTTGGGTGTAAGGTCTTAGAGTAAGACTATTCTCGATCGGGCGAGTTTTTGAAGTCGGCTTTGGATTTGAA
Organism: Brasenia schreberi; assembly: GCA_036023115.1. Lineage (NCBI taxonomy): Eukaryota > Viridiplantae > Streptophyta > Magnoliopsida > Nymphaeales > Cabombaceae > Brasenia > Brasenia schreberi. The sequence continues at coordinate 7,967,086 of JAYKKT010000047.1, forward strand.
TTATTTTGGAATTTACGAGTTTTTGTAATTTTGTAAATTTGTCAATTTACAAACATTTTTGGGTTTGGTTCCCGATGTCTTATTTTCATTTGTTTCTTTGAGAAAAATTGTTTGAAACTATTTTTTCTTTGAAAGCAATCATTTGAAATAGCAAAATCCTGCCAATTTGTCCTCGAGGGCAAAGTAGTTACCTTTTTGAGCTTTTGTCAAAATTGTATTTTTTTGAGACGAATGCAATGTACCTTTATTTTGAGATTGCTACAAAATTTTGATGCTAAAATGAGTTAATTTAAGGTGTCTTTATTTAAAAATACTTAAAAGACCTAAAACTGTAATTTTTCTTTAAAAAAAGTAAAAAAAATAAAAAAATAAAAAAATTTGTTTTAATTTTTTTTGGATGTTTATACTACTTGACAGAGGCTAATGAGATGGAACTTACTTGGATGGTTAGGAGCCTACTCTTTCACTACGAGGACCAGTAGTGTTTTGTCCCAAACTTCTTTGATTTCCCCAACACTCAAGGATTTTTTGACTAGATGATATAGGTTCACCGATGATGTTCCAGTATGTTTGGAGAAAGGTCGGGATGCCAGGCACTTTGAAGTGGTTCATTGCCTTGGGGGCCTTCAATACTTCATCTTTGGAGACAGGAGCAATAGATGTAGACTTACCTTGCTCATTTAGCTATGAGAGTTCGGTCTCGCAGGCTTGCAGATCTATGATTGAAGGTGTCCCAACGAGCTGCATAAAATAATTCCTTAATGAAGTTTCTAGTAGTTTAGAGTCAATACTCCAAGTTTCATCTTCTAAGCGGACCTTGCGATTTTGTTATGACATTGTTGAGCTAAAGTTTCCCCAAGCCCGAATAAAGGAGGAGGGTTGTGTTAGGCTTTCGACAGCCAGCGTAAAACTTCGTCGGATTTTAGCGACGTGTTGCAGAGCCCGAATGCTAAGATAAGTAAGCAAGAGAATCATTGATGGTAGCCCCAATACTACATTTTCGCATGAATGTAGTGAATCAATTGCAGAGAGGGTTCACACATCATGGATGGGTGTGGGTAAAGAAGTTAGTCCCGCTACATTACCGCCTGAATGTAGAGAATCATTTACAAAGATTCGGAGATAGAGGATACAGGTTTACAAGATAAGATTCAGAGAAAGATTCAGAGAGGGTTCCCATATAAGCATTTTAAATATGAATGAATGCGGGGGTTAAGGAAGCTAGTCTTAGATAATAAGATTCGGAGAAAGATTCATATTTTATGTTTACAAGAGACAAAGTGAGGTTGAAGAAAAAGCAAAGGAGATAGAGGATACAGGTTTTAAATTATGGTACTCAGGTAAAGAAAAGGCTCGAAGTAGAGTTGGTATTATCATAAATAAAGATTTAAAGGATAGTACAGTATACATACAACGATATGGTGACCGAATCATGATGTTAAAATTAGTGTTAGGAGCAGAGCTTTTGAATATAGTTTGTGCTTACGCATCCCAAGTAGGACTAGAAGATAGTATAAAAACAACTTTTGGGGAAGAGTTAGATAAAGTGATTCAAAGGATTCCACAAAGGGAGATGATTTGTTTAGGAGGAGACTTAAATGGACATGTCGGTAAAGAGGCATTAGGATATCAAGGTATTCATAGAAACTTGGGTTTTGGGGATATAAATGAGGAAGGTAGGGAGATTTTAAATTTTGCTATGACATTTGATCTCTTTATAGTCAATACAATCTTCAAAATGAAATGAATATTTAATTACTTATAAGAGTGGTTTATCACAAGCACAAATTGATTACTTTATTTATAGAAAAAAAGATAGAGCGTGTTGTAAAGATTTTAAGGTAATTCCAGGAGAAAGCTTAACCACCCACCATCGACTTTTAGTTATGGATTTACAAATAAAAAAAATGGATAAAGAAGAAAAGAGTGCATCTACCTATTCGGACTAAATGGCGGAACCTCAAAAGCAAGAAAGAAGACATATTTAAATAGAAAGTCCTTCAAGCAGATGTTTGGAATTATGTTGGTACACCTTGTGATATGTGGAACAATATGGTTATATATATTAGGAAAGTGGCGAAAGATGTATTAGGTGTATCTAAGGGAGGTGTACCAGCACAAAAAGAAGCTTGATGGTGAAGTTAAGTAGTGCAAAATAAAATCAAGGCAAAGAGGGCATGTTACAAATTACATTATATTAAAAAACTAGTGAAACTTTAGAGGCTTATAAGAAAGTAAAGAAGGAAGCGAAAAAGATCGTCAGTGAAGCAAAAGCTAAAATTTAGACAAATTTATATAAAAAACTCAACTCAAAAGAGGGTGAAAGAGATATTTTTAGGATAGCTAGGGCTAGAGATAAGAAAACTAAATATCTTAATTATGTTAGATGCATCAAAGACAAGGATGAAAAAAATTTAGTGGCAAATGATGATATAAGAAATAGATGGAAAAACTATTTTTATAAGCTTTTTAATGAAAATAAAGATGTTAGTATTAGCTTAGGAGAGTTAGCCAAATAAAAAAAGTATATAAACTACAATTTCTACCGACATATTCAAAAGAATGAAGTCAAAGAGGCCCTTAAACATACGAAGGATGGTAAATCGGTAGGACCAGACAATATTCCTATAGAAGTTTAAAAAATAATAGGAGAAATAGGAATCACCTGGCTCACAAAACTATTTAATGAAATATGGAGAAACCAAAAGATGCCAAGGAATAGAGAGCGAGTACACTTATACCCATACATAAGAACAAGGGAGACATTCAAAATTGTGTGAATTATCGAGGTATCAAGTTAATGAGCCATACTATGAAATTGTGGGAAAGAATTATCAAACATTGGTGAAGACAAGTATCAAGTACAACAGAGAACCAATTTGGATTCATGCTAGGCATATCTACTGTTGAAGCAATTCACCTTTTGAGACCTCTTATGGAATATTTTATAGCAAAAAAAGAAAGATATTCACATGATATTTATTGGCTTAGAAAAAGCTTACGATAGGGTACCAAGGGAGGTTTTTTGGAGAACCTTGGAAAAAAGAGGTATCACATTGACATACATTAACTTTATAAGAGATATGTACGATGGTACAAAAACATGTGTGAGGACTAATTAAGGAATGACATACTTCTTTGAAGTTAATATTGGGTTACATCAAGGAACAACTTGAAGTCCATACTTATTTATAACAGTGATTGATGAGTTAACAAAACATATTCAAGATGAAGTACCTTGGTGTATGTTATTTGCTGATGACATTGGGTTAGTGTAGTCTAAGGAAAAAGTTAATAGAAAATTGGAACTATGGAGAGAAACATTAGAAAGCAAAGGCCTCCGACTTAGTAGAACAAAGACAGAATATATGGAATGTAAGTTTGATCATTTGGTTACTTCAGAAGACATAAAAAATAAAATTGGCACACATTGCATCCCCCAAAAGAAAAGTTTTAAATACCTTAGGTCAATTTTTTATAGTGATGGAAGAATTGATGGAGATGTTACGCATAGAATTAATGATGGTTGGTTAAAATGGAGAGGAGTATCAGGTATTGTTTGTGATAAGAAGATACCATTAAAGTTAAAAGGTAAATATTATAGAGCAACAATTAGACCTGTCATATTTTATGGTTCTGAGTGTTAGGTAATTAATCATCAATATGTACAAAAAATGTTTGTGACAGAAATAAAGATGTTGAGATGGATGGGTGGTCATACAAGAAAAGACCATATACATAATGAGGTTATTAGAAACAAATTAGGAGTGACACCAATAGAGGATAAAATGAGAATATCGTTTAAGATAGTTTGGACATATAGAAAGAAGATCAAAAGAAGAACCTGTAACAATGTATGAAAAACTAAATTTGGAAAGTATTAAAAGAGGTAGAGGAAGACCACAAAAGTGTTGGAAAGAAACAATAAAGAATGATCTAGCTTATTGTGAGTTAACACACATGATAGAGCTCTGTGGAAACAAAGAATCCATGTAGCCGACAAAAGGCTTAGTTGTTGTTGTTATTGTTGTTGTAAGCTAAAGTTTGAGCATCAAAGAATTTCATGTTACCATCTCCATACTTCACCCAATTTTCTCGCGATTCTAGTACCACAACTCTTACTTGTAGAAGGATGTAATTGCATTCGGGCTAAAATATACCTAAGAGCTGGAGTAAGGTTGGTGAGTCAACTCGTTCAAGGTCTCTCTCAATGCCATGCAACCGTGATTTAGTTCATCGTTTCTTTTGGAAAATATTTCTAAAGGTTTGCTTATTAAAGAACAGGGATGCTCTACATTGGCATTGGGAAATGGCACTCTCAACTCAAAATTGGCCATAGCACAGTCCAGGCATTTAGCCATGAGTCGATTGCCAATCTTCCTAAACAATGTGAAAGTGGCGTTGGCTGCACCATTGTCCATGAGGTGGCATCACCTAACATTGGGATGAAGCTTTTTGCACACGACCAGGAGAAAGCACCACCTTTTACTTCTGAAGATAGCAAAACTTCATTGAAATCCCATAAGAAGCCATGGGCAGTGTTCTCCGATTGATTGCAAATGATTCCGTAATTCTTGTCGTAAGATTGGAATTGGGTTGTCATATACTGCAGAAATGTCCATTGGTTATGGGCATTTTTAATGACAAAAGTGGGAGCTTGTAGGTGGGTATTCACCATGGTGAAGGAGCACGCTTGTGTGGAAGATAACACCTAGATTCCCTTAGCTTGCCCTTGCACTTCAACTAACCCCACAGGCATAAGTCCAAGCAGTTGCCAAAAGGTTTGTACTCCAACAAATTTCATGTGGTTTTCAACCAGTACTAAAATATTTGGTTGATGCTTATGATCAAGTCGTTGACATTTCAATCAGCAGCTGTGTTTGCAGCTCCCCTGATGTTCCAAACTACGAGTTTACAATCTTCAAGTTCTTTCATCTTGAACACTTGCGAGAAAGAGCAGGCAATCTGCAACTTTAACTTGCTTCCAAGATGAAGTCCATCGCATTGGAGTCATAATCCTTATGATGACTGATCAGCCTATTGCTCGCTCTATGTGTGGCGAGCCTGAGTGCTTGTGAGATGTAGTTCCCATGAGCTTACAACTCATTGGAGAAAGGCGAAGTGCTTTGAATTAATCACCTCCTCCTATTGCATGTTAGCATGGATAACAGTCGGGTAGGGAAATACTTATGTTGAAGGCAATTTTCAGGATGACCCACTCCTCTTGTCACTGCAATACCATGCCCTCATCAGCAAGGAGAAGGCTCATAGTAGTAGCTATATCAAAGATGGTGTGAGCCATCATACCTCTGAGGAAGATAGTGGTTGAGATATGAAGACCAGAAAGACAATAATGAGTATATCAAGCAGGTGTCATAGTCGATCTTTATTGACGACTACACAATCGAGTAGTATATCTCCCAATCTTTTCTCGTTAGCCTGATCTGACTGAAACACCTTGCTTGGAACTACTCAGAAAAGAGGGGTGGGGGATGACCGTGCATAAACAAACTCTTTCTTGATACTAGCCGAATCTGTAGCGATAGGATTGAGAGTCGTCTGTGAAATGTCTGGAAAAGGAAAGAGGACTATGGGCAGAGACCCAAAAGAGGAAGCACTGCCGTCGCGGGCAATAGAAGAACCTTGGGAGGCCATTAGGGTGAGGGAAAAAGGAACACAAGAACGCAAAAAAGAAGAGGAAAATCACAGAAGGATGACTAATAGATGGAGCGACTAACAGAACAAGCATAGGCGACGCATTTATGAGCAGTGGTTGAGGTGTGCACGAATTTTTGGAGTGACGTGTGATACTTAAATGTGTCACTAAAGATCATGGGGGCATGTGTAATCGCTCAGTAGAAGAAAAGTGCTACATGCATTATTTCAGCAAAGGACGTTTGGCAAAATGAGAATAACCCATCAACGATGGGGCTTCAACTACTGAAAGCAAAGATGGATGACACAAAGTTGTTGTTGGACCCAGTTGTTGTGTATCTTAGAGGCAAAAACACCCGAGGATACTCTAAAGGTAACGCATGGGCAACTAGAATCTCTCGCATGCTTAATGATAGGGCCGACAGTATGGCCATCAAGCTACTCTTTTGGAAATGGCTAAGCATGCAGGGTCTCAACCCTGAACCTGATTAGCCAAAAACAGAAGAAAATGTGCACAAGACCTGCCAGTGCATATGATGAGAAAAATAGTTATAGCATGGGCCAAAAGGCAGTTGTACTCCATGTGATCCATTGTGCTACAAAGTGAATGAAAAGCAAGGAGCATGTGTAATACCTTAGCGGTTGTAACCACTAGTATAAGAAGGGGATTGAGCGAAAGAGAGAAGATCCTTCAACAACACATCTGAATCAAATTTTCATTTCTTTTAACTAGGAACCGTAGTAAATCCATCCCTCATCTTTCTTTGTATTGCTTGAGCTTTTGTAGTTCCCAACCAGCTTCTTGGGGTCGACTTGCTGCCCTTGAAAAGGTATCTCTTCACTGAACCAAGACACTATCAAGGATCCTTGGGAGACCTAGCATCACTTGACCGAAAGAAACCTATCATTCGGTTGCACCCAGATAAATCCCACAAGATCCATTGACCAATTGATCGATTTGGGCCAAGAGGTTGTTAGAGGTGCAAACCCAACTGCACCAGAGGATCTGCCAGCCAAGGACAAGGGTTCTATCTGAGAGGATTTATCGGCAATAGTAGTCTTTTTCTTAGTTGTTGCAAATTGACCATCACTTGTGAGAGACGGACTTTGTTTTCTAGCCTTTGCAATGAGGTTCCATTTTTTCGCCTTGCAAAGGAGACTCGACTCTAACATTACCGACACTAATGGGTGTCTAAGTGCTTTGGTTACAAATGTTTCACTTTATTTTTGCTCTTTCAGTTGGCTCGAGCACTTGGCATGTAATCGAAGTGCAAAATGAGCTTGCAGTCCCGCGATCGAAACCCATCAGTTTGAGATTTTCCATTCAATTGGGAAGTTGAAGTGAGGCAGAGTCAGAGTACATGTAGTTCTAGCTAACACAGTAACAATGTCATGACCTAAGTATCTTGAGTACTGCATTATTTAGAATGATCACTTGCAGTTTGAGTACGTTGTTGATAGTTTTCAGGCTGGCATGATTGTTCGAGTGGCACTGATCCGGGTTGGTCACCGAATGGTTCCATGAGCTCTAGTGCATTTCAAGCATGGTTCATGTTGGACTGGTACACACAGGCCGATTTTCATGGTCTTGGTCTTGTGAACGATCATAACAAACACACACTTAGGTAACACTCAGTTAAGGACGCAGATTGTTGGGTGTTACGTAATCCAGTCAGAATGATTGGGGAGATTTCAATCTACCGTAAAAATGACGCCATTCATGTCATCTTAGAATCATTGAGATTACATGCATTTTGGATCTAGATCATGATTCCTCATAACGCTTGATCTTTGGAGGTAATTAGTCACATGAACATCTTATCAGTTATGGAAACTGGGGCATATTGCTTAAGCATTGAGGCGCAAATTCCTCTAGACTAGGGTGTGTTCCTAACTCAGGGTGCTCCAATTCATGCCCTTTGGTTGTGGATCAGATTGCATGGGAACTGATCTGAATAAGTATAGTAAAAGTCTTGTTCCTAATTCAAGATGGAGTTTGACAAAAGTAGATACTCGTGAACTTATTGTAACCAATGATTTTCAATTATATAATTTAACTTCTTCTCGCAAACCGTAAAGAGAAAATGAAAAGTTTGTAATTCTTCAACTGCATTTATGTCATGCTGGAGAATACTCAAACACAAATCATTCCATCGAGTCATGAACGGTTGTGTGAGAAACTTCAATTATTTGAGAAACAGTGGAGGAGGGGTAGTCATGGAGGTCGATACTTTTGGTGTTTGCAAAATGATAATGTAGAATTTAAAAACCATATAGGATAACCATGATTTTCAAGGAGCTGACAAATCCTTTGATAACTCATCACACTTGGACGAAAATCTAAACACACCATTCGAAAACTCCGCTTGTCTTCCCTCTTCATTATAGTTGTGCAATATGTCACATCCCACTCATTGTAGTTGTGCAATATGTCACATCCCACACTACTAAAATTGATGTCGTTAGTGTTGAGCTTGTATAGATGGCATAATTTTTTTAGTATTGTTAGTGTTGAGCTCTTATAAAGTGGTTGGTACTCGAGAAATTGAATTTAAACCTTGAAAAAGAAAATTAGGATAACACTATTCTTCAAGGTACAGTAAATGTTAACCTTTAGGTTTATTTTCTACTACTGGTATCAAATAACCGAATGCAATAGACCCGACAAACACATTTAGGTTACAATGAAGACTCTTGGTTCACCCAAGTCTTCAACAAACAGGAAAAGCAAAAATAATAATATTACAAATTCAATTAGTATAATAAGACTATCAAACTCAATTGAAAAACTAAGTAGCAAAGTACTCACACCATGGGTGAAAAGTTGGATGAATTTTGTTTACAATACCACTATATATATAGAAATGGTGAAGTTGTAACTCATGATATGCTACTAATGACCATAATTGTCACTCAAGAAGGTGACTCTTAACGTCATAACAGTTGCTAAATTCATATGTTATAACCACTATAAGTGTTACTAATGAGCCCAATTATTACTCTAGTAAGTGTATCTTAATACCAAAACATGCCAACAAAAATACTCATGAGTTACAACCATTACATGTGTACTAATGAGTACAATTATCATTCAAATAAATGGTTCTTAATGCCAAAACATGGTTGTAAAATGCTCATGAGTTACGGCCACTAAACACAATTATTACTAAAGTAAGTAGCTCTTAATGCCACAACATAGCTGCAACCATAACCTTCATCAAATATTCTTCGCGAGCGTGTTGTTATGGTAATATAACTAATATATCACCTTGTAGTTGAACAAAGTAAGAGAGTTTAACTGGGAGGATTCAAAACACCTATTGTCTGGCTACCTCTTGACATGTTTGGATAGTTGCTCGTTTGATAGGTTTGGTTCCCTAATCACACCATCATTTCTCAATTTGTCAATTTTTTAAGTGTCAAAGGCTAATAAATTTGGTTGCTTGACTTTGTGATCACTCAATTCGGTAGATTGTCCAACACAAAAATGAACTATTTGTGAACCTCGTCAACAAGATTGCCTAGCATTATGTTGGGACGTCCCCACTTAGCGACACACTGCAGAGCCCGAATGCAGTGAAAAGTAAGCAAGGGTCTCTACATTTCGTCTGGATGTAGTGAATCAATTGCAGAGAGAGTTCTCACATCATGGATGGGTATTAGTAAAGAAGTTAGCCCCACTACATTGCCATTTGAATGTAGTGAATAAATTGCAGAGAGGGTCTTCACATTTTCGGGGGTAAGCAAGTTAGTCTTAGATAATAAAATTCATATTGGTTCTTTGAATATCAAAACATTATTCGGTAAGCTAATGGACGTGGTAGATACTATGATTGGGAGAAACATTCATATCCTATGTTTATAAGAGACAAAGTGGGTTGGAGAAAAAACAAAGGAGATTGAGGATACATGTTTTAAATTATGGTACTTAAGAAAGAAAAAGGCTCGAAACAGAGTTGGTACCATCATAAATAAATACCTAAAGGATAGTGTGGTAGACATACAATGGTATGGTGACCAAATCATGATGTTGAAATTAGTACTATGAGTAGAAGTTTTAAATATAATTTGTGCTTACCCACCCCAAGTAGGATTAGAAGATAGTATAAATACGGCATTTTGGGAGGAATTAGATAAGGTAATTTAAAGAATTTCATAAAGGGAGATGATTTGTTTAGGAGGAGACTTAAATGGACATGTCGGTAAAGAGGCATTAGGATATCAAGGTATTCATGAAAACTTTGGTTTTGGGGATATAAATAAGGAAGGTAGGGAGATTTTAAATTTTGCTATGGTATTTGATATCTTTATAGTCAATACAATCTTTAAAAAATGAGATGAATATTTAATTACTTATAAGAGTGACTTATCACAAACACAAATTTATTATTTTATTTGTAGGAGAAAATATAGATCGTGTTGTAAAGATTGCTTGGTAATTCGAAGAGAAAGTTTAACCACCCAACATCAATTTTTAGTTATGTATTTGGAGGTTTAGAGGTGAAAAAGTGGATAAAGAAGAAAAGAGTGCATCGAGCTATTCACACTACACAGTAGAACCTCAAAAGCGAGAAAAAAGTATATTTAAACATAAAGTCCTTCAAGGAGATGCTTGAAATTATGTTAGTACACCTTCTTATATGTGGAACAATATGACTATACATATTAGGAAAGTGGCGAAAGATATGTTAGGTGAATCTAAGGGAGGTGTATCGGCACAAAAAGATGTTTGGTGGTAGAATGAAGTGGTGCAAAATAAAATCAAGGCAAAAAGGGCATGCTATAAATTACATTATGATACGAAGATTAGTGAAACTTTAAAGGCTTATAAGAAAGCAAAGAAAAAAACGAAAAAAACCGTCAATGAAGCAAAAGCTAAAATTTGAGAGGATTTATATAAAATAATCTCAAAAGAGGGTGAAAGAGATATTTTTAAGATAGTTAGGGCTAGAGATTAAAAAAAACTAAGGATTTTAATTTGTTAGATGCATAAAAGACGAGGATGAGAAAATTTTAGTGGCAAATAATGATATAAAAAATAGGTAAAAAAACTATTTTTATAAGTTTTTTAATGAAAATAAAGATGGTAGTATTAGCTTAGGAGAGTTAGCCAAATCAGAAAAGTATATAAACCACAATTTCTACTGACGTATTCAAAAGAATGAAGTCAAAGAGGCTCTTAAACATATGAAGTGTGGTAAATCGGTAGGACTAGACAATATTCCTATAGAAGTTTAGAAAATTCAAAATAAGAATCACTTGGCTCACAAGACTATTTAATGAAATATAGATAAAGCAAAAGATGCCCAAGGAATGGAGAGTGAGTACGCTTATACCCATATATAAGAACAAGGGAGACGTTCAAAATTGTGTGAATTATCAAGGTATCAAGTTAATGAGCCATACTATGAAATTATGGGAAAGAATTATCGAACGTAGGTTAAGACAAGTACCAAGTACAACAGAGAACCAATTTGGATTCATGCCAGCAGATCTATTGTTGAAGCGATCCACCTTTTGAGACGTCTTATGGAACATTTTAAAGCAAAAAAGAAAGACCTTCACATGATATTTATTGATCTAGAAAAAGTTACGATAGGGTACCGAGGGAGGTTCTGTGGAGAATCTTGGAAAAAAGAGGTATCCCATTGACATACATTAACCTTATAAGAGACATTTATGATGGTACAAAAACATGGGTAAAGACTCATGAAGGAATGATTAGTATTGGGTTACATCAAGGATCAACTTTAAGTCCATACTTATTTATAATGGTGATCGATGAGTTAACAAAACATATTCAAGATGAAGTACCTTGGTGTATGTTATTTGCAGATGACATTATTTTAGTGGAAGAGTCTAAGGAAAAAGTTATTAGAAAGCAAAGGCCTCCGACTTAGTAGAACAAAGACAGAATATATGGAATGTAAGTTTGATCATTTGGTTACTTCAGAAGACATAAAAAATAAAATTGGCACACATTGCATCCTCCAAAAGAAAAGTTTTAAATACCTTGGGTCAATTTTTCATAGTGATGGAAGAATTGATGGAGATGTTACGCATAGAATTAATGATGGTTGGTTAAAATGGAGAGGAGTATCAGGTATTGTTTGTGATAAGAAGATACCATTAAAGTTAAAAGGTAAATATTATACAATAGCAATTAGACCTATCATGTTTTATGGTTTTGAGTGTTGGGTAGTTAATTATCAACATGTACAAAAGATGTCTGTGACAGAAATGAAGATGTTGAGTGATCATATAAGGAAAGACCATATACATAATAAGGTTATTAGAAACAAATTAGGAGTGACACCAACACAGGATAAAATGAGAGAATATCGTTTAAGATGGTTTGGACATATAGAAAGAAGATCAAAAGAAGCACCCGTAAGAAGGTATGAAAAATTAAATTTTGAAAGTATTAAAGCGGTAGAGGCCGACCACAAAATTATTGAAAAGAAATAATAAAGAAAGATCTAGCTTATTGTGAGTTAAGCCCTAACATTGCACATGATAGGGCCGTGTGGAAACAAAGAATCCATGTAGCCGACCCCGTCTAGCATGGGAAAAGGCTTAGTTGTTGTTGACCTTGGGGTTCATATGGGACGACCACCATGTGTCTGCCACCGTCAAAATGGATTCAAAAGAAAATAGCACATACCAAAGGGCAATAAAGGTGGTTTCACCAAACAAAGTAACTTCCAAGGCTTAGTATGGGAAACTAGGAGCTCCATATTTACAGATGTTAGGACTGAAGTTCAGAGGATGGATCATACGTATCATCGCCTCGTCTCTACATCCAGCAAAAACCAGATGGATATAAGCAGGCACAAGGTGCCCTTGACATCAAGGATGGTTGAAGCTATCTATCATATAGCACATACCAAAGGGCAATAAAGGTGGTTCCACCATAAGGGTTCACCACGGCAAAATCAAAACAGCAGGATGGCGATCATTTATAGACGGTGGCAGGGGTGTTGGGTGGAGACGGTAGGGTGAGATTTTCAAAGTGGCGAACCATAACTTAGTCATGGTGGAGTCTTCGAGATTAGATATTTTGAGCCAAGGGCGGAAATTCTTGAGAGGAATAGATGGCAGAGATGATCTGGACGGTTTCTGCAGCCATGCACGCATCCAGTTTGAGGATCACATGTTGGTGGGTGCCTAAGGAACAAAACCATCCACCATCGATGTTGGTTAAGACGGGTGCTTTGAGAGAAAACTACCGTTGCAAAGACAAGCCACCAGGGTAGCGACCGACTATATGAATCTTTGGGCACGTAGATTGTTGTTCAGATCGCAATAACATGCGTGGTGACCAACATCAAACGATAAAGGCGCCGTCGCGGCTCTCTACACAACATCTGTAAATATAATTCTTATCTCTGCCTTGGGGTCTGCCTATCCCCATTTTGCATAATCCAAAAGAAAAAAAGGCGGTTGGAGGGTGACCTACAGGCAGGACCAACTACATCCAAAATCAACACAACCACCAAGCTTAGAGAAAGCAACCTGAGCCCCTACCAAAAGGGAAATTACTCATGCCATAGACCCGCATGGAAACTTCAAGCGAAATTCAGTTTGCATCGTTCAGTATGAGGGGAATTAAAGATTGTTAATAAAAATATTCAATAGAGTTGATTTTTATTAGCAAGGGACTGGCAAAATTTTCAGATCTTCCTATCACTTATATTACAGAACCTAGAGTTACAACAACGAATATAGATGGCACTTCTCTTTGTTGATATCACATTTTCAAGCATAGCCATGAGGATTATAACATTGTCAGTGCTTGGCTTTACGACCAGAAGAACTGTCCATGACCCTAAATGTTCTTGGGCTCCAATGCTGCTATGAACGGCTGGCTCAAGCGGAGATTATCGTGTCCTCTTGTGGACTTTCATCTGCTCCACCTTGAATGTCAGGGTTGGTGAGTTCTGCAGAAGCCTCTTCTTCAGCTTCATCTCCTTCTGCCTCGGCCTCTACTTCCTGACCCAATTCCAGGTTAGACCCTTGTCTCTGACTTTCATCAGGAGTTGGTGCGCCACTTTGAGCCGTAGCTGTAGCAGCATCAGTATCCATGGCTGCTGCAGGATCTTCAAGTTCCACACCGTTTCCACCACTATCAATCTCCGTGGTGATGCTTGCATTCTGTTTTTTGTCAGAAAGAAGCTTCAGAAAACATCAGGGGTGTTCTTCTAGTATACAGTCAAAGGGATCCCAAAAGAACAGTTGAGAACTCCCATTACAATTCCAGACAACTAGTACTATTCACTAAGCACTTTCTTAAAACATCTGAATCTCGTTTCTTTCAAAGATCTCGGTTAATTGAATTAAAAAAAATAACAGATCGAGACAACCACTACCATTCACCAGGAAAATGCATATTCCTTCAAATATGTCTCATCTTCCAAATATGAAACTTTACCTTACCTTACAATAGCCTTTTTCTCACACTAAACGGGGTCAGCTAAAGGGTGCAACACGAGGACTTCCTAAGAGGTCACCAATCTTGGTACTACTATATTCTAACACAAGCATGCTTAGCCTCGGAGTTTGAATGGGATCAGGTAAATTCATGCTGTCGCATCTCTTGAGATCTGACAAAATTTTGTGTTGACCATCAGCTACCAAACGTAACCTTCCTCCTTTGTCCGGGCTAGCAACCGGCCATACAAGTGAGATCCCTTACATAGGCAAAACTGTCTTCCAAGTATGATAATTACTTGAAAATTTTCCTTTTATTTATAGATGAGTTTATCATGTATATGATACTACAAAGAAAAACACATAGTAAAACGAAAGAATCAAAATGAAACATCCCCAAGTTTCACTGGAGAGAAAGCTACTTATATTCACCAAGATCACTTGCATATTGGTTTGAGACCAGTATTGGTGAGTATGCTCATGAATGAATGTACAGATAATCACTTTCCCAAGAGGAAAAAAGTCCTTTTCGTATATACCTGGTTGTCTTCAACGTGACTTTGAGTACCTTTTGCTTCTTCCTCCCTTTTAGCCCGTTTAGCTCTCTCACCAGATTTGCTGTGAAACTTGGAACGCATTTCAGGTGGCAGCAGTTCTGGTGGAACTACACCTTCAATACCATGATCTGTAAACTGCAACGGGAATGGAGGTGATGTTCCTGAGTTATGATGGAAAAAAGAAGGCCCCTAGCACTTGATTTTGACAGGCTTACCCTTGAAAATCCTTCTAGATCTTGCCGAGCAGAAAAGCGTAGACCTTTCCAGCAGTACACCTAAACCCCAAGAAAAAGAGAAAATTGTTCCAATACAAGGCAACTTTTACATGCAAAACTGGCAGTGATCGCCGCAACTATAGCATCACAAGAAAGAATGTGGAGAAAACATTTGTATTGATCAAACATCTGAGCAACCTCGCACTGTGAAACTTGGGGACAATTCAAAAATGCGGATCTTACTAAAACTCCCATCAATTTGCTCAATCTGTCTTGGATCTGGGTTCCAAACGTGCATACTTTTTTCAGTTTCTTACTTTTCTTTCTTTTATGTTTCTTCTGAAATTTGAAAAAATTATCTTATAGTTCTCTATTTACCATTTCTGGTGTTCTTTGAACTTAGACTCTGATGAAGGTTATGCTGTAATACTTTACCTACTCAATGCATTTCGACAGGGATTCATAGCATTCCTGCAGACCAAGTGATTCTTTTACCCTCACATATGTACCATTCTCATTCCTGAAGTTAACTAACTAGATTGGCCCAAGGCTTCTTCCAACAAATATCATAAAGACAAGCATTACAGAATACGTGTGCCTAAGTAGGAGTCTGATAGCTCGAAATAAAACTAGTTCTAAAACTGTCTGATATAGTCAAGTTTCTCTTATGCAACAACCTACCCGATTGTTGTAGGTTCTAAAACTCCACCCATATAAGGGATCACCCTTGCATGGCCGGTCCCAAGCCCGGATAAAGGAGGAGGGTTGCGTTAGGCTTCTGACAGCCAGCATAAAACTTTATCGGACTTAACATGGATTCTACAAAAAAACAAAGAATCCATGTAGCCGATCCCATCTAGTATGGGAAAAGGCTTAGTTGTAGTAGGCTCTTATGCAACAACCTACCCGATTGTTCTTGTGATGATATTCAGCTTCTATTCCAGCAGAAGCATCCATCTGTAATTCACCAGGAAAACTGAGTTATGAAGATGCACAGACACTATCTATACGAAGTAACAAGATGCAGCCTAATACCAATTTTATTCTTGGTGGCATGAAATAAATCAGTTCGAGGTTCAGAAAAAGTTAACCATGATGAGCTTACATCTTCAGCAAGGGGCTTCCAGTACTCAGTAACAGAGGGCATCCGAATACGTTGGGCATCAGTTAACACGTTCTGAATTTTCACAGGATGTGTGAGGAGAATTACTTTTCACTAACAGTCGAATCCAGAAACTCATTAGAAACAAACCAGTAATTACAAGACAAAAAGGCATGAGAAAGCACAAAGAGTAATAAGTTCAAACAATGCAAAATCATCTTCCCAACAACCTACACAATAGGGCATCCCAAAATATCCAGTGTATCAGTGCAAGTTATGGTGCTAATTTGCTTTTTGATACGGTTACCACTGACAGAGGAAAAGCAAAACGAAGCACCTACCAGCATCCTATAAACTCCACATATGGTGAGGGTTTGCCTTTACATAGATAGTGTCAAGCCAAGAAAAGAAGCACTACGTAGCCTGTTAAAATATGATCTTTTATTGATAAGAACCTGTTACAAAAGCATTACACGGCTGCTTCTTGAAGAAGATCCCACATCTGGGGTGCACACACCCTCTTACTTTTTAATCACTCACTTAGGGTTTCTAATCTAATTAGAGAACATTTATATAAAGTTTATAATGTACCTTTACACTAATACATAATTAACTAGGAATGGATCTATCAACCGATCTGGACTTCTCCACTATATCAACAGTCCAAGCAAAGATTCAAAAAAGAAAATCCAAGAAAAGACTTGATATCGTGGCGTAGAGTAAGGGGGCGCTATCATGGCTGAAAAGGAGAAAATGCTGGAAAGTGGAAAAATGTTCAGCATTGATAAAAGCGAAACATTTAAGATTACAGTATCAAATTGGATGGAAGAAACTATCTAAAATGGGCAAAGTCAGTGAACTTGCTATATTGACTAGAGGAAGATGGGAATATTTTACAGGAGAGATTTTCACACTAGGCCCTACTGATCCTACATACTCTCGATGATGTAGAGAAAATGTCCATAGCTAATATAATCTATGATTTTATCTATTGGCTGCACCTTAAGTTTTTAGAATCGGCCCATGAAATCTGGTGGACCGTAAAAGATGCCTATGCACAACGGAATAAGATAGCCAAGAAGTATGAAATCATTAAGAAAATTAGAAAATATAGACAAGGAAGTCGATCGAGAGTATGTACATTTAATCTTAGCTTTTTGCTATGTCATTTGATCTCTTTATAGTCAATACAATCTTCAAAAAATGAGATGAACATTTAATTAATTATAAGAGTGGGTTATCACAAACACAAATTGATTACTTTATTTGTAGAAAAAAAGATAGAGCGTGTTGTAAAGATTGGTAATTCCAGGAGAACTTAACCACCCAACATCGACTTTTAGTTATGGATTTACAAATAAAAAAATGAACAAATAAGAAAAGAGTGTATCGAGCTATTCGGACTAAATGGTGGAACCACAAAAGCGAGAAAGAAGATATATTTAAACAGAAAGTCCTTCAAGGAGATGTTTGGAATTATGTTGGCACACCCTGTGATATATGGAACAATATGGCTATACATATTAGGAAAGTGGCGAAAGATGTGTTAGGGGTATCTAAGGGAGGTGTACCGGCACAGAAAGAAGCTTGGTGGTGGAGTGAAGTAGTACAAAATAAAATCAAGGCAAAGCGGGCATGTTACAAATTACATTATGCTAAGAAAACTAGTGAAACTTTAGAAGCTTATAAGAAAGCAAAGAAGGAAGCGAAAAAGGCCATTAGTGAAGCAAAAGCTAAGATTTGGGATGACTTATATAAAAAACTCAACTCAAAAGAGGGTGAAAGAGATATTTTTAGGATAGCTAGGGCTAGAGATAAGAAAACTAAAGATCTTAATTTTGTTAGATGCATAAAAGATGAGGATGAAAAAATTCTAGTGGCTAATGATGATATAATAAATAGATGGAAAAACTATTTTTATAATCTTTTTAATGAAAATAAAGATGTTAGTATTAGTCTAGGAGATTTAGCCACGTCAGAAAAGTATATAAACCACAATTTCTACCGACGTATTCAAAAGAATGAAGTCAAAGAGGCTCTTAAACATGTGAAGAGTGGTAAATCGGTAGGACCAGATAATATTCCTATAGAAGTTTGGAAAATCCTAGGAGAAATAGGAATCACATGGCTCACAAGACTATTTAATGAAATATGGAAAAACTAAAAGATGCCCGAGGAATGGAGAGCAAGTACACTTATACCCATATATAAGAACAAGGGAGACATTCAAAATTGTGCGAATTATCGAGGCATCAAGTTAATGAGTCATACTATGAAATTATGGGAAAGAATTATCGAACGTAGGTTAAGACAAGTACCAAGTACAACAGAGAACCAATTTGGATTTATGCCAGGCAGATCTACTATTAAAGCGATTCACCTTTTGAGACGTCTTATGGAATATTTTAGAGCAAAAAAGAAAGACCTTCACATGATATTTATTGATCTAGAAAAAACTTATGATAGGGTACCGAGGGAGGTTCTTTGGAGAACTTTGGAAAAAAGAGGTATTCCATTGACATATATTAACCTTATAAGAGACATGTATGATGGTGTCATGAAGGAATGACAGACTTCTTTGAAGTTAACATGTGTGAGGACTCATGAAGGAATGACAGACTTCTTTGAAGTTAATATTGGGTTACATCAAGGATCAACTTTAAGTCCATACTTATTTATAATGGTGATGGATGAGTTAACAAAACATATTCAAGATGAAGTACCTTAGTGTATGTTATTTGCAAGATGACATTGTATTAGTGGAGGAGTCTAAGGAAAAAGTTAATAGAAATTTGGAACTATGGAGAGAAACATTAGAAAGCAAAGGCCTCCGACTTAGTAGAACAAAGACTGAATATATGGAATGTAAGTTTGATCATTTGGTTACTTCAGAGGACATAGAAATTAAAATTGGCACACATTGCATTCCCCAAAAGGAAAGTTTTAAATACCTAGGGTCAATTTTTCGAAGTGATGGAAGAATTGATGGAGATGTTACACATAGAATTAATGCTGGTTGGTTAAAATTGAGAGGAGCATCAGGTATTCTTTATGATAAGAAGATACCATTAAAATTAAAAGGTAAATATTATAGAGCAGCAATTAGGCCTGCCATGTTTTATGGTTCTGAGTGTTAGGCAGTTAATCATCAACATGTATGAAAGATGTCTATGACAGAAATGAAGATGTTGAGATGGATGAGTGGTCATACAAGAAAAGACCGTATACATAATGAGGTTATTAGAAACAAATTAGGAGTGGCACCAATAGAGGATAAAATGAGAGAACATCGTTTAAGATGGTTTGGACATATAGAAAGAAGATCAAAAGAAGAACTTGTAAGAAGGTTAGAAAAACTAAATTTGGAAAGTATTAAAAGAGGTAGAAGACGACCACAAAAGTGTTGGAAAGAAACAATAAAGAATGATCTGTGGAAACAAAGAATCCATGTAGCTGACCCCGTCTAGTATGGGAAAAGGCTTAGTTGTTGTTGTTTGTAGACAAGGGAGTCGATCAGTTAGTGAATACTATGCTGAGCTTCGCGGATTATAGAAAATGTTATTATTCTATTCCAAGACAAAATATCAAAAATGTATGAAAGAGAGGCATGAAGAATTTGAAGAAAGAAAAGTTTTTGACTTATTTTTGGGTATTTCCCCTGATTATGAAGCAATGAAGAATAATATCTTAAGTAAGGAAGAACTTTTCTCACTCAGTACAGTTTATACTCTGTTATTAAGGGAAGAAGATAAAAACGTTTGGAAAAGGAAGAAAAAATCAACAATTCAGAAACTGCAGCTTTTGTAGGAAGTAATCAAAACTCCACCCCTGGATTTAGAGAAAAGAATATCAATTATTTGTGATGAATGCAGAAAGCACTCAAGTTCCCAAGTGTTTTGATGAGGCAAATCAAAACCCCACATGACGTGTTATCATGGATGAGGAAATCGAAGTATTTAAACCAAACCAAACAAAACATGGGTTATTTCAGATCTTCCACTAGACAGGAAAACTGTGGGTTATAAGTGGGTATCAACAACAACAACTAAGCCTTTTCCCATACTAGATGGGGTCGGCTACATGTATTCTTTGTTTCCAGAGATCCCTATCGTGTGCCATGTTAGCAGTTAACTCACAATAAGCGAGATCATTCTTTATTGTTTCTTTCCAATATTTTTGTGGTCGTCCTCTAGCTCTTTTAATACTTTCCAAATTTAGTTTTTCATACCTTCTTACGGGTTTTTCTTTTGATCTTCTTTCTATATGTTCAAACCATCTTAAACGATATTCTCTCATTTTATCCTCTATTGGTGCCACTCCTAATTTGTTTCTAATAACCTCATTATGTATACGGTCTTTTCTTGTATGACCACTCATCCATCTCAACATCTTCATTTTTGTCACAGACATCTTTTGTACATGTTGATGATTAATTGCCCAACACTCAGAACCATAAAACATGGCAGGCCTAATTGCTACTCTATAATATTTACCTTTTAACTTTAATGGTATCTTCTTATCACGAAGAATACCTGATGCTCCTCTCCATTTTAACCAACCAACATTAATTCTATGCGTAACATCTCCATCAATTCTTCCATCACTCTGAAAAATTGACCCTAGGTATTTAAAACTTTCCTTTCGAGGGATGCAATGTGTGCCAATTTTAATTTCTATGTCCTCTCAGGTAACCAAATGATCAAACTTACATTCCATATATTCTGTCTTTGTTCTACTAAGTCGGAGGCCTTTACTTTCTAATGTTTCTCTCCATAGTTCCAATTTTCCATTAACTTTTTCCTTATACTCCACTAATACAATGTCATCTGCAAATAACATACACCAAGGTACTTCATCTTGAATATGTTTTGTTGATTAAAATAAACCACTTGGGGTCTTCAATGATTTAGATGCACAAATAAGATAGTGTTATAACCGAGGGGTGCATGTTCAAGTCCCACAGGGACAGCTGCTTGCTGACCTATCAAAAGGAAAAATGTTAACAAGAAACATTTCAGGAGATATTATTTCCAATAGAAGGTTCTCACTTCTCAGATGCATCATAGCTTCTTTCTGTTGGTAATAGATATATGTGAAGACTAGCTAGCAAAGAGAATCATGAATTACTCAACTCAATGACCAGTGGAGCTTCAACACACACAAGGTTCCGCTAAAAAAGATAACCCAGTGTTTTTAGGATGAAGTACACAAGCATGTGAATTGATAAGGAACATACTGGATTCTGTTCTGCCCATTTCCATAGCTGGGAAAGCTCCTTATTACCAAGTCTCCATCGTGGCTTACTAAAGAACATTCACAAGCATCAATGAGCAGTGTCAGAAAAAATGCCCAGAAGATTGCATAATCAACACACGCCTTCACTCATGAAGCATGTAAAGGTACACCCGGAGGTAGTCAATGCTGTAAGTAGCAGGTCTTACCTTGTACTGTTCAAGAACAAACTAACATGTATGTAAGTTTCTTGTTAACAAAAAAGATCCCAACAAGTAGAATGTCTTGTAACTTCTTAAGAATAATCCCAACAGACTGGAGTGCAAAAGAATCAATAACCTTGTCTTTGTATGGTACAATATACAAATGTGTGAGAACTGCCAAACGTACTCAAACATGAGCCTAGAAAATGAAATATATATATAATGATCATAAAAGTAAATTGTTGTAGAAACTGCAAGGCAAGCAAAAGTTATAGACATATAAAATAATTATGAATGGGCTGGTGATGTATGACATTCACTAGTAGTACTATAACCCTTAACACGAGACACATGAATGAAGAAAGTGACTTCTAAGAATCAGTACTGATACTAGCATTTGATGTAATCCACTCTCTTTTTTTCACTTTACTTTTCATACTCAAGAAACTAAAAATCCACTGATATAGCTATGAATATATTTATCTCACGAAATCATTCAGAAGTGTAAATAAACTTTGTAATATCTTGGCTATGCTCGACTACTACATGTCTCATCATTTAAACAATATCTTTAAGCATGAGGCCAATGCAGCAGACTGAATGTGAAGCCCAGTGAAACTCAAAACACTTTCCAATTGACCTACAGTGCAATGCAAACTCTATAAGATAGTGAACTACATTTGGATGTCAAACCTCAGAGAACCACCTCATATTTTGTTACTGATTTTGAAGTCTTGGAATCATTGGACAAGTCAATGGCACTTACAAGAATAATATTGTTTAATCAATAGAAAATAAAGTTTACTGTCTTCTACTTTTATTTGTACTTGTAGTTCATCAGCATCATGCTACAACCTATCTCCTTTCAAGATTGTCTCAACTCATCGTCATACCCTTGCTCCTTTAACAGCCTAATCTAACAATATTCCTTCTTAAATAATGGGAAGCAAAGGATAATGGGAAGCAAATCATCCTGTATTTGAACACAAGCATCATAAAGCCATCTCCCTACTGTTTCCTGTACAACAAAATATGTTACACATAGCTATACGAGAACTCCGCCCATGTAAGGGATCACCCTTAAATGGCCGGTCCCAAGCCCGGATAAAGGAGGAGGGTTGTTATAGGCTTCCGACAACCAGCGTAAAACTTTATCAGATTTTTGTACCATGGATTACACATATTATGAGCATTGTGTTGGGGCATCCCCTCTTAGCGATGCACTGCAGAGCTCGAATGCATTGAAATGTAAGCAAGGACCACTACATTTTCATCCACATGTAGTGAATCAATTGTATAGAGGGTTCCCACATCATGAACGGGTATCGGTAAAGAAGTTAGTCCCACTACATTGCCACCCGAATATAGTGAATAAATTACAGAGAGGATCTCCGCATTTTCAATATGGACGGATGCAAGGTTAAGGAAGCTAGCCCTAGATAATAAGATTCGTATTGGTTCTTAGAATATCGGAACATTATCCAGTAAGCTAATGGAGGTGGTAGATACTATGATTCGAAGAAAGATTCATATGTTGTGTTTACAAGAGACAAAGTGGGTTGGAGAAAAAGCAAAGGAGATTAAGGATATAAGTTTTAAATTATAGTACTCAGGTAAGGAAAAGGCTCGAAATAGAGTTGGTATTATCATAATTAAAGATTTAAAGGATAGTGTAGTAGACATACAACGATATGGTGACCGAATCATGACATTGAGATTAGTGTTAGGAGCAGAGGTTTTGAATATAGTTTGTGCTTACGCACCCCAAGTAGCACTAGAAATTAGTATAAAGTCGGCTTTTTTAGAGGAGTTAGATAAGGTGATTCAAATAAATCCACAAAGCGAGATGATTTGTTTAGGAGGAGACTTAAATGGACATGTCGGTAAAGAGGCATTAGGATATCAAGGTATTGATGGAAACTTTGGTTTTGGAGATATAAAGAAGGAAGGTAGGTAGATTTTAACTATGAAAACTTAATGTATGTCAATGGGATACTCTTTTTTCCAAGGTTCTCCAAATAACCTCCCTCGGTACCCTATCGTAAGCTTTTTCTAGATAAATAAATATCATGTGAAGGTCTTTCTTTTTTACTCTAAAATGTTCCATAAGATGTCTCAAAAGGTAAATTGCTTCAACAGTAGATCTGCCTGGCATGAATCCAAATTGGTTCTCTGTTGTACTTCATATTTGTCTTAACCTACATTCGATAATTCTTTCCCACAATTTTATAATATGGCCCATTAACTTGATACCTCGATAATTCTCATAATTTTGAATGTCTCTCTTGTTCTTATATATGGGTATAAGTGTACTCTCTCTTCATTCCTCGGGCATCTTTTGGTTTCTCCATATTTCATTAATAGTCTTGTGAGCCAAGTGATTCTTATTTCTCCTAGTATTTTCCAAACTTCTATAGGAATATTATTTGGTCCTACCGATTTACCACCCTTCATATGTTTAAGAGCCTCTTTGACTTCATTCTTTGGAATACGTCGGTAGAAATTTTGTTTTATATACTTTTCTAATTTGGCCAACTCTCCTAAGCTAATACTACCATCTTTATTTTCATTAAAAAGCTTATAAAAATAGTTTTTCATCTATTTCTTATATCATCATTTGCCACTAGAATTTTTCATCCTCGTCTTTGATGCATCTAACAAAATTAAGATCTTTAGTTTTCTTATCTCTAGCCCTAGCTATCCTAAAAATATCTCTTTCACCCTCTTTTGAGTTGAGTTTTTTTTATATAAATCCTTCCAAATTTTAGCTTTTGTTTCACTCACAGCCTTTTTCGCTTCCTTCTTTGTTTTCTTATAAGCCTCTAAAGTTTCACTAGTTTTCTTAGCATAATGTAATTTATAACATGTCGTCTTTGCCTTGATTTTGTTTTACCCTACTTCACTCGACCACCAAGCATCTTTTTGTGCCGATAAACCTCCCTTAGATTCACCTAACACATCTTTCGCCACTTTCCTAATATGTATAGCCATATTGTTCCACATATCAAAGGGTGTGCCAACATAATTCCAAACATCTCCTTGAAGGACTTTCTGTTTAAATATATCTTCTTTCTCGCTTTTGAGGTTCCACCATTTAGTCTGAATAGCTCGATGCACTCTTTTCTTCTTTGTCCATTTTTTTATTTGTAAATCCATAACTAAAAGTTGATGTTGGGTGGTTAAGCTTTCTCCTAGAATTACCTTACAATCTTTACAACACGCTCTATCTTTTTTTCTACAAATAAAGTAATCAATTTGTGTTTGTGATAAGCCACTCTTATAAGTAATTAAATGTTCATCTCGTTTTTTGAAGATTGTATTTACTATAAAGAGATCAAATGACATAGCAAAATTTAAAATCTCCCTACCTTCCTCGTTTATATCCCCATAACCAAAGTTTCCATGAATCCCTTGATATCCTAATGCCTCTTTACCGACATGTCCATTTAAATCTCCTCCTAAACAAATCATCTCCCGGTGTGGAATCTTTTGAAACACCTTATCTAACTCTTTCCAAAAAACTGTCTTTATACTATCTTCTAGTCCTACTTGGGGTGCGTAAGCACAAACTATATTCAAAACCTCTGCTCCTAACACTAATTTCAATATCATGATTCGGTCACCATATCGTTGTATGTCTACTACACTCTCCTTTAAATCTTTATTTATGATAATACCAACTCTGTTTCGGGCCTTTTCTTTACTTGAGTACCATAATTTAAAACCTGTATCCTCTATCTCCTTTGCTTTTTCTCCAACCCATTTTGTCTCTTGTAAACATAAAATATGAATCTTTCTCTGAATCATAGTATCTACCACCTCCATTAGCTTACTGGATAATGTTCCAATATTCCAAGAGCCAATACGAAATATTAGATATATATTGAATATTATAAATATTTTACCAACATTAATATATAATACCTTCATTATAAAGTAAACAACTTGTGTTAAACCCTCCCCCTGCCTCCCACTCTACCAACTCTTTCCCAACACCCAACCACCCAACAATGATGGCAAAAGTGGTGGCAGCAGTGTCAAACGGAAGCCACACTCTAAACTGGTAAACCCTAATTTTTCCTTATTTGGTGGACAAAAATGGGCTTTGACTGGTTGACCATGTCCATTCTTTTGTCAAAATTGGTCCTCGACACATTCATTGTGTCAAACACCTTTAACTATGGTTGGTTTCCGTGTCCGACATAGTATCAGTGTTGTTTTGGTGTTGGTGACTGACACTCCACCTTTTACAAGTGTATGTAGAGTTTAACTGATGATCATCTGGATCTGGAAGCTTAAGTACCATTAAACTTAAAGCAAGAAAGGTGCTTTCTGCACCTTGTCTTTTGCTACTTATCCTCTCTTTTTGACTGTCTTCCTCTTAGCAATAAAAGCCTCTGATGTTACCACAAATGACAGTCAACTTCCATATCTCTTTCTTGTATCGTTTCCTACAAATTGTTTATCCTTAAAGAAGCAATTTCTTTTCCTACAAAATGATTTTTCACCTGGAGACCACTCTAAACAGGCTTTTTGTGATGGTTTGTGTTAGGAACATTGCCACGCCAGGTCACAAGAATCTATTTTGTGAAACTCAATATAACAAAATAATAGACCTTTTATCTCACCCGAACCCTTAAGATAAAAAGGTACGGTGAAATCAAGCTCGTCCAACAAAAAGATTAACAATTAGGATCTGTACAAAATGCTCAAAAATAGCTCAAAATGAATAATGAACTTTTATAAATAATAAGATGAAAAACACATACGCAATAGCTAGTTCAGTCTGTCACTATTATATCACATGATACAACACTATATTGTGCAAGCTGCATCTTGGTTCTACTATGTATTGGTTTCTATCATAAGATACAGACAGATAAATGGTATGCATAACCCTGATAACTACTACTTTAATCATGGCTACTCCACTATTAAAGTAGATTTGGATATTAAGAGATATCTTAACAAGTTCGACATAGACTAGGGTTAATTTCTCCAAAAAAAAAGGAATGGTTTTAATCAGGGAAAAACTGAGATTTAAAACCTAGTCATGAATCATGATCCGCTAAGATTTCATTCAGGGAAAACCAAGTTTATTACATACTGGATTATCAGTTACTGAAACTTACATATTAAAATGTTTAGGCATAAAAGGAAACTTATGAAGCAAAACAAAACAAATATTACTAACCGTTTTTTTGGTGCTTCATGTGTTATACTTTTCTCTGCCACTTGTCTCTCAAATGGTGGGCAGCCATCACGCTTCCACCAAACCTTTAAGAGTTTTGCCACATGAATCCAACAATAAAAAAGGAGTTGAATTTAGGAATCATAATGTGCAAGAACCAGAAGGTAACAATACATAGATCATAAGTACAGTACTTACCCAGTTTTTTTCTCTCTCTAGTATATGTTCAATACTATGCAGGAACTCCTGCCCTTTGGGTGGAATAGTTTCCAAAAGTTTCTTTATGCGGTCTTCATACGATCTGATTTCCTCCTTCTGAAACACTAGAATATTATAAATCAAACCTATGACAATGCATCACACATTATTCTCCATCTTTAAGTTTGTTTCAATGTAATTTCATTCTATTTCTTCTCACTAGCATATTTTTCTTCTCGGGCACTTTGTTAGGATTTGAACTCCTTTGTTAGGGTCATCTTGCATCTAGTTTCTAGGCTTTTATTTCACGCTTTTTGGCATGCAATAGAGCTAGAGAGCTAGCCACGCTATGTCTTAACTGCAATCTCACTTAGCTCTTAGACATTCCCCATGGCTAGTCAAATTAGCCCTTTGGCTCGCTCTTTCACTCTCTCACTCCATTTTGTTCATAAAGAGATCCAACCCCTCGTTGGCAAATGGCTTCCCAAGCCCTATATATTACATAGTTTCTATGTATGTTCAAAACTATACACTACTGTTCTTCACTTCTTGCATCCTCTAGAATGAAGCAAGTGAGAATTTTCAGCAATCATTTTGAGATTGTTTATCACTTCCACCAATATCTGGGAAATCTTTGACGTTTCATGACCAGATGTGCACAAGCAAATCCATGAAAATTTTCAAGAATATATTAGGAACTACACATGAAAGCCAGAAGTTTAAGGCTTTAAGCCACTTAAATGGATGAACTAACCAAGTTTTCAGAAGGTCCTTCCTTGTCGCTCTTTCCAGGTGCCTACGAAAAGAGAACAGACAATTTATCACCTATATTATGAAGGTAAAACCTATTAGAGGTGGATACTGTCAAATTATCCAAAAATCTTCCTCAACTTAAATGGAAGCATGAAAAGGACTTTAGGTGCATTCACAAGACTGATGTCAACTTACAAATAGTTACCAATGGCTGGTAGGCTCAGCAAAATATATTTTCAGAGAATTGGCACCATAATTACTGGCAGTATCGTATAAATATGGCCTTCATATTTTAAGACATTAGTAATATGGTGCTGCTCATAGCCTCATACAGTAAGTTGAAGTGCTCATGTAAGACAAGCAACATAACACAGACCGTGTAGCATCCAGAAGCCACCAGAGTTCTCAAACACTTCTAACAATCGACTTTCCTAACTTTTGAACCTAGAAAATAATCGTTCATCTTGCACCATTTTCTACATTCCAAAATCTGCAACAGCGCAACTGGAATGACCCTACGAGAAGAGGGGAAGAGAGTTTTCGCTGATCCTCTTCCTATCTGATTCCAAGGGCCCTGTCCAAGCTGATTTTGTGCATGCACGTGTGCATGCGAGTGCTCATGTCCATGTACGTCATACCCAGCATTTTCTCAATATTCATGGAAGATGCATATCTGAATTGCGTCATCACCAATGAATAACACCTTCAAATTATTAAGGAATTGCCATTTCAAGGAACCCCAGTTGGCTCACCATAATCAGGAGTGAACAATCATTACCCTGGCAAAATTGCAGATTACAAGCCATTTTCTTTAATTGTAAAGAATGAAATCAGTCGTAATTAAACTTACTTCTAGTACAGGGACATGCAAGACATCATGCATTCTTCTCCCTAAGATGTATTACACCTTTTAGGTAATTCATTAAGGTAAGTGAGAAACTGCTTGAAACCATGTATTCTTCTCGAAATAGGTTTCCTAGGTTAAAAATTTCTCGCAACTTGATACAAATACTGACAGACTGACCAGATTGTGTACAAATTAAGACTTCATACCCATCTTCGTAACCAAATATGAGATCATCAATCTTCGGATGTTACAGAAAGGTCATATTCACGATACTTTTTCTATGCCCTCAATAATATTTGGGGGGTTTTGTTCACACTTTGCTTCCTACTTCACATGGACCTTATACCCCCACTTGTAGAACTCGAATCCTGAACCATTTATTCACTCTACTGCATTTCGACAACTTCAGTTCTAACATTTATGCATGATTAGTGAAGCAAGAAAATGTAAATGACAATAAATTACAAATAGTGATTCATTAAGTTAGTCTTTTTTGAGAGATTTCTGCAGCTTTATAAAAGAAAAGTTTCAAACTGCATACTATTTTCTTTTTACTTTTGTCTCTGCAGTTACAGGTTCCACATTACCTTCAGGTAATCAAATAAGATAAGACACTGGACAAGGATATGGCGGCGAAAACTTGGATCTTTCAACTGCAAAATAACATATAAACATGGGATGAATAAAAATTGACTCTTTCCTCAGTTTGCTATAAAAGCACATAAAAGTCTAGAAAAGCATATTACCTCCAGCCCCATTAGTTTGCTGCTGGTCAAATATTTTATGCTTAAAGAGCTTGCTTCTTCTTCATCAAAATTATTTGTGTTTCCATCATCCTCACTCAAAGGTTGGGCATCAAAAGTGTCCAAGACAGTCTGCACGATTAGTTGACTCTTTAATGTGAAACAAAAAAAAAGCATCACCAAGATGAAAAGAATCAAATCTTCACAGACAAATGAAGATCCAAATAAATTAGCAGGGAAAACAAAAGAACAAAAAAGCCATAAAAGCAACACCAACAATGACAAGACAAGACAAGAACATATTATACCCCTAAACTTGATGCAAAGCTTTGCCATTTTGATGGAGAGAGAATGGAGGAAGCAGGGCTGCAGAAGTGCTCCTGAAATGCCATGACAAAAGAAAAGAATGAGTCAAGATAATCAAGACCGCGACCAGATATGAACACTTTGTGCAGCATGATTTATCTTTTTGATGCAACAGCACAGAACATCTAGCACCATAAGACCAATCACTAGCAGGAAATTTAAGATTACTCTTCCCAAATGTGACCGACATATTCCAGCATTTCTATCTACTTCATTGATTTGGGTTAATTTCAAGGGTTTTCTTGCTGGCTGTTGCATTATTCAGAAAAATTATTTCAAGTTGTTTTCTCAGACATTGGCTATGATACACGACCTCCCTTAGTCAATAAGTTTGTCTTACAACAAAACAAACTCTTTCCAGTAACTCTGTGTTAGTTAATCAATTTGTAAACCTAAAAATAAATAAGTTTAGTTGAGAAACAACCAGATATTCCTCTAACTACTTATTCATAATTATGAAAGTCAAGAAATGCAGCAAATGCATCTGATTGCGATAGCTTTTCTCGTCTTACTTTCAGGTCAGTGGGCAGACATAGGATTAGGGAAACTGTTAAATGTAAAGAGGGTAGGTAGAATGTATGTAATCTAGGGTATTTTGTATTTTTTTATTTTTTTTCATTCTTTACAGCCACAAATGCTAGCAAGGGCTAGAATTCTAGCTGTTGGATTCCACTGCCTAGAATTCTAGCTGTTGGGGAGCTGGCTGCTAAGGTTTGCTCTCCTTTATAAATATGAGTCATGTATGTTTGATTTGTAAAGCCTTATGGCACGTTCAATTATATTCAGTTTGCAATTGGATTGTGCCTTGTTAGAGTACAAAGCAATCATGTTTGCGACTATATTTTGTGAATTTGTTGGTGCCACCATTGAAGTATTAAAGGAGCAGATTCTTACATGGTATCAGAGTGTTGCACGAATTTTTAAGTGCGTCAGTTTGCATAACAATTAAAGAAAGTCCTTTCTAGTTGCTGATTTGGTTGAAAACTGAAAAGCCATCTTTCCTGCAGGTTTCTATGAGTTCATCAGTGCCATCATGGTGACTCTCTTGCTTCTTTAGAATCTCACAAGATTATTATAGTATTACGGTAAGAGATCATTGAGTGAGAGATTCAATTTTTGTTTGACTAGTTCCAATTATAAAACATGGGCCCAATCAATCAAAAATTATCTTCACTTTAAAAAATTGTGGAGTTACGTGAGCAGAACAAAGGTAGAACCACCTACTAATGTTACTAAGCAAAGTATAAAATTCAACAATTTCTAGAGCTCACAAAAAAAAGAAAGAGATTACGAGAAAAAGAGAGCAAAAATAAGTAGTTAGAATATGTCTTAAGATCCTTTTCAAGAAATATACGGTGAAGAAATTCATGGTGTGGCTGAAGAGGAGGAAGAGAACGCTGAGGAGAGCAGGAGAAGGAGAGATAAAAGAAAGAGTATAGGTTCTGCCTTCTGGTGTCATTAGCAACGGGATTGGTTCTTGTTCCACCGTAAGATCTCCTCCTCGATCGATGACTATAAGGAGTTCCTCGATCGATGACTATAAGAGGTAAAAGCAGTGGATTGCCTTTATTTCTAAGACTATTCAAGCTAACGAAGCATTAGATCAACTACGACTTCAAGTGAGGTAATTAAGAAAGCAGATTTCTATTGTGCAGAGTTTTTTATAAAAATGGTCTCCCTTTTAATGTTGCAAATTCATTTTCTTTTAACGCATGATAAAAGCTATTGTTAGTGTAAGATCAAGTTATAAGGTTCCTACTTATCTTGGCTTTAGGGATAAATTGCTACAAAAATGGGTTGATATTATTTATGAATGGAGTTCTCAATTTAGGGAGATATGAAAGCTTATGGATTGTTTTATTATGACTGATAGTTAGATAAGTTATCCTTGTAAATCATTAGTAAACTTCTTGGTCTATTATTCAAAGGAAACATTATTTTTGAAATCCTATGACTTCTCCCATATTGATAAAACTACAAATAATTTGCTCTCTATTTTTAAAGATGTTGAGGATGTAGCTGTTCAAAATGGTGTTCAATTCATTACTGACAATACTGTAAATTTCACAACAATTGGTAAGATGAATGAGTCGAACCATCCATCCTTACTATGGACCAGTATTATTCGTATCTCAAGTATCGTATAATCAGACTCCATGGTATTGTATCACATAAGATACAATATCATGTTGTATCACAGGTACCGTTCGATATAGGTGATACGCCCGAGCACCTTTTATATAAAAATCTTTGACCGAATAGAACCCCGCATTTTTGTAGGGTTTCTGGCTTCCATTTGTGACTTCTAGTTGTTCTAAGATGACTTCGGCTAGGGTGAGGCATCTCCAACGATTTTCAAGGTCTCCAAGGCCAACATCACTCCGACAGGGGCAACAACAACAGTCCAATGGTTGTAGTATAGGTTTTTTTTCATTTTTTCTCTTTATATTTGGTGTTTCATTGTTTTATTTGTTTTTTCTTTTTTTGAATGACAATATATGAACTTATGAAGTGCGTGAATATTTTTCGTTGTATTTATAAAGTGGGAGACACTCTATTTGAGTATTTTACAATAAGAGTTTTGAGTCAAACCTATAATACAACCGGTTATGAAATGAATTGAAGTGTTGTTTAATATATCCACACAAAAATACGTAATAGGTTGGAATATAAGCGACTCAATGACCTAGTTTTCATCCATTGCAATATACAGATCTGATAAAGGTAATAAAAGATTAGTTACTAATTAAGTATTTAATTCAATATTTTATTTTATTTTATTATTAATATTATTTACTTATTTTTATTTTATTTAAATTATTAATGTTATTTACTTATTTTTCTTGCAGGTATTTAAAAAGTTAAATAGTGAGGAGAACCAGACAATTTTGATATCTTAGAGGAGTGGATTATGAAAGATAATTGGACTCCCAAGTCGTAATTAAAGAAGACATTCAATGAATTAATTTGGAAGGAGCGCAACAATATCATCATGGGGGTGATTTTGATTTTGAAGTTGAAGGTGGTGATTGTTGATTTGACCCTCCAAAATATATTTTATTCATCAGAAAACAGAAGAATACAATAGTAAATGAAAAAGGGTGCAAGGTCGGCACCCCTTGGCTGCCGCCACCTGCTGCCCACGTTTTTTCATACACCCTAACCCTAATGACAACATTTTAAATACTACTAATCTAACTTGAAAGACTAAAATACCCCTAATTAGTAACTAATAGGATTCAGGTCCCAATGGATCAGAATCTAATCCATTGGGATCCAAACAGTACATAACTCACACTAATTACATAGAACTGAACATAAAGACATTACACGACACAACCTGGACTCTAAATGTTCTGTCAACTTGCTCTTCACAACACGCCCCCTCAAGTTGACTCTTGAAGACTTGTAATTTTCAAATGTGAGAGTGCTTTCTGAAGGCCATTGACTGATGCTGATTTGGTGAAAATGTCTCCCAATTGATCCTCTGAGCAAATATAAACTAGATTGAAAATTCCTTTGGAAATCTTTTCTCTGATAAAGTGACAGTCGATCTCAATGTGCTTTGTCCTTTCATGGAAGACTGGATTCTGTGCTATTTGCAGGGCAGCTTTACTGTCTGTAAAGAATGTAATCGGAGAGTTTTCTTTAAATCCAATTTCTTCTAGGAGTGAGATAATCCATTGTCCCTCACACATACTTAGAGCAATAGCTCGGTATTCTGCCTCTGCACTGGACCGAGCTACCACAGACTGTTTCTTGCTTTTTCAGGATACAGTATTTCCTCCTACACGTATTACATAGCTTGATGTTGACTTCCGATCAGTCTTCGAACCTGCCCAATCAGCATCGGAGTAAATTTCTATATCCAAAGTTAGGTGTGGAGTATATAGCAAGTCATACATGATAGAGGATTTCAAATATCGAATAATATGGAAAACTGTATTCATATGATGTTTAGAAGGATTGTGCATCCACCTACTTGCATATCCAACTACAAAGCTGATATCTGATCTTGTGATCGTTACATATATCAGTTTTCCTACTAATCTCTGGTATTTTCCAACATCTTCATAGGGTTCTGCAAGCTCGAAATTATCACCCTTAGGGATTTCCATAGGAATGGAGCATATTCGGCAATCTTCCATTTTCGTTTCCTTCAGTAGGTGTAGGATATATTTCCTTTGGCTTAAGAATAATCCATTCTCTTTATGAATTACTTCTATTCCCAAAAAATAATGTAACCTTCCTAAATCTTTCAAATCAAATAATGTATGGAGCCTTTTCTTTAGATAGGTTATACCTTCAGCATCATCCCTTGTAATGATAATGTCACCTACATATACCAGTAATATAATAGTCTTCTGATCTCGTCTGATGAAGAGTGTGTGATCACTGACACATTGCTTAAAACCCAACTTCATGATTCCATCACTAAATTTTTAAAACCAA
This sequence comes from Brasenia schreberi, assembly GCA_036023115.1. Taxonomy (NCBI): domain Eukaryota; kingdom Viridiplantae; phylum Streptophyta; class Magnoliopsida; order Nymphaeales; family Cabombaceae; genus Brasenia; species Brasenia schreberi. The sequence continues at coordinate 8,001,030 of JAYKKT010000047.1, forward strand.
GCTCATAGAAATTGCTTTAACCCATAAAGTGATTTCTTTAACTTACAAACCTTGTTATGCGTCTTTTCCATTGTATACCCGGGAGGTAGATCCATATAAATGTCTTCTAGAAGATCACCCTGAAGAAATGCATTCTTAACATCTAACTGCCATAATTGCCATCCTTTATTTACTACCAAAGTCAAAATAATCCAAATAGTGTTCATCTTTGCAACAGGAGCAAATGATTATGTATAGTCTATACCAAAAGATTGGTTGTACCCTTTAGCTACTAGTCTAGCTTTATATCTTTCTATATTTCCATTAACCTTATAATTTACAGAAAATACCCATTTACATCCCACTCCCACTGTTTTCCGTCATGCGGGCAGATCTGTTAGTTCCCACGTGTTATTCCTTATAAGAGCTGTAATTTCTTCTTTCATTGCTGTTTTCCACTCTAGATGTTGTCTTGCTTCTTCGTAGGTTTTTGGTATGAGAGTAGAATCTGCATTCATAATAAACAACTGATATTCTCTGAGATAATTAGAGTAAGATACCATTTTTTCCAAGGAATATTTCGTTGTTTTCCGTTTTCCTTTTCTAATAGCAATAGGTAAGTCATCCAACTCATCATTAGAAAGCTGAGAGACTTTCTGAATCTGATGTGGAACTGAAATGAAGTACATTGCTAGGCATTCGATTTAACATGAAGACTGCAGTTAAAACCGCTTCACCCCAATAGTATTTAGGAGCATTACATCCAATGAGAAGTGTCCTTGCAACTTCTATTATATGTCTATTTTTTCTCTCTACAACCCCATTCTGTTGAAGAGAATGAGCACATGAAGTCTGATGCAAGATTCTCTATGCTAGAAAGTATGAATTAAGGGATTGAGACATAAACTCACCCCCATCATCACCACGAAAAACTCTTATAGCTCTCTAAAATTGAGTATGTACAAATTGGCAGTATATTGGAAGAATATTCTTCACTTCATCTTTGGTTTTCATAAGATATATCATTGTGAATCTAGTGCAATCATCAATAAAGGAAACAAATTACTTATATCCATGCACAAATGTAGTAGAGCAAGGACCCCAAATATCTGAATGAATAATCTCAAAAGGAATAACAGATATGTCTTCACTTAAAGGAAAAGAAACACGATGATGCTTAGCCTTTTGGCATGTCTCACAATTTAAATTCAAATTATTACAATCCTTAAATTTTGGCAGTAACATTCTCAGCTTAGATAATGGTAAATGTCCCAATCTTTGATGTCATCGAGATATGTCCTCTTTGTGTTCCCTGGTAATCACAATTGATTGCAGTGCTGCTCTTTTATGATCCTCGCAAAAATATAAGCCTCTTCTCACACTACCCTGTCCAAAGATCCTTCCCGTCTGCATCTCTTGAAAGTAGCACCCAGTAGAATCAAATATTATACTACATTTTTTATCTCTAGTTATAGCAAACACAGATAATAAGTTGATTGAGATATTTGGAACATGGAGGACATTCTTTAAGATACCAAACGAAATAGTAATACTTCCTTTTCCAGCTATGAGAGTATAGGAACCATCTGCGAGTGTAATATTAATGTTGTCTTGAGACAATTCATACAACAACAACAACTAAGCCTTTTCCCATACTAGACGGGGTCGGCTACATGGATTCTTCGTTTCCACAGATCCCTATCGTGTGCCATGTTAGCAGTTAACTCCCAATAAGCTAGATCATTCTTTATTGTTTCTTTCCAACACTTTTGTGGTCGTCCTCTACCTCTTTTAATACTTTCCAAATTTAGTTTTTCTAACCTTCTTACAAGTTCTTCTTTTGATCTTCTTTCTATATGTCCAAACCATCTTAAACGATGTTATCTCATTTTATCCTCTATTGGTGCCACTCCTAATTTGTTTCTAATAACCTCATTATGTATACGGTCTTTTCTTGTATGACCACTCATCCATCTCAACATCTTCATTTCTGTCACAGACATCTTTTGTACATGTTGATGATTAACTCCCAACACTCAGAACCATAAAACATGGCAAGCCTAATTGCTGCTATATAATATTTACCTTTTAATTTTAATGGTATCTTCTTATCACAAAGAATACCTGATGCTCCTCTCCATTTTAACCAACCAGCATTAATTCTATGTGTAACATCTCCATCAATTCTTCCATCACTTTGAAAAATTAACCCTAGGTATTTAAAACTTTCCTTTTGGGGAATGCAAGGTGTGCCAATTTTAATTTCTATGTCCTCTAAAGTAGCCAAATGATCAAACTTACATTCCATATATTCTGTCTTTGTTCTACTAAGTCGGAGGCCTTTGTTTTCTAATTTTTCTCTCCATAGTTCCAATTTTCTATTAACTTTTTCCTTAGACTCCTCCACTAATACAATATCATCTGCAAATAACATACACCAAGGTACTTCATCTTGAATATGTTTTGTTAACTCATCCATCACCATTATAAATAAGTATGGACTTAAAGTTGATCCTTGATGTAACCCAATATTAACTTCAAAGAAGTATGTCGTTCCTTCATGAGTCCTCACACGTGTTTTTGCACCATCATACATGTCTCTTATAAGGTTAATATATGTCAATGGGATACCTCTTTTTTCCAAAGTTCTCCAAAGAACCTCCCTCGGTACCCTATCATAAGCTTTTTCTAGATCAATAAATATCATGTGAAGGTCTTTCTTTTTTGCTCTAAACTATTCCATAAGACGTCTCAAAAAGTGAATCGCTTCAATAGTAGATCTACCTGGCATAAATCCAAATTGGTTCTCTGTTGTACTTGATGCTTGTCTTAACCTACGTTCGATAATTCTTTCCCATAATTTCATAGTATGACTCATTAACTTGATACCTCGATAATTCGCACAATTTTGAATGTCTCCCTTGTTCTTATATACGAGTATAAGTGTACTTGCTCTCCATTCCTCGGGCATCTTTTGGTTTTTCCATATTTCATCCAATAGTCTTGTGAGCCAAGTGATTCCTATTTCTCCTAGTATTTTTCAAACTTCTATAGGAATATTATCTGGTCCTACCGATTTACCACTCTTCATATGTTTAAGAGCCTCTTTTACTTCATTCTTTTGAATGTCGATAGAAATTGTGGTTTATATACTTTTCTGACTTGGCTAAATCTCCTAAACTAATACTACCATCTTTATTTTCATTAAAAAGATTATAAAAATAGTTTTTCCATCTATTTTTTATATCATCGTTTGCCACTAGAATTTTTCATCCTCATCTTTGATGCATCTAACAAAATTAAGATCTTTAGTTTTCTTATCTCTAGCCCTAGCTATCCTAAAAATATCTCTTTCACCCTCTTTTGAGTTGAGTTTTTTTTATATAAATCCTTCCAAATTTTAGCTTTTGTTTCACTCACAGCCTTTTTCGCTTCCTTCTTTGTTTTCTTATAAGCCTCTAAAGTTTCACTAGTTTTCTTAGCATAATGTAATTTATAACATGTCGTCTTTGCCTTGATTTTGTTTTACCCTACTTCACTCGACCACCAAGCATCTTTTTGTGCCGATAAACCTCCCTTAGATTCACCTAACACATCTTTCGCCACTTTCCTAATATGTATAGCCATATTGTTCCACATATCAAAGGGTGTGCCAACATAATTCCAAACATCTCCTTGAAGGACTTTCTGTTTAAATATATCTTCTTTCTCGCTTTTGAGGTTCCACCATTTAGTCTGAATAGCTCGATGCACTCTTTTCTTCTTTGTCCATTTTTTTATTTGTAAATCCATAACTAAAAGTTGATGTTGGGTGGTTAAGCTTTCTCCTAGAATTACCTTACAATCTTTACAACACGCTCTATCTTTTTTTTACAAATAAAGTAATCAATTTGTGTTTGTGATAAGCCACTCTTATAAGTAATTAAATGTTCATCTCGTTTTTTGAAGATTGTATTTACTATAAAGAGATCAAATGACATAGCAAAATTTAAAATCTCCCTACCTTCCTCGTTTATATCCCCATAACCAAAATTTAAATGTAGCGGGACTAACTTCTTTACCCACACCCGTCCATGATGTGGGAACCCTCTCTATAATTGATTCACTACATTCGGGCGAAAATGTAGTGGCCCTTGCTTACTTTTTACTGCATTCGGGTTCTGCAGCACGTCGCTAGGTGGGGACGCCCCAAAGCAATTTTCATAATTTTTGTAATCCATGTTGTAGAAATCCAACGAAGTTTTACGCTGGCTGTCGGAAGCCTAACACAACCCTCCTCCTTTATCCGGGCTTGAGACAATTCATAATTATCAAAAAACTCTCTTCGATTGACCATATGATCTGTCGCACCTGAATCAATAACCCAAATACGTGAATAAGAAGAACCAATATTACCCCAAGTCTGAAAAGAAAAAAGATATGCCACCGTGGCCTGAGGATCACTGTGAGATGATGTAGACACAGATTGAGAATCAGTTAGTCTGACTTTAAGGAGTTAAATTTCTTTCTTCATATCTGCTAATGAGAAACTCCGCCTATGTAAGGAATCACCCTTTCATGGCCGGTCCCAAGCCTGGAAAAAGGAGGAGGGTTGTGTTAGGCTTCCGACAGCCAGCGTAAAACTTTGTCGGACTTAACATGGATTCTACAAAAAGAAAAGAAAAGAATCCATGTAGCTGACCCCATCTAGTATGGGAAAAGGCTTAGTTGTAGTTGTAGTAGTATATCTGCTAATGAGCCGTACTATCATCATTCCTTGGTTTCTCTGTCTGATCACTGCTAAAGTAAGTCCTGTTGGATCAATTCTGATTCTGAAACTAAGTAGGTACTCCAACTAATTTCCAACATGTTTTATTTATATGACGTGATTTTCCACAATGTGAACAGATTAACTTATCCTTTTCTTCAGAAGTGGTCCCAAATCTACCTCTGCCTCGTCCATAACCTCCTCTTCCTCTAGAAAAGGTGGGTATAGATGTACCTCTTCCTACGAATTGTGAAGTTTCTGATATATTCACTTTGGTTTCCTTTTCTAGCTGCTTTCTGTCCTCTTCACGAAGTAGAAGAGAATATATTGTACTCAATGGTGGGAGTTCTTCTCTATTAAGAATATTATTCTTAACAGCCTCATACTATTCCCCATAGAAGATCAAATACTTTTCGCTCTTCAAATTCTTCATTACGCTCAAGTGTGCAACTCTGGCATTTGGTTTTGGAGTAGAATTGTAATTCCTCCCACATACCTCTGAGTTCTGCATAGTACTCAATGATAGTTCTTCCTCCCTGTCTGCACTTCCTAATCTTTTCTATAAGATCATACTTCTTTGCAATGTTTTTTCTTTGGGCATAAGCCTCCTGTACTGCCAACCATATCTCTCTAGCTGTTTCCAAGAACATAAAGGTATTGTTAATGGAAGGTATCATAAACTGAATCAACCAAGCACTCATCAGATCATTTTCTTTTCTCCATCTAGAATAAAGAGTATATGTACTTAAAGGTTGAGTTACTTTACCCGTTATGTAATCCCAACGCCCCCTGGCCATAATTGCCAATTCAATTGAACGAGCCCACTGAAGATAATTTTTTCCATATAATTTCAGATTGGTTATCTGGAACCCTTCATTTTTATCTTTAGAACATTGTTCATTTGTATCACCCATCTTAGTTTTTTCCATGAATATTTCCAAGGTAATCCATTTTTTTTTAATCAACTACAATTTAAATTAAATACACTTGAAACACGATCAAATCAGGGGACTGAAATACTCTAGGAATCTGCTTCTCGCTTCAAGAACACGTGAACCCTAAGTTACTTGTGCATAACTACTTCATAAAATCATGAAACACGATATGAAGAAGAAACGGAATACCGATGTAATCCATAAAATCACTAATATAATTTGCACTTCACTGATTCCTTAATCTCAATATGAAATATGCAAATCACGGTATCTTCAATTCAATGGATAGAATCTCCTTTTATGGATTCTTTCTATGATCATTAAAATAGAAGAAAACATTCAACCAAACAATCAAATAGGCTTACGATTTTGGTTGAATCCACTTAATCGACATGAAAACACTTCATGATGGCTGAAACTTCGTGATTAAGCTCTGATACCATATTGATTTGACCCTCCAAAATATATTTTATTCATCAAAAAACAGAATAATACAATAGAAAATGAAGAAGGGTGCAGGTCGGCACCCCTTGGCTGCCGCCACCTACTGCCAATGTTTTTTCACACACCCTAACCCTAATGACAACATTTTAAATACTACTAATCTAACTTGAAAGACTAAAATACCCCTAATTAGTAACTAATAGGATTCGAGTCTCAATGGATCAGAATCTAATCCATTGGGATCCAAACCGTACATAACTCACACTAATTACATAGAACTGCACATAAAGACATTACACGACACAACCTAAACTCTAAACATTCTGTCAACTTGCTTTTCACAATAGTGATGATCTTAAACAAGGAGAAGAAGATAAAGATTATTTAGTTTATCCTAGTTACAATATGTAATTTATTTTTTAATTATGAAAATTATAATTTTGCTAAGGATTTACTACTTAAATGCTTTATACGTTGAAAATTGAATGGTGATTGATGAATATTTATTCAACTTATGAATTATATTAATTGTTCTTAATTATTGTGATGTTTCTTGAATTTTTATGAAGTTTTCATATTTTTTTCAATTTTTTAATATTAAAAACAATACTATATGATACTATACGTATCGTATCATAGACCAAAATGATACATGATACGATACGATATGAACAACACTGTTGTACATTGTATAGACTTAATACTTGAGAATTTAAGTGCAATGGATGAAATTAAGGAGACAATTGATAAATGCAAAAATGTTATCAAGTTTATTTATAATCACTCATCGTATTGCATTTGACAGGAATCTATTATTAGATAGAGTTGATGAGGTCTTTATTGATAAGATTTGCTACGAATGTTATTATTATTCAAAGTGTTTCGTACAAAAAAAAATGTATTGAAAAAATATTTTAATCTTATGAGTGGAACTCTATAAGTTTGAGAAAGGGAGAGGGGATTACCCTAGTGGACCTTAGTTTTAGTGCAAGATTTTGAGAGAAAAGCAACATATTTTTTAGGATGACTTATTTTTTAGGATAAGTGTGTGTTTAATTAAGGTAATGAGAATGGTAGACAGTAAAGATAAGTTTGTTATATCTTATGTATTTATATATATATATATGATGCTATGGATAAGGCCAAATTGAAAATACAAGCAAGTCTTAACCGCAAGTGGTTATTTCTAATACAAGAAGGGGCAAGGAAAGTATTATATGACCTACTTAGTTACAAAAATATTGATATTCTTGATGATTGAGTCGAAAAATAAAAGTGTCCCACTATTTCAGAGGATGCAATAGAGACAAAAGCAAAGATTGGAGATGACGATATAGAAACGCTAGATACGAGGATCCAACTATGGAGAAAGAGGAGGGAGATGATGGTGATGGTGGCGATGATGATGATGGTAGCTACTATGATTATGATTATAATGTCTATGATACACTTGTTGATTATGATTCACATTTTATCGAATGAAACACTGAAATTGAACACATGTTGTTTATAGCTTTGTATTTGTGTTATGTAAATTATAATCTTTAATTTGTAAACTTTCTTGTTGGTATATTATTAACTTTAAGTTTAACTTTCTTACTCTTATATAGCCTATTGGTAACTTGGTATTATTGTGAAAAATGCCAGTGTAGCATTGCCATGGCATGCCAATGTTTAACTCCTTATTAATTGCATTTTGATTGTGTTTTCTAATAATTTGTTGCCTTCTATTTTTTTATTTTCAATTTTTATCTTCAATTTTTTCTTTATTTTTCAATTATTAATGTGTGGTATTGTACCGTATTATACAATATGGCATGATTAAATCTCCCTCCATATAAGTGTAAATGGAGGAGAAATCAATAAAAAAACACCTTAAACACCAAAGTTCATGAAAAATAAGGTCTAGTTTATGCACCGAACCCGTACGATGTGGGTGATATGGATTGTATTGTGCAATACAGGTTGTATTGTACGATACGACCCAATACATTCACCTAGCGCACAACACTCATTCATTCAGTTGTTGCCATAAGAATAGTAAGATATGTGAGACATACCACCTGAAAGGGAGTCTTTTACCCTCTTTATGCTTAATTTAATTGCTTATCATGATGCGAATTAGGGTGATGACATCGATGACAAGCACTCAACAATTGCATATTACATCTTCCTTAATGACTCTTTTCTCGAGAAGGTATCGATGCTAATATCGCACGGGGCGATATGTTGATTAAAATAAAAAACAAATAAAAAACTCTAAAAAGTAGGAAAATTTGAAATTAATCCCAAATTATTAGAAAACACAAAGTCACAAACAACATTAATGACTAAATACAATCGATCAAGGAACAAGCTTTATAGTTTAAAATCTTCAGCTTGAAATACAAAGTTCATTAGTCTAAGTTTAAACTCAGAGTTCAAGTTCAATGTATCGTTCCATAAAAACATGGATCATAATCAAGAAATACATCATACGCATTATAGTCAAGGTTGTCAACATCATGAAGATCGCCACTATCACCATCATCTCCCTCGACATCTTCTATAATTGGGTCCTCCAATCTAGCACCTTCCATATCATCTCTACCTCTAATGCCCTCATCCCCTAAAATGATAGGGAGCTCTTTTCAACCCAATCATCAAGAATATCAACATTTTCGTACCTAAGTGGGTCATATGCCACATTCCTTGCCCTTCTTGCATCTCTTTGTATTTGTCTATAAAGAAAATAAATAAAAAAAGTACAATAATATTATATACTTACAAAATCAATAAAATATATGAATCAACTGATTATGAGTAAAGATAAAGACTAAAGAGCAACAACAACTACGCCTTTTTCCATACTAGATGGGGTTGGCTACATGGATTCTTTGTTTCAACAAAGCCCTATCATAATTTGTAGAATCCATCGTAAATAAGTCCGACAAAGTTTTACACTTACTGTTAGAAGCCTAACGCAACCCTCCTCCTTTATATGGGCTTAAGATCGGCCATGTAAGAGTGATCCCCTACATGGGAAGAGTTACTTAAGAGCAACAAACATATTAAATTTTTACCTTTACCATAACTTCATATTATATTCAATATATACCAAATTACGAAGATGAGTATGCTCCAATCGGTTCCTCGTCTTTATGTGAATGTGTTCGAAAAAACTCCAATTTCTTTAGCATCCACTCGAATTACATGTTTGACTCAATATACATTTAACAAACATCACCAAATTTGATACATCTCTACCAAAATGAGTCCACCATTAATCTAAAAAACATAATAATAATTAAGAAAAATTAAGAATCACAACTCATAATCAATTTAAAATCAAATTTATAAAAATAATACTTGAATGCATCTGGGAGTGGGGTTGTATTGCAATTGGCCTTCCAAAATCACCAACATTGCGTATATAGTTTTTAGCTCTAAATGAATGTTCTACTGAGTAGATGAATCTTATACAATATCATCTGCATTAAATATTTCCTTTTTTTTCTTCATCCTCTATAAAACTGAGAGAAAATCTAATAGAGGGATTAAGAATATAGGAAGCCACATGAAAATCATGATTCATTTATCGATTCGAAAGTGCATCAATTATCTTTCAAACCATCTTTAGAAGTGACCATTTGCAGTTAAAGTTTGCTTGTATTTCTAATTTCACTTTATTCATAGCATCACATATATATATATATAAGACATAACAAGCCTACCTTTTGTTAATAAATAAACTTTATTGAGAAATCATGAAAACAAACAAATGCAGCAGCCAGCTACTTCTTCATAAGGAACTTCTTCCATTTGGAAGCACACACCACCTATCTTTTCTCTCTTAGGGTTTCCTAGTCTAGTAAAAAATTATATATAATAGTATTTAAACTTGAAAGACTAATCTACCCTTACTATAAAACACAATTAAAAGACAGTACACAGAAACATATAATAGGTAACGGAGCAAGAATCATAACCAATCCAAACTCCTCTTTAACACTCTCCAACTTGAAAGAGAAGTTACAAGTCCACTTCTAGTCACTTCTTTTATGAGAATACGTGTACACTGATCTGCCGACTTGACATAACTCAATTGAAATACTTTATTGATAACTTTTTCTCTTATGAAGTGACAGTAAATCTCAATGTATTTCATTTGTTCATGATAAATAGTATTAGATGCAATCTTTATTATTGCCTTGCTATCATAATAGAGGAGAATAGTGCATGTTGCTTCCACACTTACCTCTCTTGTAAGGAACTATAATCATAGTCCCTCGTACATCCCTTAGGTAATTGCTCTATATTCCAGTGTTGTTCATATTGTATTGTATATCATTTGGTCCATAATATGAAACGTATCATATTGTATCACACCCTATCATTTTTTAATACTAAAAGTTAGAAGAAAAAAAATCATACAAATTCAGTAAAAATCACGATAATTCTAAACAATTCATATAATTCATAAGTTCAGTAAATATTCATCAATCACCATTCAATTTTCAATGTATAAAGCATTTAAGTAGCATATTACAATGTTTAGTAAAATAAATAAATATTTTAAAAATAAAAAATCAATAAAAATCAAGAATTGTTCTAGGTTAGACTAGTTTCTTAATTCGTGGTATCAATACTGGATGTGGTCATAATTGGTAAGTTATGGAAGGAAATTCCCTGTTTCATTCTTGAAAAGTTTAGAAACTGCATATTTTATGGTTCTTATTGTTATTCTTGAGACGTCATCTTTTAAGGTAAGATAGTTGTGTTATATAATCTACTAATGCTAGACGTGGTCATAATTGGTAACTAATGCTAGACATGGACATAATTGGTAAGTTATCAATACTACGTGGGGTCATAATTAGTAAGTTATTGAAGTAAATTGTCTTTTGCATTCTTAAGAACTTTGAAAATTGCTTATTTTTATAGTTCTTATTAATGAAGTAAATTACCTTTTGTATTCTTGAAAACTGCCTATGAAATGATATGTACTCTAATATAGTTACTATGTTAGTGCACAAAGTGATATAGGGACATTATCAATAGGGTTAAGTATTATTTTGTGTAATTTTCATTAGTGAATTTTGTTAATTTCTTTGTTATTAATATGTTGTTTGCATTTTGGTTGTTTGTCTTATCTCTTCATTGCATATCACTGCCTACCATCTTGACAACGTTCTTCTATGCTAACTTGAACTTGGTTGTTCAGTGTACGTAGTTCCTACCTACCATCATCAAAAAATTGCTATCGCTTTTTATTGTTTTAAAAGAAATAGGATGCATTGCTCGTATCATACGATAAAGCAATATAGGCCGATACTCTTCCATCTGCGATACAAGTCCTTGTATCGTATCATAGTTTTCTGTAATATGATATGTATCATCTTGTATTGTGCGATACGAATAACACTGATATATTCAGAACACTGATATATTCAGCTTCTGTACTAGATATGGTTCCAACAGCTTGCTTTTTACTTTTTCATAAAATAATGTTACCTCCAATTAAGGAGGTATATGTGGAAGTAGACTTTCTATCCGTTTGTATATGAACACTTTGATATTGAGATGCCTCTTATTGATATAAAGGATTACGTGACAAGGTGTAGTCTTGAGACACAACAATATACGATACATTGCATCAATATGGGCCTTTGAGGGAGCATTCATGAATTTGTTGACCATTCTCAAAGCAAATGCAATGTCTGGATGAGTAATAATAAGATAAAACAATTTTTCAACCAATGTTTGATACCTTCTCACATCTTCATATTGCTCATCATGATGAAGATGTAGTTTTTTATTAACCTCCATTGGAACTTCACTCCTTTTACAGTCAGTCATGTTTGTATCCTATAGTAAATTCTTAGCATATTTTCTTTAATTAAGGAGCATTCCTTTGCTATAATACAAAACTTCAATTTCCAAAAAATAGTGTAGTTTGCTCAAGCCTTTTAGATCAAAGAGTTGGTGTAATTTTGTCTTAAGTATGGTGATTTCTTCAAGATCATCTCATGTAACAATAATGTTCTCCACATAGACAATCAAAATAGATATTTTCTCTCCCTTCTTAAAGAATAATGTATGATCATTTTACTTCTATGATATCCTAAACTACGTACACCTTCACTAAATTTTTCAAACCAAATTCTAAGAGATTGTTTCAAACCATAAATAGCTTTAAATAGCTTTATGCAATTTACATACTTTACCCTTCAGTTCCTTAGTATTAAACCTAAGAGGTAGCTCCATATAGACTTCTTCATTGATAGTGCCTTGTAGAAAAGCATTCTTTACATCCAATTGCTACATGTCCCAACCTTTGTGTACCTCTAGACTCATGATAACTATGATGGATGTAAGTTTTGCAACCGGGGTAAAAGTTTAAGTATAATCAATACTATATAATTTACTATAACCCTTAGCTACTAGTCTTGCCTTATAATGTTCAAGACTCCCATCAGTTTTAAACTTCACAATGTACATGGCACATGATAGGGCTCGGTGGAAACAAAGAATCCACGTAGCCGACCCCATTTCGTATGGGAAAAGGCTTAGTTGTTATTTTTCATTCTTTACCATAAGCAATGCTCCCAACAGCTAGAATTCTAGTTATTAACGAGTTGGGCTCTCAACAACTAGAATTCAAGCTATTAACAAGTTGACTGCTAAGGTTTGCTCTCCTTTATAAAGAACAGTCATGTATGTTTGATTTGTAATGCCTTATGGCATGTTAATAAGTTCTCTCTTGAGATTGCATTCAATTATATTCAATTTGCAATTGGATTGTGCTTTGTTGAGTGCAAAATAATCACGTTTGTGACTATATCTTTGTGAATTGTGTTGGTGGACTGTGGTAGCCACCATTGAAGTATTCAAGGAGCAGATTCTTACGTAAACATGTTGTCATTTGCCAATTTTGTAGGAGCTTCTCAGCAGATACTTTCTCACAAGTAGATAGACCCCTCGTACTTTTCAAGGCACTCCTATAAGGCAGGACACTCCTTGAAAGTTTCTGAACTTATGTACACGCCAAATTCAGCACTTTACCGTGGTACATAGTAGGGGAAAAGATCTTTTGCAAAAAACCAATGAAGCTACAACAAGATAAAGTATGTCTTTCTTTTGTAAGAAAAAAAGAAATTCATATCCTAACATGAATGCAGAAAAAAAATACCCTTAAACTATATTTATAATAGATTACATGCAACACATATTATTTTGTTAGTAACTAGATAATGCTATAAGTAAGCATAGTACATATCAGTCATAATCATAGACTATGTAGTGGTGTTTCTTTCATCATAATTACAAACTACAAACCCTACTTGGTAACTTAAAGGTAAGGAGACACTACATGGAACATTAAGATTCTGGGCCTTCAGGAACATAACAAGGGGAGCACAGTTCATGATATGCAAGTGAAGAGCCAATAGAAGACAATTATCACATTTGATCCTTATGAGATAAAGAACTTCTTAGACCTGCAAACTCCAAAAGGTTTTGTAAAAGTTGAAATCAACATATACACCTGGGAAAAAAGAAAGAAGGGTAACAAGTCAGTGGAGAATTGATCAGAACTGAAAATTGAATATGAGAATACCAGTCAGAATAAGGAATTGATGAAGGTGCCAAATGTACCATTAGGAGGATCCTTTTCATACTTTATTTCGTTGGATGTGTTAAAAACTCCCTTTATGTTCACAGCTGAAGTTACAAAGGAGTAAGAAGAAACAAGTATCAATAACATACTTGTACCAGCCAATATATAAGAAAAACAATATCAATCATGAACATACCTGACCGTTCTGATAATGGGAAGAAATGGGCAAGAAACATGAGAATGCGCCCACAGAAGACAACATCATTTGCCTGCAACCTCATTTCAATGAATAAATAGACAAGTTACTATCCAAAAAAAAAGTCAAGCTAACAGTATGTAAAGTAGAAAACACCACATAGTTGAAGAAACTTAAAACATATGATAATTATATAAGATGTTGCCATACGCAAATTTTACAATGTCTCATTATCTATTTACCATTAAAATGCATTTTAAGGATATTCCTGACTAGGAAGGTCATTTCAAGTACCATTTGGTAAGGTGGGAAGCTGTTAAATTCTTTCCCATGGGCAGTTTGGGGGTAAAATCCTTGGGCTCCCTTCAATGTGGCTTTGTTGAATAAGTGGTTGTGGAGATTTTATCGGGAGGATAGTACAAGTCAGTCTAGGATAAATTTGGTGTGGAGGAGAGAGGATGGATGATTGGAGAAGAGGAAACCAGAGAAAGAGATAGGCAGAGAAAGATACGCTATAACATTTTAAGGATTCCTTTTTTCCTTTCTCCTTTACATGGGAGGCCACTTGGAGTTGAATACTTTTCTTCAACAATCTTCAGGGGAGCATTACTTTCGTGAATTGTTGTCCCATTTGCAAATTACTGCAGATCAATTGCTAGCGTTTTGATTGGACCAAACATTTCTCGCTGACGGCCTTTGGGGTTCTTGGGATTGTGCAAATAATGGTCCAGAATGTGCCATATTGAATAAAAATGAAAGTTTATTAAATGGAACACCAAATCAATCAAGTGTGGTTTGACCCTCTTGTTGGAGTCAACTTTCTCTCTCTTTTGTTTCTATTATAAAATCCTAAAAGAGATTACAACAATATAAGTGTTTATATATAATAACATTTCTAAATTAAAAGACGAAAATACCCTTGATAAGTAATCGTTCCTCAAGTCTATCTTAACGTGTAGGTCTCCTCCTCTTCCACACTCCCCCACAAGTTGGGTGGAATACATTTATAACTCCTAACTTGCTACACAATCCGTCTAATATATTCTTAGACACTGTCTTGGTTAAGATATCAGCAACTTGATTTTCTAATGTCACATACTGCATGCTTAGTATCTTGTTTGATATTTTTTCTGATAAAGTGACAATCCACTTCTATATTCTTTGTCCTCTCATGTTGAACAGGATTTGTAGCTATCTGTATTGTTGCTTGATTGTTTGTATATAGTGATATTGGGAGATTGACTTTTAGTTGTAGTTCAGTGATCGATGAAATCAACCATATTCCTTCACTTATTCCCTGAGCAACTGCCATATACTATGCTTCTGCGCTTGATCTTGCAACTATGAATTGCTTTTTACTTTCCAAAAAATTATATTTCTCCCAAATAATGCAACATACCTTATTGTAGATTTTATGTCATCAATCGATCCTGCCCAATCTGCATCTGCGTACAATTCCAAATTATTGTGCCCAAATTAATCATGCCCAATAATCGTTTGTGTATAATTCCAAATTATTGTGCCCATGATTAGAATATAAGATACCACTTCCGGATGTATTATTCAAGTATCTTAAAATCTTAGAATATTGCATCCATATGTTGTTGTTTTGGAGCATACATAAATCTATTAACACTCCCAATAACATATGTTATATCAGGTAGTGTGATTGTCAAGTAGAGCAAAGTCAAAAAGTTGATGCAAACGATTCTTTAAATTTTGAATTTCTTCTTTATCATCTCTGATCACAACAATATCATCCACATAAACAATTAGTAGGGATATTCCATTCCCTTTATTTATGAATAGTGTATAGTCATTTTTACTTCGGGAATACCCGAGTCCAATGATTCATTCACTGAAACGTTCAAGTCAAGCTTGTGGTGATTGTTTCAATCCATATAAAGCTTTCTTCAGTCTAATCCATACTGGTGCTTCAATCCTTACAAAACTTCCATATACACTTCTTCATTGAGGTTCTGATCACAACAATATCATCCACATAAACAATTAGTAGGGATATTCCATTCCCTTTATTTATGAAGTGTATAGTCATTTTTACTTCGGGAATACTCGAGTCCAATGATTCATTCACTGAAACGTTCAAGTCAAGCTTGTGGTGATTGTTTCAATCCATATAAAGCTTTCTTCAGTCTAATCCATACTGGTGCTTCAATCCTTACAGAACTTCCATATACACTTCTTCATTGAGGTTTCCATGAAGAAAACATTTTTTACATCAAGTTGTCACATTTTTCAACATTTATTAGTTGTCATATTAATAAGAACACATACAGATGTCATCTTTGGTATTGGGCAAATGTTTAATTATAGTTTATCCCATAGGAAAATGAAATATCTATGTCAAGTAACAACAATAATTAGACAAGGTCCCCATACATCTTAATGTATTAAACTAAATGCACTTTAAGTTCTCGATACACTTCTAAGAAAATTAACTCGAACATGTTTACCCAACTGACATGGTTCACACTCCAAACATATTTCTTTATTGAGTTTAGCCAATTCCGATAGAAGTATCTTTAGTTTTAATAGTGGTAGATGTTCTATTCGTTGATGCCAAAGTATTGCTTCTTTATTGTGTTATGTTGATGACATTCATTGCAAGTTTTCTCATATAGGTATAGGCCTCCATTTCTTCCACCATATCGATAAATCTTTCTCATCTCTTTTTCCTTAAATGCACAATAAAATAAGGAGAAATATATACCATAATTTAGTCTTATAGTTAGGGCACTAACAGAGAGAAGATTCATTAAAATCTAACACTTGATCAAGAAGTCCTAACGACATCCTCAGTTTCCCTTTCTAGTTATTGATATAAAGGAATTATCGATAATTTTAACCAAATCGTGCAATTATTAATAATCAATTAACCCTTCTTTGGATCTCACCATATGTTCTCTTGTACCTAATTCAATAACCCAATATCTATCCAAAGGAAAACTAGAACAATTACTACTTGTTTCGGCCTGGTCACCCTATGTTGTTGCCATAGTTGCATGATATTTATATGATGATGTCAATTATGACTAAGTGAGTCTATGCGTTCTGAGTGTTTAAGTATCATGTTGATAGCATCACTTATATTATTATTTGAACTTGTTTCTTGAGTTTCTGTAATAAAAACTTTGTTTTTCATATGATTAGGCTTACCAACCAGTTCCCAACATTGTTCTATGGTATGTTTAGACTTCCCATGGTACGTACATTTAAGCATATCTCTTCCTTTTGCAGTAATGTCGCCACATCCTCAGCCTCTAGTTACTCCTCTGCCTCTTGTAGCCTGATTATAATTCTTTCCAACAGAGGTTGGCTTCTTGATATTATAAACATCGTTTTTCTCTAAGTTTCTGCTATCCTCTTCTCTAATCAATAGTGTGTATATTGTTCCAATAGTAGGTATTTCTTCACTTGCAAGGATATTGGCCTTTATGTTTTCATAGTCAAATGAAATACTTTCCTTTTTCCAAATTCATTTTCTCATTCCTTGACACACTCTTTGTACTGCACCAAATGTGCAATATGCCAGCTCATCCCAGAATCCTTTCAACTCCATATAATATTCGTTGATAGTCCTTGCCTCTTGTTTACATTTCTGAATTTTTTCTAAAAATTCATACTCCCTTGCCACATTTTTTTTTAGTAAGCTTCTTTCATTGCCTCCCAAATTTCATAGGCTATTTTCAAATATAGAAAGGAACACTCCACATTAAGCATCATGGAGTTGATTAACCACACTGCAACTAGCACATCCTCATTTTCCCATTTAGTGTATTCTAAACTCCCTACTTCTAACTTCACACATTGTCCAGTGAGATATTCAGTCTTACTCTTTGCCCTAACACCAAGTATTAATTGGACCATTCTAGATAATTTTTTTCATCAAGCTTGATGTGGGTTATTATAAAAGTATCACTGCTATCTATTTGGGTGATTCGGTCTGCCATAATCTCTTTTCGAAATCCTTTGAGAATATTGATGATTGGGATCATATTTGAGGTTGCAACTGAAGGCAGCGACCTGCGTCGGCGACGATGATTGGGACAAAACTTGGAGGCAGCATCTGGGTGTTTACACGCCTATTGAGGCTCTAATACCATGTGCGATATTTAAAGTTTATTGAATGAAACAGCAAATCGATCAAGAGTGGTTTAACCCTCTTATTGGAGTTGACTTTCTCTCTCTTCTTTTTCTATTCTAAAAACCCTAAAAGAGAGTATAGCAATTTAAGCCTTTATATATAATAGGTTTCCTAACTTAAAAGACTAAAATACCCTTAATAAGTAATCTTATCTCAAGTCTATCTTAACGTGTAGGTCTCCTCCTTCTTCCACATTCTCCCTCAAGTTGGGTGAAATATGTTTATGACTCCTAACTTGCTGCATAATCGGTTCAATGTAGCTTTAAGTATTGTCTTAGTGAAAATGTCAACAATTTAGTCTTCTAATCTTACATTTTGCACGTTTAGTATCTTGTTTGATATTTTTCTTTGATAAAGTGAAAATCCACTTCTATATGCTTTATCCTCTCATGTTGAACAAGATTTGTAACCATATGTGTTGCCAGATTTGTAGCTATTTGTATATGCCTTGTTGGTATCTTTTACATTTTTTTTGCATTATTTTGAAGGAAAGCTATAGAAGGATTCTTTATGGGCTGGAGATATCCTTGAGCAAGCTGCTAAGAAGGTGATAAAGTCTTTTGGTGACAAAGTCTTTTGTTTGAGGTAGTTACTTTAGGCCTGTTGGAATTTATAAACTAGTTTATCAATGCTATTCCATCTTCATGAACATGATGCACCTATTAATGTTTAGTAAGGAAACTTAATTTACTTATATACAATAGCAACAACAACTAAGCCTTTTCCATTACTAGATGGGGTCGGCTACATGGATTCTTTGTTTCCATAAAGCCAATCATGTGTCATGCTGGTTGAAGGACCCGGGATCCGTTGGAACTGTTGGGAGATCTAATATTCACACAAAGAATACTAGAAAAATCCACTTAAATTGCAATGTATATATTACTAAATAAGGGTATAATAGTCATAAGTGTAATCCAGGCCATTAGGTCATTTGGAGTTGTGAAAGGAACAAGAAGGAGGGCAAGTTGTTGTTCTATCTCCCATTGATCTTTGATGTATTTCTTGATGATCTAATGTTTAATTTCTATTAATATGGTATCAGCGCCAGGTTTGAAGACAGCGAAAAAATAAGGCTATTGTGGTTCACCAAGTAGCCAAGGACTATGATTGAGTCGATCTACCTTCTGAGCAATCTGTCCTAAGTTCAACCAAATCAGATTTGATCTAACCTGTATTTTCTAAACAAAAGAAAAGGGGACAGGAGTATGACAGATCGGTCAGGGATGACTAATAAAAGTGACTCATTTGTTAACACAAATATAAAGTTAGATGAGAAAAACTATCTCAAATGGTCAAGATCTATCTTATTAGGAGTGCAAGATAAAGGAAAAACTGAATATTTATTAGGCAGCATTGAAGGACCAGACCTAGGGAGAAGTGTTGTTCGACGCGTATTATATCGTGTATCATAGTGTATCATAATTTAATACTAAAAATTAGTAAAAATCTAAAAAACAAAAAAATAGCAAAAAATTTGATAATTGCAAAGAATTCATATAATGCAAAGTTTAGTACATATACACCATTCACCATTATATAATTAAAAAAGTATTATATATTTTAAAGCAAAAAATGAAATAAATTTACATTTATATATTGTAATCAGGATCATCAACTAAATAATCTTCATCTTCTCCTTGCTAAAGATCCTCACCACCTTCTACTTCAAAATCAAAATCTTCATCTTCTTGATGATGTTGTTGCGCTCCTTATAAATTAATCCATACAATGTCTTTTTGGTTAGGACTTAGGAGTGCATTTTGTTCATTATCATTCATAATTCACTCTTCTAATATATCAAAAAGTATTCAAATTTATTGGATCAAATTGGTTCTCTTCTTTATTTAACTATTTTAAATGCCTACAAGAAAGAAAGATTAGTAAATAGTAAATAACATTAACAATGGAAATCAAACAAAATATTGAATTGAATCTTTAAGTAGTAACTAATACAAGATTACCTTTATCGAAACCGTATGTAACAACGGATGAAAACTAAGTCATTGAGTCGCTTATGTTCCAACCAGTTGCGCTTTTTTGTGTGGATATGTTCAAAGACACTCCAATTCCTTATACAACCCGTTACACTACAAGTTTTGCATAGAACTCTTACTGCAAAATCTCTAAGGTTTGGGCAATCACTTATAAACCTATTCCACGAAACATATGTAGAAAAAGACAAACATCAGGAACTTAATCCATGATAAATATAAGATTTAATAAACTTAAATATGAATTTCAGGTTCAACACCATATGTAGCGATAGGAGGAAAAAATAAATGTATGCCAGAAGAAGCTCTTCTTCTACTTCTTCCTCTTCTACCACTTCTACTTCCAAAATCTTTAACAACCCTCTTTCTCCTGGTTGATAGTCGAGAACTACTACTATCAACCTGTGTTCTACCACTAGAACGAATACTATCAGTCAATCCAATAGCATCATCATCCTCTTCTTCAAACATCTTTAAATCATCCTTATGTTGTGTCCTCTCATATATGCTCTCAATCAACTGTAGACATTGTCATTTAATGGCTTCTAGCAAATTTCTACCTCTACCCGTACAAGGACCAACTTTTTTCCTAGTCCCTGCTAGGTGGTATTTCAATCATGAAATTTAACCACTAACCACCTTCTCACAAAACAAACATTTGATCTTCAATATGTTTCTCTCAACTGTTGTATCGCACTGCCATGCTAGATCATCAGATCGAGATTGGGAGTCCCTAACACCCCTTCCTTCCATCTCAATTGAGCACTTCAATTCAATTTAAAACCTGAAAATAAAAGCACTTCATAAATCCCCAATCTTCACTTAACACTAAAACAGAGTGCCTCCCACTTCGCGAATGCAATAAAAATCATATCACGCCCTTCATACTTCATACTTTGTTATTAAAAAAAAGCAAAACGCAAAAGTTATACCACAATTCGAGTGGAGAGACTTGCACGAACATCGTAGAGTACTTTTTTCGAGCCTTGAACACCAAGGAGGGGGAGAGCCACCGAAAAAAGCGTTGGGGAGCTATGAACAGATGCTAGAAACCCATAAACTGCGGGTTTCTATTCGGCTAGGGACTTTAAAAGGTTCCCTAGATGTATCGTGTATGATACGGGCGATATGTGTCGTATCGTGCGATACGGCACGATACACTGCCTTATGTGATACTACCTGTTGTATTGTACCACGATACGATATGTATCACACGTATCGTATGATACGGTGCGATATAGATAACAATGTTAGGGAGTCGTGAGTACCCATGATGGGAGAGGGAAGACGCCTTAGTGGCAGCATTGCTGATTAATTTCATGATGCCTAATGTTAGAAGATCGTTTTTATACCTCGAAACAGTCCATAAATTTTGGGAAGCTGGAAGAGAGGCTTACTCTCAAAAGAAGAATATAGTAAAGACGTATAAACTCCTTGAAAAAATTCAGAAGTGCAAGCAAGGGCCAAAATTTAATAGTGAATATTACATTGAATTAAGGAGCTTATAGGACGAGCTATCTTATTTTACGATGATTCAATGTAAGGAATGTGCACAGAAAAGATCAAATGAATTTGAGAAACGTAAAGTGTTTGATCTCTTGAGAGGAGTTTCAGCAGAATATGAAAACGTAAAGAATACTATCCTAGCAAGTGAGGAAATGCCCATAATAGGCATTGTTTACTCATTGCTGATGCGAGAAGAAGATCAAAGGAACTTGGAAAAATCTGGAACTCCTAACCCCGAAAAAATTGCATTCCTTGGACAAGGCTGTAACCATCCACTGAGAGGGAAAGGCAAGTTCAGATATAGAGGTCGTAGGGACAACCCCATGGATGGAAGAGAAGTTGTGAAATATACACATTATGGTCAACCACGACATACTAAAGAATAATGTGGAAATTAATTGGGTGTCTTAATTATGTGAAAAATGAAGTTATGTTTGAAGGTAATCAAAAAATTGGAGCAAAAAATGCAAATGAAGCAATTAACATGATCATAACGAGACTAGAAGGGTTAGAAGGGCAACTTACAAAAACTACAACGGTTGCACCACTTCATCGGACAGCATCCATGCTTGGACGACTACTACACCGAGTGATTTGGCAGGACCCATTGGTAATGTGTCTCACTTAGAATCTCCACAACGAATTTGTTGGATTATTGATTCATGTGCATCAAAACACATGGTAAATTTCAAAGAGGGGTTATTTTATTATCACGAATTACATGACAAAGTAAAGATTTCTGATAATTCCTTTATCTCAGTAAGGAGGAGAGGAAGGATGTGGACACCACTTGGAGCATTAGATCATGTACTTTATGTTCCACATATTTCGATGAATCTCTTGTCGATTAGTACATTAACTACATGATTGAATTACATTGTATACTTCTTTGCATCTTGTTGTGTATTTTAGGAACAAAAGACAAAAAGGATCGTTGGATTTGATAGGAGTGGAAGATTGTACATACATGAAGAAAAACATGAAGATATAGCTGCCAATGCAATCTCTACACAAAGTGAGATGGAGTTAACACTATGACATTGATGCCTTGGACATCCACCATTTCAGACGATTCAAGCCATCATACCAAAATCAATAGAGTTTAGAAAGAGTAATAGTCTTTAGTGTGAGGCATGTCAACTAGGAAAACATGTAGAACTAATTTTCCTTCAAGTGTATCACGAATTCAAAATCCTTTTAGTTTAATACACTATGATGTATGGGGTCCTTGCCCAATTTTTGTCATTACTAGGCATAGATATTTCATCTCTTTTATACATGATTACTCACATTTTACCATTCTTTATTTGTTGAAATCTAAGGATGAGGTTGGCAGGATATTTTCATTGTTCCACAAGTTTAATGAGATGGAGTTTCAAGCAAAAATCAAAGCTAGTCAATCAGATAATGGGGGTAAATCCACATGGGCTATGTTAAAAGATTACTTGGTAGCACATGAGATTATCCATGAGACATCGTGTGTTTATTCACCACAACAGAATGGGGTAGCAGAAAGGAAGAATAGACATCTTGGAGGTAGCTCGAACTCTAATGATTGCAGGCTCTACTCCAAAATATCTGTAGGGAGAAACAGTTCTTACATTCATGTATCTTATAAAAAGGTCACCTTCGACTGTTCTTGAAAGGAAGATACTCTTTCAGGTACTATTTCCTAATGAGAAATTGTTTAAGTTACCACCTAGAGTTTTTGTTTTTTGGCCAACCCCCTCTAGTATGGGAAAAGGCTTAGTTGTTGTTGTTGTTGACCACCTAGAGTTTTTTGGTGTGTTTGCTATATACATGTGCATCATCATAGTAGAGACAAACTCAGCATTGAAGTGTGTCTTTATCGGTTACTCCCCATTTCAGCATTGAAGTGTGTCTTTATCGATTACTCCCCATTTCAGAAAGGATATAGGTATTATGATCCAAATTCGAAAAGGCTTTTTATGTCAAAGGATGTAACATTTCATGAACTCAAGTATTATTTAGCAATGAGGGGGAGCACAAAGAAGAATCAAAATTAGAAGAGTCATTATTGCCAATGCTCGTTGAAGAGGATAGTGAAATAGTGAATGAAGAAGGTCGGGTCGAGACCTTCTTTCCAGCTCAAAATTAGAACAGTCATTATTGCTAATGCATCCAAGTGTATACAAGAGGAAGACGGAATATATTTCCAGCTCATGAAGAAGTCGTTGAAATGAAACCAGCAACACCAGCTTTAAAGCTACCAATTGCATTAAGAAAAGAAAAAAAATGCACATATTCAAACAGCAACTATGTTTACTATGAAAGTCTTTTAGAGAATTACAAAACATTTGTAGCGAGGTTAGATACTAAAAGTATTCCTAGAATATGGGAAGAAATTTATGCATCCAAAGAGTGGCAGCAGGCCAAGCAAGAAAAAATAAATATCCTAGAGAAGAATAACACTTGGGATATTATGCTTCTACCCTATGTCACACGGGTGCGGGTGTGGACACGAGTGAGGGTGCAGGATATTATCTATTTTGAGTGCCACGACACGGCCAGAGTATATAATATTATATATTATATATAATATTCAAGCTAGAACAAGTGAGACATCAATTATCATAAGTATATGACAATAGCAAGTACACAACTTTATATTAAAGCAAAACACATAAACGGTAAACAACTACTAATTTCATCATAATACACAAATCAATCTTCACGAATCCGGACCCATTTATCCAAAAAGACCCGTACTTCAAAGTTGGTGCCACATTTGGAAGCGTAGAATATCCACACAAAAGGAAGTGAAGAAGATCCGTATTGAGATATTTTTCTATTTTTATCGGCAGAGTTTCATGAGAGATGACGGAAGGCAAGCTAAAGGAGAATTTTAAAAACTATGGTGAGGTAACTCAGGTGGTCATCATGGAAGATAAGGTCATGAGTCGACTAAGTGGCTTCGGTTTCGTCGTCTTCACAGATCACTCCCTCCTCGATCGGGTTCTCCAAGATAAATACACCATAGACGGCAGAAGTTACCTTAAAAAAAAAACTACATTTTTTTTAAGGTAACTTATGTCGTCTATGGTGTATTTATCCTAGAGAACCTCATCAAGGAGGGAGTGATTTGCAAAGACTACAAAACCATGTATTGTATTTTTATTGATATTCATTTAAGTTATTAAATGATTGACTTCATGTGTTTCTTATTAATCATTATCGTGTTTTATTTCAGATGAATGGTGGGTTCGTTTTGATGTAGATGCACCGAATTTGGCAAGGTTTGCTCAACGTATATTGAGCCAAACATGTAGATCAAGTGGGTGCGAGAGGAATTGGAGTTTTTTTGAACGCATTCACATGAAAAAGCGAAACAAACTGGAGCATGCTCGACTGCGTGATTTAGTGTACGTTGCCTATAACATGAAGTTAAGGCAAAGGTAATAATTAGAAAATATATATTGTTTGTTGTTGCCTAATTCTTGACTTCTTGCTTAATCTTATTAATGGTGAATGTTTGATGTGGTTATATTACATTTGATACTCTTTATAATTTAAATATTCTTTCTTTACAGGAAATGCAAAAGGATGCAAGAAGGACAACGAAGGTGTCATATGACCCGTTGAGTTACAAAAATGTTGATATTCTTAACCATTGGGTCGAAGAGGAGGAGCCCCCTATCATTTTAGAGGATGCAAATTGGAGGACACTCCAAGCCGAAGCAGAACTTGGAGTTGGAGACGATGAAAATGAAGCCGAAGGTGTTGGATAGACAGATCCTATTATGGAGGAAGAAGAGAGAGGAGATGATGATGATGGTGATGGTGGTGGTGATCCTGACTACGTTGATTATAATGCTTTTGTTCATTATGATCCATATTGTGGATGATTGTAATTTGTTTTAACTTTTATTTGTAACTTTATAACGTTCTCACCTTTGTTGATTGTAGTTATAACTTTGATGATTATGATCCTAATAGTTAATGACTAATGGTATGGATTCTATGGATTATGGAATATGGAATCATGGATTATGGATTCATGGAATATGGAATTATATTTATGGAAAATGGATGCTTGTAGCCTTGTTATGGAGATGTTTTTGTTATAGTATGAATGCTTCTACATTGTGTTATACATATTTTGTTCATTCATTTTAATTTTTGAATTTTTAAAAGAAAAAAAAAACTATGTATTGTACTGTATCATACGATACGGTATGATACAACCGTATTGGTGCTTCGTGCGATACGGGCACCGATACGGTTTTTATAATATTGGTTGACACAAAGCAAGACAAAAGTAGATCCTTTGTCTTTTTACAAAAAAGGTAGCATCCGTCAAAGAGAACCGACAGGTGCACCATGTACATCAAGATGGCATATTAGATGACTTTATAAGCTCTACAAATTCCAAGATGTTCCCGAACAAACTATACCAACTAAACATGCTTGTAGATTTCTTTCGTTTTGCACTTAGTTCTTTCTGTTGTTCCCGTTGTCTATAATATAACCATGTATGGTATTACTGAAATGTGGAATTGCTTTTGACTATCTTAGCTTCTAATACTTAGGTAATAACGTACATCTTTTAGTGATTGGGTACCTTTTGAATAAGGTTGCTCTCTAAAATTATTTTCCTTAACCTTTTCATATTTGCTATTTGTGAGCTTCATTCACTCTTTCAGACATCCGAATTTCCAGAGGTATGTTCATTCAATTGAATAAGAGAATGATCAAACACTTTCCTGAAAAAAAAAAAAAAAAGTAGGATGAAGTACATATTTGGGCACCCCCTTATATGGATGTTGGTTGCCTCTTTTCTCTGTCTCTCCTTTCTTAACACTACTCACCCTAATCACTAACAGCCTGTTTAAATATAAAATATTTTAACTTGAAAGACTAAACTACCCCTACTTAGTTATTATAATAATATAACACACAATATGGTATTTCCGTCATTCTTTCACATTCTCCCTTAAGTTGGGTGGAATATGTTTATGTCTCCCAGCTTGTTGCATAATCCGTCCAATGTAGCTTTAGGTACAATTTAGTCTTTTTATCTTACATATTGCATGTTTATTATCTTATTTGCTATTTTTTCCCTGATAAAGTAACAATCCATCTCTGTGTTTTGTTCTCTCATGTTGAACTGGGTTTATAGCTATTTGTATTATTGCTCTATTGTCTGTATATAGTGATACAGAAAGGTTAATAGTTTTTTGCAATTCTTTAATTAATGAAATCAGCCATAATCCTTCTGTTGTTCCTTGTGATGCGACTCTGTAATCAGCTTCTCCACTTGATATTGCAACCATTGACTGTTTTTAGCTTTTTCATGAGACTAAATTTCTTCCAAACAGCGCAAGATAAGCATATGTATATAATTCTATATTAGTATGTCCATGTTTGGAGTATAAAATATCATTTTGAGGATCTTTTTCAAGCATCTTAACACCTTGAATATTGCATCCATATGTTGTTGTTTAGGAGCATGCATAAATATGCTAAGAATACCGACTGCATATATTATATCAGATCCCGTAATGGTCAAGTATATCAATTTTTCAACAAGTTGGTGATATCTTCTAGTATCATTTATCTCCTTACTTGTATCAATTCCTAATTTGTGATTGATATCTATGGAAATATTGCATGGTTTTGATACTATGATGCTTGTTTCCTTTAACAAATCCATCACATATTTCTGTTGCATTAGAAAGATGCCCCTTTTTTACTTTAGGACTTCAATTGCAAGGAAGTAATAAAGTGGTCCTAAATCCTTAAAATCAAACAAGTTATGTAATTAGTCATTTAACCCTTTTAACTTCAATTGCAAGGAAGTAATAAAGTGGTCCTAAATCCTTAAAATCAAACAAGTTATGTAATTAGTCATTTAACCCTTTTATCTCTTTTTTATCATCTCTTATTACAACAATATCATCCACGTATACGATTAGTATAAATATTCCATTTCCAAATTTAAAGAACAATGTATGATCATTTCTGCTTCTAATATATAAGAGTTCAATAATGCCTCCATTGAACTTGTCAAACCAAGCTCGTGATAATTGTTTCAATCCATATAATATCGAATTCATACTAATGCTTTAGTCCCTATGATATTTCCATGTATACTTCTTCATTGAGGTCTCCTTGATCAAGTTGTCACATTTTTCATCCTTTATTATCTGTCAAACCAATAAGAACCCGTATGGAAGTCATCTTTGCCACTCGAGCAAAGGTTTCATTATAGTCAATCCCATAATGCTTTGTATTTCACTGTATGCACTCATTTACATCCTACCACTTTTCTTCCTTTGGATAGTCATACAATCTCTTTGTTTTTATTCAATGCATCTATTTCTTTTTTTATGGCATGTTATCATTCTTTTGATGAATTTGCATCTTCCCATGATTTTGGTAAACTTACTTCATCTAAATTTATCACGAATGATTTATATTATGTTGAAATTTCTCCATAATCAATGAAATTGCAAATTGGATATACATTTCCTTTTTTCCTTCCTTAATGCAATTGGCAAATTCATCTTGTCTTGTGTGACCTGATTGAAATTTGTTTGTGATTCACTTGTGCTAGATAGGAACTTATTCTTTATCCCTCTCTTGTAAACTTGATTGAAGATCTTTTTTTCCTGAACTTCATTACCACCAATTTTGGCTCCACTTCTTTCTTGATTTTCTTCATCATCGTCTTTAAATAATATCAGTAGATGTGACTCTTCAAGGTTTTGCACCTGTTCTAGATCTCACTCACTGCTACAGTAGTATATGAGCTCATGAAAAGTCACATCTCTATACACACAAAAAATTCTTTAAGAGGGTTCATAACACTTGTACCCTTTCTAGAATGGTAAATAGCCAATAAACACGCATTCTATTGCACTCAGATCTAGTTTATCTTTGTTGTTTTGATGTATGTGCACATAACATACACACCCGAAAACTCTAGGAGTTAAATTATAGAGCTTTTTATTTTTAAATAGTATTTGTAGAGGTACCTTCCCTTCTAGGATTGTTGATAGTTAACGATTTATGAGATAAACTGATCTTAGTACAGCTTCACCTCAAAGGTACTTTGGCACACTCAAAAATTCTAGGAGTTAAATTGTAGAGCTTTTCATTTTTAAATAGTATTTGTAGAGGTACCTTCCCTTCTAGGATTGTTGATGGAGAACGATTTATAAGATAAACAGCTTCACCCAAAGGTACTTTGGAGATTTGCTTCAAATCATCAAGGTTCGTGTTGTCTCTAATATATGTCGACTCTTTCTCTCTACTACCCCATTCTGCTGTGGAGAGTACACATATGATGTTTGGTGAATAATTTCATGTGCTGCCAAGTAATTCTTTAATATTCAAAAAGTGAATTCACACCCATTATCTAACCTCATAATTCTTATATGTGCCTGAAATTGCTTTTCAACAAATTTGTGAAATAAAACAAATATAGTTGCAACCTCATCCTTAGATTTCATCAAATAAACAATAGTAAACTGAGAGTAATTATCAATGAAAGAAACAAAATATTTATGTCCAATTATGATAGTAATTAGGCACGGCCCCAATACATATGAATGTATCAAACTAAATGCACTATGAGTTCTTCATACACTTGTAGGAAAGTTAACTCTAACATGTTTCCCTAGTTGACAAGGTCCACATTTCAAGGAAGTTCCATTGTTGATTTTTGATAATTCTGGTATGATTGCTTGTATTTTTTATAGTGGCAGGTGTCCTAGCCTCAGATGATATAGTATCACTTATTCACTCGGATATGTAGAAGTTACTTGTGTTGCCAACCCTCCAAAATTGCCTTCATATAGATAGAGTCTTTCGTTCCTTCTATCATATCTAATGATTTTTTTCATCCCCTTTTCCTGAAATATACAATAAGGAAAGAAATATACACCACAATTTAATCTTGAGGTTAATGCAGTAACATATGGAAGATTCATTGAAATTTAAAGTACATATAGCACAAGATCAAGAAGTCCTAATGTTGTCCACAATTTCCCTTTTCCTACTACTGTTATAAGCGAGTTATCAACAATTTTAACCTTATCACTTAATTCTTAATAATCGAGTAATCCTTCTCTGAAACTCACCATATGTTCAGTTCTCTGAAACTCACCATATGTTATCTTAAGGTTAATGCACTAACAGATAGAAGATTCATTGAAATCTGAAGTGCATATAGCACAGGATCAAGAAGCCCTAATGTGTCCACAATTTTCCTTTTCCTACTACTGATATAAACGAGTTATCAACAATTTTAACCTTATCACTTAATTCTTGATAATCAAGTAATCCTTCTCTGAAACTCACCATATGTTCAGTTCAATAAAACTCACCATATGTTCAGTTGCGCCTGAATCAATAACCCAATATCTATTCGAGTATAAGTAAGAGAAATTATCACTCGTTCCTGCTTGATCACCCTATGTTGCTGCCATTGTTGTATGATACCTTTCTGAGGAAGTAGAGGCTACTAATGATGTCTTTGTAAATCGTCCTTCTAATCCTTCTAGACGTTTTAGAACCATATTGATAT
Organism: Brasenia schreberi; assembly: GCA_036023115.1. Taxonomy (NCBI): domain Eukaryota; kingdom Viridiplantae; phylum Streptophyta; class Magnoliopsida; order Nymphaeales; family Cabombaceae; genus Brasenia; species Brasenia schreberi. The sequence continues at coordinate 8,031,144 of JAYKKT010000047.1, forward strand.
CTTCACTCATGTTATCTACCCATGTTTCTTGATTTCCTATAATAAAGGCTTTACTTTTTAGGTGGTTAGGATGAACTAATTCTCAACATTGTTCATTGGTATGTTTAGATTTTTCACAATATGTACATTTCAGCATTTCTCTTCCATTTACAGAGTTGTCTCCACAACCTCCGTCTCTGATTCCTCCTCTACCTCAGGTCGGATGATTGTAATCTCTTCCAACAAATGTTTTTTCAGAATTCTACACCTTATTTTTTTCCAGATTTCTCCTATCTTCCTCTCTAATCAATAGGGAGTAAACTATTTCGAGTGTTGGCATTTCCTCACTTGCTAGTACAATGGTTTTCATGTTTTCATATTCCAGTAAGAGATCAAATACCTTCGTTTTTAAAATTCATTTCCCCTTTCTTTTGCACATTTTTGCATTGTATCATAGTGAAGTAAGCTAGTTTGTCCCATAATCCTCGTAATTCGATGTAATACTCACTTATAGTTTTTTTTACCTTGCTTGCACTTTTGAATCTTTTCTAGAAGTGCATACTCCTTGGCAATATTCTTTTTTCTTGAATCCTCCTAAATTTCATGGGTTATTTCTAAGTATAAGAAAAACGCCCTAAATTTGGCATCATCGAATTTATTAACCACGCAGCTGCTAGGGCATCATCTCTTTTCTATTTAGAGTATTCAAGACTCCCTAAATCTGGTTTTTTACAGTGACCAGTGAGGTATTCGGTCTTCCCCTTTGCCCTAACACCAAGTAGGATAGATCTGGACCATTCCAAGTAATTTTTTCCGGAATCTAGCTTGATGTTGGAAATAATACAACACCTAAATATGATAACAAGTTCTATTACTAAGGTATTCCTGAAGTTTCCCACTATAAGATCAAAGGTGTATTTTACATGTCATTAAGAAACAGAATACATATCAGGTGACATACTTAATCATAGGTCATCTCATAGAAGTGCATGTTGCATAATTGCATCACTTAAAATAGATATAAGCTTAACATTGTAGAAAAATGTATAGTAAAATGGCACAATAGAAATTAAAAATATTTATATTATTCAAAGCAAAATGATATAGTGGTGATGTGATGCAGAACAAGCATCTTTGGTTGACTGACATCATTCAAGTAGACGCAAACCGAAATATCTTTAATAGAAAAAATGAGAGAACAAGAAGTACAAAACAGATGCTGCAAACTCTCTGAAGAAAACAGGTTTTATAGACTAGTCTAAGGACTGATTTCATTATTAATCAGACTCGGGAATGCTTTCCCTAATAACTCAGACATTGGGAATGTTTCCCATTAATTCAGACTTGGCACTCTATGACTGGGAATGTTTGTCAAACTTAGGTACTCACAAACATTATATAAATCAGATACATACCAAAATTAATGTCCGACAACTTAAAGCAACTTGTAAACTCTGTCACAAGTGAAACAACAGGAAGGTCTAAATATACACTCTATCGTTTGAAGATATAGAAAGTCGTTCCAAATTCCTTTGGGGAAATCTATAATAAAAGAAAAGGCTGCAAGGACAGAGATCCACCTTTTCCCTTTCTTTTAGGGAGAAGGAAGAGATTAAGCAGCTTCAAGACCGATATTTTTTTATGGTGCCAAGCACCACAAAGTCGACCATCGACATCTACTTGCAATATGTTGGTGCAGATAATGTTAGTGGCAGTAACAAAGACATTGAGATAGATAAAAGAAAATATTAACTTTATGACTTCAGAGGAAAAGCTGGTGACACACCACTTAAGTGAAAGGCATATTTGAAGTGACACCAGATGGAGCTAAAAGGAGGTGTAAGAATTAGACGTACACATCCAAAGAGGCTAAGGAATCCTCAGAAGTACTGGAAGGAGGCTATATAAAGCACAGTGTTACTTTGTGGAGTTTAACGCGGGTATGCCACAAAAGAGAGTACAATGGGTACTGAGGAGCAGACTACCCACTTAGTCTGGAAAAAGATTGTAAGGAAAGGTTTTTGTTTAGTTTGGTTTTGGTTGGATAACACAAGGGCTCCAACAATCATATTCTTTGCACTTGCTACAACAACTACAACAACTAAGCATTTTCCCATACTAGGTGGGGTCGACTACATGGATTCTTTGTTTCCATAGAGTCCTATCATAATTTGTAGAATCCATGATAAATAAGTTTGATAAAGTTTTTCACTGACTGTCGGAGCCTAACACAATCCTCCTCCTTTATCTTGGCTTGGGACCGGCCATGCAAGGATGATCCCTTATATGGGCGGAGTTATTCTTTTCACTTGCTACATAGAAAAAATATATAAATAAAAGATGTTTAAGTAGCCACACCTTTGAAAGTCGACGAAGAAGCTGATTACAAGTCCTTAGCATAACAAGCTTTCCTCTTCCAAAAAGTTCTTGCTGGACATGAGTAATCCGCAGATGAAGCTCTATCAGCCTTAAATAAGCCAGAGATAGAAGCCACAATAAATTGCATCTGCAAAGAATATTTTACATACCTTCCCTAAAACATCTTGATTTCTCTCAATGTAACCAAAAATTTCCTTGCAATCTCTCATGGTAGACATCTCAGTCAAATCTTCCAATAGTTGAAATATCATACCACCCTCTATGTGACCCTTTTCACAAAGATGTAACACAATATCTGCATATATGCAAAGATTTGCATGCTTTATGTGTGCATAGCAGAAAGTTAAAAAAATTGAGCCATACGTAGAACTAAGGGGAAAAGGGGCCTCAAAAGTGTTGGAAGGATATAACAACTTTTATTTAGTTAATGTGAATATGACATGGGATCAAGCACAATGCTAACTCAGAATCCATGTGGCCACCCACTTAATGCTAGATAAGGCTCAATTTTTCATTTTTCGTTTTGGTTAGTAACAGAGAAGGAAGCATAATGCTGAACCACATCGAGGAAAGATGACCAACCCAAAAGTCGTGCTATTAAACCAGAGATGCTTTCCACATCATCAATGGATCGTCCGTGTATCATAACCCGTTCTCCAGCTTCAACTGCAGATGACTATATATCCATTCGGAAAGAAACTCATTCAAAATGTAGAGAAAAAAGAGAGTTCTCATAGATAGAACAAGATAGCATCCATCACATGTGGCTTACCACTAGTTCCTGAAGTAATGTTCGCAGGGCATTTTCCAGCAATTGATTCTCTTCTAGGATCAGAACTGTTTGCCTCTGTCAAATGAACATGTTAAAAACTCATAAGCACATAAAGCTTGCACTCAAGTAAAGCATAACAAAGCTGAACCCTATACAAGTTACTCTTAGAGTGTTATGATTTGTTGAACAAAGTTATTAGTGCCAAAAGAGAACAGACTGCTACTCTTTCATGGGGACAAAATCATATTTCCAAAGTAGTATGCCGCTGAATCATTGGTTTCATATTTTAACTAAGGAGGCCAAATAAATCCGTTAGGGTAAAACTATGACACAGGACCTAAAGTAGAATTTTGGGTAGAAGTACATCATACAGAGATTTTCACTGTTCTCATTTCACTTAAACTTCTGAGTGAGGTTTATCTTGGAAGATATTTCCAAAAAAGTTACATTTCTTTCAAAAATCTCTAAGTGCATTAAAAATTTCTGACTATTGAACGACCTCAAAATTTAACAAATAATTGCTTTTATCTTGTTAAAAGGTATGTATCTCATCACCCCACTGCAATCAATGTCGGTGGCAAACCCTTGTCACCGAAAAAATATTATAAAGTAGGTTAAAAAGATGTGTTAAAAATCTATTGAAGTTAGTTCCACAACATGTTCACTGTGGGCAATATTTTTGAACATATCATGATACTTCCAATAATATTGATCACCTCTAAATTTGCTGGTATTATAACAATATTTTCACAACACAAATCATATCAGTTACTGCCTATGCAGCTTGATAGACAAATCAAATAAAGCATAGCATTTCGTGAACAAAGAAGTACACTATGACACGAGGCCATGCTACGATGTTAATCACCTGTGGCTTTATTGCTTCTTGTACTGTCTGCAAAGCAAAACTTTCTGGCGGCCCATCACGCAATATTGCTATTCTAAATACTTCCTGCAGAAGATAAGGTAAGGCAGATTTCAATGTCATGTTAATAGATTTTTTGAAAGAAATCAAGTATAAAATAGAAAACATAAGCATAGTGCATCACCTACAATGTTCAAGTAGAAAATTGCATACAGTTATCAAACTTAGTCAGAAAAAAGAAGAAGAAATGAAATGATGAAAAAATAGTTTCCTTCTATGCATGTACTCTGGACAGTAGAATGTGACAGGCACCAGGACCTAGTCTTTTGGGTCATTACAATGATTTTATATTATGATGGAAAGACTTTTTCCATACATAGTGATGCTTGCATACCATAGTAAAAGCTATTCATATGTAAAACAAAATATCCAAACAATTGTTTCTGCATTAGCTACACCTATATATATGCACTTGAAACAGAATGCAAGAGAATAATGTCTCGTAAAGAGTTCTTAGCATGGCATAAGATCAAAAAGTATTTCATAGAGGAAATGCTTCTTGGTGTTGTTGTAGAAGATGCGAAATTTAGAATTTTATGGGTTTCTCTTAATCACATGAAAGAGTTTTCCCAAACCTCTTTAAGGTAACTAGCTGTTGCTTCCAAGCAGTCAAATCTATCTTAAGTACTTAATGTTTGTTTCTCAATAAGATGGAATTGTTAACAAAAAAGGCATACACAAAGTTGATGTAGATTAACAGAAGTTAAAAGGTGTCTTGGGTGGTCTTGTTGACGAAAAAATACTAAAATTAAAAGTGGGGATGTCAAAATAGGCCTGGCCCAGGGAGGTCTTGGGTGGTCCTTCAGGTGGGTTATTTATGGTTTTCAAAAGGGTTTCAAAGGAAACAAATTGGTCAAATTTTCGAGCCTGATTTGTGGTTTTCAGTAAGTTAGGAACTCTTTGCTTTGGATTTCCTTTTTCTTCATAAGCAAGATCACTGTTAAGGTTCTCTCTTTCTCTATGTCCCTCTCTCACAATAAATCAACAGTCTTTGACTCTTCGCACTGAATGAATGGCTGACCAGCTGCTGTCTCTCTCATAGTTTAGTTCTTCTTTCCAATTTTCTTCCTATTATCCGCTTATTCATTTTCTTCATTCAATTATTTAACAGGGTGCATTCCTATCATTAGTTTTTTTTTCATTGATCTAATTCTAATGTGCTTTCTATGATTCTTTTATAGTGCTGAATAGATTGAAGACATCTTAGTTTTAAAATAATCAGGATTTGGTTTTGTTTCCTGCTGGAACTATATGAAGAGTTTGAAAGATTGTGAAGGATTTCTCATTTCTAAGGCATAGGGTTAGATTTCTGCTACATATGGTGCGGGGTAAAGTGGGGCAGGGTGGGTTCTTGTATTGTTCGTGTGGAATGAGTGTAGGGTTTGACCTTGAGACCCTGAGTTCTTACATTTGGTTTTGTTTCTTGTTGTTGTGCACCTTTCTTTGGCTTAAGACTTAGGGTTGGGAATGGAGACCACACCATCGCCCTTCCATCTAGGGGCTTGCCTTTCTTTTGGGATGGAAACCAAGCCTTATGATCACAAGCCACTTCATGTGAGTACATTGAGGAGGAGCAGAAATATCATTCACTGTCTAAAGGCAAACCAAGCCTATGTCGTGTATCAAAGTTTGAAGGTGTTAATCATGTTGCTATGATTTGATGGTTAGCTTCATATTGGTCCGTTAGTATGTCTTTTAGTGTTCATTATAAACATATTTATTACTTAATTCTTCGATGTTTAATTTTTTTCAAGATTGTATATTCTTTAGCCAGTGGTAGTGCTCTTTATTTGGCAAAAGATATTTCATGACATTTTAATTGATATAATTCTCTGATTGTTTTATCTGTAACTTTGATTATTGAGATAAAGCCAAGTAATGAATATGATAACAACAATCTTGAAGTGATAGATGAATATGACTATATTTCAGCTGGTGGTACCTCTCTTATTGTTAAATATAAACTATCTCTTAGTAAGAAGTTAAAAGAATTGATGTTGGATGTTTGGAATTTTTTTAGGAAAATGAAAAGAATAGTAGCAGTATAGAAAAAGCAGTTTTTAATGCTTGTGGTATCCAATACAGAGTTAGTGTTAGATCTAGTGTCAAGCTTGAAAATTATGAGATCAAATTTAAAAGCAATTTTTAATGCTTGTGGTATCCAAATATAGAGTTAGTGTCAAGGTTGAAAATTATGAGATCACATTTAAAGTGTCATATTCCAGTTTGTAGAGAAATCGTTTTTCACCATGTGGGTCAAACGGTTGTCTTTCTTGATGGGTTGGACATATAGAAAGACAACCAAAGCAAGCTCTAATAGGTATGAGAAACTAGATGATGAAAATATTAAAAGTGAAAGAGGAAAACCACAAAAATGTTGGAAGGAAATAATAATGGATGGTCTAGCTTATGTTGAGTTAACTCTTACCATGTCACATGATCAATCTCTATGAAAACAAAGAATAATGTAGTTGACCCCATCTAGTACGGGAAAAGGCTTAATTGTTGTTGTTATTGAGCATTTTCGCTTTGTTAAGTACGATAAGCTTAGAGCTTGGGTGAAATATCTAAATCTTGATGGAGTCATGCCTTTCGGGAATACTCTAGTTTCTAACATTAATAAAGTTTATGATAAAGAGAAGGAAAATATAAGAGAACCTTTGGCTAATATTTCTAGCAAAGTGTGCATTACTTCTGATCATTAGACAGCATGTAATCAAGAAGGCTACACGTGTGTGACGGCTAATTATGTGAATAATGATTGGAAGTTATGTAGTAAAATACTCAATCATCCTTGCATGAATTCACATAAAAGTATTGATTTCACCCAGTAAAGATATTAAAAGGTCAGTTTTTCTTACATAATTCATTGTTATGTGATGGTGAATTTTTCCATCTCTATTATGTTCATATTTTAGATATCATTGTTCAAGATAGTTTGAAAATAGCTAATGATGAGTTGCATAACATTAGAGAGAGTACCAAATATGTAAAAGCATAATAAGCAAGGATAAGAAAATTTAAGTAATACATAGGACAAGCTAGCATTAATGTGAGAGTTGGGTTAAGTTTGGATATAACTACTAGATGGAACTTGACGTATATGATGGTTGATAGTGCACGACCATATAAAAAAACTTTTTATAGCCTCTCATTGGTGGATATGAGTTTTCAATGTTGTCTAACATTTAATGATAAAATTTGTCATTTTCTCAAATGATTTTAGGAGACTATTAATGTGATGCTACGTTCTTATCCAACTTTTAATATATATTTTTTGCAAGTTTGGAAAATTGAGTGTATGTTCAAAGATCATTTCAATTGTGAAGACAACATTATTAGACAAATGGTTGTTCACACAAAAGAGAAGTTTGATAAATATTGGAGTCAATATAGTATGACATTTGCTTATTCTTAACCGCATATGAATTTTCAATTTGTGAATTTCTGCTTTACAAAGTTGGATGCTAGTTGTGGACAAGATAATGTTGCCTATACGGGGATAACATATTCAAGCTTTCCATACCGTATACAGACACTAAAGAAAAGAGTTCTCAATCTTAATCAACTTTAGGAAAGGCAAGCGAAAGAAGAAAATCAAAAGAACGAAATATTTTAATGTAAGCTAGAAATATTTACTTTTTTAGATATTAAGTTCATGATTTTATTATATATTATTGTGTTATTAATTAAATAATATTATATATTTTACAATCTTTAAAAAACGAGATGAACATTTAATTACTTATAAGAATCGCTTATCACAAACACAAATTGATTACTTTAGTTATAAAGATTACAAGGTAATTCCAGGAGAAAGTTTAATCACCCAACATCGACTTTTAGTTATGAATTTACAAATAAAGTAATCAATTTTTAATGGTGATGGATAAGTTAACAAAACATATTCAAGATAAAGTACCTTGGTGTATGTTATTTGCAAATGACATTGTATTAGTGGAGGAGTCTAAGGAAAAAGTTAATAGAAAAATGGAACTATGGAGAGAAACATTAGAAAGCAAAGGCCTCCGACTTAGTACAACAAAGACAGAATATATGGAATGTAAGTTTGATCATTTGGCTACTTCAGAGGACATAGAAATTAAAATTGGCACACATTGCATTCCCCAAAAGGAAAGTTTTAAATACCTAGGGTCAATTTTTCGAAGTGATGGAAGAATTGATGGAGATGTTACACATAGAATTAATGCTGGTTGGTTAAAATTGAGAGGAGCATCAGGTATTCTTTGTGATAAGAAGATACCATTAAAATTAAAAGGTAAATACTATGGAGCAGCAATTAGGCCTGCCATGTTTTATGGTTCTGAGTGTTGGGCAGTTAATCATCAACATGTACAAAAGATGTTTGTGACAGAAATGAAGATATTGAGATGGATGAGTGGTCATACAAGAAAAGATCGTATACATAATGAGGTTAGTAGAAACAAATTAGGTGTGGCACCAATAGAGAATAAAATGAGAGAATATCGTTTAAGATGGTTGGACATATAGAAAGAAGAACCTGTAAGAAGGTATGAAAAACTAAATTTGGAAAGTATTAAAAGAGCTAGAGGGCGACCACAAAAGTGTTGGAAAGAAACAATAAAGAATGATCTAGCTTATTTTGAATTAATTGCTAACATGGCACACGATAGGGATCGGTGGAAACAAAGAATCCATGTAGCCAACCCCGTCTAGTATGGGAAAAAGGCTTAGTTGTTGTATATATTTTTATAGGAGCTCAAAATGTATGAATGTGAAAGTAGTACTAGTAAAGGCAAGTCTAAATTGGATTTGTACGAGAGAGTCAAAGCTTAAGTATGATTACTATTTTTATTTGAATATTTTCAACTATTAGAAGGATCACTTAAAATAATTTTTGAATCTTTTTGTGATAGTATGTGATATATTAAGCATTTTAATTACTATAATTGCTTTAGAATCGGGGCTTGGTTGGATGACTTTGATTTAGTTCATACGAATATTATATGTTGTAACTTAGTTGTTTTTAATTATAATTTCTAAATATTATTTTTGTTTTTTTAAGTATATTGTTTTTCATTCAATTATTAATTAGTTTATCTAAATTTCCATAAGAAGATAAAATAATAGAGTTACTCTTAATGTCAACGGTTCATATAGGAGTTTTTGCACAAGATTTAAATGTTCATGATGATGAGACAAACTAAAAAATTGTCATCTTTAATAAATTATTAATTATGTTCCATGAATGAGTAGTGATTCTTAAAGTGATAGCCTTTATTATAATTTATTGCACACTTTTGATGTTATTCTAATAACTATTATTGCAGAAATTTTAGTATTGGTTTTATTTATGGAATGCAAAGAGGTCGTGTGGACGTCTTTCATACTCCAAGCATTATTACGTGACATCAATTGCATCTAATTGCGTATCTCTATGATAAGCCTGGCTTTATTTCATCAAGAAAATTATTCAATATTAAATGACTAAAGGGTTATCATATAGAAGGATGATGGAAAACAAGGCAATTCAAGGTTCTAAGGCCACCACCAATGCAAGGGCTAATTAGCCCAAACCTCATCATCAAAGGGTTGGCCAAGCCTTGGTGCAACATTAGTTTAAGAACCACGACTGTGTAATGAAGACGATACTTCAATGTGGCAGCAGAAGGTTGATGAATATCACTTCAAAGTATCACTCATAAAAGCCTTAGAAAAGAAGGTTATAATAAAGCATATGCAACAAAGACACAATATTGAAAAAGAATATTATTTAGCCACAAAAGGCTTGAGAAAAACTATATATTAGAGGCTATGTAGGTGTGGTGTCGGCGTTGACATGGGTGCGACACTGACACCGACACCGACACAGTGTCGGTGCAATACCAACACGATGTCGTATAATTGCGACACGGTCAACGTATCGAGGCTGAGAATGGGTGCGGTCAACATGTCGATGGTCAATTTCATCCAATAATTTAGGTCAGATGTATAAAAGGTGACTCGTTCAGTTCAAATAACCTTTTGTTCAGTTCAGAGTCTTCAGACGTCGTTGCTGCCCCTCGCCGCTCCTGGTCATCTTCTCCACAGTGCACACCAGTCGGTCCACCTTCGAGTCCTCCTTCTCCTCGTCGGTCATCGTCTTCACGCTCCTGGCCTCCCCTTTGTTCAGTTCAGATGTCGTTGTTGTCCCTCGCCGCTCTCCTCTAGGTCTCCTCCTTCTCCTCACCAGTCATTGCTGCCTCTCGCCACTCTTGGTCATCTTCTCCATTGTGTGCGCCAGCCGCTCCACCTTCGGGTCCTCCTTCTCCTCGCCAGTCATTGTTGCCCCTCGCCGCTCCTGGTCATCTTCTACAGTGTGCGCGCCAGCCGCTCCACCTCCAAGTCCTCCTCATCGACCGTCGTCCTCCCATTTTATAAGTGCAATGGTAAAGAGAGTTTAGGCAATGCACTCATTTGACGAGAACTCTAACTTTTGCAGATAAGCTAGGCTCATATGGCAAGCCAACAACATCATTTCTTTCTCCCCATAGCCACCATATGATCCTTTTTCTGTGCATTATTCTCAAGTAAGCACTATCACTTCCTTTTTGACAAGTGATGGCCTAATGAATTAGACTTCCATCCCCTATGGGTGCTAAAGCACATGACATTCTAGTTTCTGATTTGTTTTATGGAATTTTAGAACCATTAGATTATTTTGGTGCATTACATGTAAGTCATTTGCTGGATTTCTCGTTTGAGCTTGAGCGGAGGTTCATGTTATAGAGTGTAGGTTAAGCTTTATTAAATCTTCGTGCAAAACATACGACTCAGAGAGCCTTCTAGGACATCATTTTGTCGTTGGCATTTAAGGCTTGAAGCAATACATAATACGAAGAGATAAACTTAGTGAATTCATCATTGGGCATCTCAACCCTCACCCACTTCAAATCTTTCCACTTAAGCTCCCACCTACATATGCTTCTTATAAAGTAATCCACAACATTTATGACCAATTGCACGAGATCCTATTGCATGACCAATTAATTTATGCATGCTTCGTTTCTGCCTGTTCATTTCCCGCAAATTAATTTTTGCATACTAGTCTTAGATTATCTATTTTTACAATATCAGTTTTTGTTTATTTATTTTATACATATTGATTGCCTCATTTCTTTCATATTTAGTTCTTACATAATAATTTTGATCCATTGCATATTTTGTTTTTCAATCAGATTGTGAAATTGTGAATTGAGTTGATCCTAAAAATAACCGACAATAGAAAAGGAAAAGGAGTATCAATTGATATTGAGCCTACTGCGAGTTTTGGTGGAAGTGTTCCTTCAAGTTTAGGATCAACAACAAAAGTTTCAAAACCTTCAATACCTCGTGATGATGCACCATTGTAAATGTACGTACAAAAGGGAGAATTATACGAAGGTGGTGGAGGTAATACACATTTTATGTGTAAATTTTGCAACATGAGTTTTACAGGATCATATACTAGAGTGAAGGCACATCTTTTAAAATTATCAAAACATGGTATAAGAGCATGTCCGAATGCGGATGAGGATTTACGAAGACAATTAATGAAAAAGCAAGATGACTATGAAAAAAAGAATGAAAGGAGTGAAAAAGGAACAAATATTCCATTATTTGGTGGATAACAAGAAGATGCAGAAAAGAAAAGAAAGTTAATGCAAAGTGAATTTAAAGGTTTTAGAGGAGGAGCAATTGAAAAATCATTTAATGTAGTTGGAAGGAAGGAGATCGATAAAAAGGTTGGAAGTTTTTTCTTTTCTAAGTTCACTTCCTTTTAATGTAGTAAGAAATCCATATTGGAAAGATCTTGTCACTTCATTGGCTAATGGTAATTTTCATGGTTATGTTCTTCTAAGTTCTGAAAAATTATGAACTATTATTCTTAAAGAAGAAAAAGCTAATATTAAAAGACTTTTAGAACATAAGAAGTTTTCATGAGAAACTAATGGTGTTTCTATTGTTTCTGATGGATGGAGTGATATTCAAAGGCGTCCACTCATTAATTTCATTGCTTATTCAATTAGTGGGTCAATATTTTTGAAGTCTGTTGATGCATCTGGAGAAATTAAAACCGCAGGATACTTGAAAGATTTATTTGTAGAAGTTATTAAGAGTGTTAGACCAGATAATATTGTATAAATAATCATTGATAATGAAGCTAATTGTAAAAGTGCAAGGTTAAGTTTAGAAGGTGATTATCACCACATTTTTTTGGACACCTTGTGTAACTCACAGTTTAAATTTGGCTCTTTCTCGTATATGTAAGCCATCAGAAAATAAAGATAATCTTCGTGCATATGAATTGTGTTCATGGATTGAGGATATAGTAGCAGATTGTATAAAGATAAGGAATTTTGTAATGAATCATCATTTAATTTCAGCCATATTCAATAGACATTCTCATTTAAAGTTGTTCAAGGTTGGAGAAACATATTTTCCTTCTTTGATTGTGATGGTAAAAATATTCAACACAATCAAGGCATCATTGGTTGAGATGGTTATTGATCCAAGCTGGGATTCATACCGTGGTAACAAAGTTGAAGATCAAGGAAGGGCCCAAGTAGTGAAGACTATTATTCTTAATGATTTATGGTGGGACAAGGTATCATATTTTCTTGAATTCACAGAACCTATTTGGGAGATGTTGAGAGAAGTTGATAAAGATGAACCAATGCTTCATAAAGTTTATGAAATGTGGGATACCATGATTGAAAAAGTTGAGTCAATAATCTTGAAGCACGAGGGAAAAGAAGCTCATGAGACATCATTGTTTTATGATCATATTCATTCTATATTAGTTTCAAGATGGGACAAAAGTAACACTTCCTTGCATTGTTTAGCACATTCTTTAAATCCAAGATATTATGAGAAGAAATGGTTGCATGAGAGCATTGAGTGTAGTCCTCCTAATCAAGATCCTGAAATAGCAAAGAATAAGCAAATGTGTTTGGGAAGGATTTATCATGACTCATACCTACTTAGGCAAGTAAATTCTCAATATGAAAAGTTTTTGAAGCTCCATAACCGAACTTTCTATTCAGGAAAGCGGACTGGCAACTAGGGCCTCCTACTTCTAGTTTAGTTCGCTACCGGCAAAAAAGATGATTTTTGACGCTCGGGCTCAGCGCTCATCACATCCTGGGGGTCGCGCCGATGCCAGTGGTTATGTTCTCCCTTTTACCGCCACGTGGGGCTTCTATGGTGGAAGCCGAGTATGGTATGCAGGAACTAACACAAAAGGACGACGGACTCCCACGGTGCGGTTAGGGGAGCTCTTGGATGAGCAACGGCCAGGGAAATGTTTCCACTCCAATGGATGCCACGGGGGCTGCCGGTAGCAGTAGTGTTAGCTCTACTTCTCATTGAGAAAGGAGAGGTCGTGTACAACAACCTTAAACGCATTCTGGCCTGCTCCTTCCTTAATGGTTATCTTCTTTCTTTTGCATTTGCTTTCATACCATAACTCATATCAGCAACATTCATCACCATGCTTGCACTTCAAATGGAATGATGAGAGGAAGCCCTTGTAAAACGGCACTACTTGTTTCCTTTTAATTCTTGCATAATCGTAGGTACCAGAAAATTGCACTAGAAGTGATTTATCTACTGAAGTGTGATTTAGACATTTTCAAGCAGCTGCATGCATTTCATCCATCACAATTGTCGGCCACATGGCATGTCCTGTAATCTTAGCCCACACAATTTCCCATAACAAAATCTCCACAATCATCAAAACTAGTGGCCAGCATCATCAGCTCATCAAAGCCTGCAGCTTTTGCGGGCTTGCAAATGGCCACATTAATACAAGGTGTTTCCTCTATTCATAGAAAAATAATTGTATTTTCTGGTCCATGAGAACGATCCACTCAAGTTCACCATTAGCATAGTTGACCTTGTGTTTTTTCTTGACTGGATCAAACTGAGAAAGTAAACTGATATATCAATCATCATCCAACGGCCAATAAACCTTGCATTTGCAACCAATTACAGCATTTGGATAACATTTTTCATGCCAAGCTGAACCCATCTCCATGCAGAGGACGAGCCCGATGTCAACCAAGGGCTACAAACAAGAAATCCTTAAAAAATGATGATGTTCGCTCGCAGCCGCTTCTCCAAACGATCAAAGACTCTGATACCATATTGGATTCATGGGAATCGCAGTGGATAATCAAATATGAAAAAACAATGAGAAAAGATGAAGAGAAAATGTTGAGATTGGAGGAGGGGGCAGGACCTCCAATGGAGGTTACCCCCCTCTCGCTTTCTTAATTTCAATTTATTAACCCTAATACAAAACATTCAACCCTTATATAATGAGTTGTTAAACATAAAATGACCAAAATACCCTTAGTACTATGGGCAATTACAATAATATCCAAATATCAAAAATTAGAAACCTAACACTAAAAACAACATATACATTCATATTCTTCAACATGATCTCCCATAATTTTCATGCTCAACATTAAGTCTAACACCAACTCTCTATTTGACACCATAAACATTACAAGCTGCTTTTTCTACACCCTCACTATCCTTTCGAATTTTTCTAAAAATTTTCCAAATATTGAAAGTCAATTCTTTTAGCTTCTTCTTTGGAGGTAGTTTAGATTTAGCACTAGGAAGGACACCACTAGCCGAAACAAAGTCTTTTTTATCTATCAATTCAAGATTATAATTATATATTCATTACTTGGCTTCATCTCTATGATTTATATTAAACTTACATATAAAACAATCAAAAAATCATATGCAATCCAGTGTTGTCCGTATCGCACCGTATACGTATCGTATCGTGGGCCACCACGATACGATACGGGCCCCCGTATCGCAGGTGCGGGCGTATCGCCCGTATCGTACGATACGGGCGATACGCCCTGGGACCCTTATAAAGGGTCCCGGCCCGAGAGAAACCCGCGATTTTTCGCGGGTTTCCTCTCTCCTTTTGGGTTCTTCAAGCTCCCTAAGAGTCGATTTTCGCCTCCTTGGTGTTCAAAGCTCTAAAATCGTGCCCTACGGTGTCCGTCCAAGCCTTCAAACTCGGATTTAGGTATATTTTTAATGTTTTTTTTCTTTTTTTTCCTTTATATTTATTGTTTTTTGTGTTATTTCGGGTTTTTTTTTTGAATGACAAAATATGAAGTTATTAAGTGTGTGTATACGATTTTTATTGCATTCATGAAGTGGGAGACACTCGATTTGAGTGTTATTTGAAGATTGGGGGATTTACGAAGTGCTTTTATTTTCAGGTTTTTTTTTGAATTAAAGTACTCCATTGAGATGGCAGGAAGGGGTGGTAGAGACTCTCATTCAAAGTCTGATGATCCGGCATGGCAGTGGGGTATACCAGTTGAGGGTTCAAGGTTAAAAATCAGATGTTTATTTTGTGAAAAGGTGGTTAGTGGTGGAATTTCAAGGTTGAAACACCACCTAGCAGGAACCAGGAAAGAAGTTGCTCCATGCACAGGCAGAGTTAGAAGTGTGCCAGAAGGTATTAAATGGCAATGCTTGCAAATGATTGAGAGCATACAGGAAAGGAGACAACAAAAGGATGATTTTCAGATGTGTGAAGAAGCTGATGATGCTACTGCCACTGGAGTTGGATTCACTGATAGTTTGCCTTCAGATGCTAGAACAGATATTGGTAGTAGCAGTTCACGAGCACCTAGCAGAGGAAAGAGGGTTGCATCTAAAGACTTTGGAGGTGGCAGAAGAGGAAGTTCAGGAAGGAGTAGAGGAAGAGCTTCTTCTTCTAGCATACATTCGTTCTTTCCTCCTTCCACTACACCTAGTGCTCAGCCAGGAATTCGTGCGGCTATGGCTTCAGAACAACTGCACGATCAAGCAGACCTTGCAGTGGGCAGATGGTTTTATGATGCATGCATTCCATTTAATGCAGCAAACAGTTTTCATTTTCAAGCAATGGCAGATGCAATTGCTAACATTGGTCCAGGATGCAGGATGCCCTCTTATCAGAAGTTGAGAGGGAAGATATTAGATCAGACCGTGATTGAAGTGCAGCAATACTGTTTGACTTTGAGACAATCGTGGAAGGAAACAGGATGCACTATCATGGCAGATGGATGGACCGATAGGCGAGGAAGGACATTGCTAAACTTTCTTGTATATTGTCCTAAAGGACTCATGTTTTTGAGATCTCTAGATATGTCAGAGGAGAGGCACACTGCAGAGATCCTACGAGAGGAATTTGATAAGGTTATACAAGAGGTTGGGCTAGAAAATGTAGTCCAATTGATTACAGATAATGCAGCTAACTACAAAGCAGCCGGAAAGGAGTTAGCTGATATTTATGGGACTTTCTACTGGACACCATGTGCAGCCCATTGTTTAGATCTCATCCTCGAGGACATCGGTGAGATGGATGATATAAAGGCAGCAACTGAGTGTTGCCAAGATATTACAAAATTATTTACAACCATGCATTTGTTTTATGTATGATGAGGAGATACACAGAAGGTGCAGAGCTTCTTCGCACAGCTGCAACTCGGTTCGCAACAAACTTCTTATTTGTACAGAGTATTGTGAGACAGAAGCAAGCTTTAAAGAGAATGTTCTCCTCAGATGAGTGGCAACAATTTGCAGAGTTGCCACAAAACAGAAGGAACAGAAAGTTAAATGAGATTGCAGAAACGGTTTTTAGAAGTTCATTTTGGAATGCATGTATCAGATTATTGAAAATTACTTGTCCATTAGTTAAAGTTTTGAGATTGGCTGACAGCGAGGAGAAACCATCTATGGGCTACCTTTATGAATCCATGGACAGGGCAAAAGAAGCAATCAGAAATAACTTTAATGGAAAAAAAAGAGATTATGTGCCCGTGTGGAAAATAATTGATAGTAGATGGAATAAACAATTGCATCAGCCTATTCATGCAGCAGCCTACTATCTAAACCCATCATTGAGGTACTCAGCAACCTTCAAAAGGGACGATGAGGTTAATCGAGGAATCATTGAATGCATCGACAGATTAGTCCCTGATGAGAGCATAGTAGATGCGATACATCGAGAGATGGAGATATATGATAATGCTCTTCACTTGATGGGTTTGCCTGTTGCAATTCGCAACCGCTCTACGATGCGTCCAGGTACATTGTTTATTTTCATATTTAAGTTGCATCTTACATTACTGTGGATTATTATGTCTCTAATGTTTATATTTTTTTTACAGATGTTTGGTGGAACAGGTTTGGAAGTGATTGTCCAAACCTTAGAGATTTTGCAGTTAGAGTCTTAAGCCAAACCTGTAGTGCAACAGGTTGTGAAAGAAATTGGAGTGTTTTTGAACACATCCATACAAAAAAGCGCAACAGGTTGGAACACAAAAGGCTTAATGATTTGGTTTATATTCGTTGTAACATGCGCCTTCGTGAAAGGTAATGTTGTATTACTTTCAAATTTTCAATTCGATATTATTTAACTTCAGTTTTCAATTGTTAATATTACTTACTAATTGTTTATCTTTGTTTGTGTCGTAGGCAATTAAAAAAAGTAAATAGAGAAGAAAGTTAGTTCGATCCAATAAGTTTGGATAATTTTGATATATTAGAAGATTGGGTTATGGAAGACACTGAAGAAAATGCCCTCCTAACAGAAGAAGACGTTGCCTGGATTAATTTGGAAGGAGCGCAACAACATTATGGAGATGAAGAATTTGATTTTGAAGAAGAAGGTGTGGGCGTGGCTGATGATGATGAGGATCTGCAACAAGGAGAAGATGAAGATTATTTAGTTGATGATCCTGATTACAATTTGTAAAATGTAACATTATATGTAACAGTAGTGTACTGTAAAGTGTAAACTATGTTTGTATTTTATTTTTTGGATTCAAAATATATAAATTTGGATGCAATTGTTCAATGTTGAATGCTCAATCTGTACTAAACTTACATTATATGAATTTAAAGCAATTATCAGATTTTTCTTGATTTTTTCCTGATTTTTTTCGATTTTTTACTATTTTTTATTAATTTTTAATTATTTTTACATTATTTTAATATTAAAGTATGATACGATACGATACGATACGCCCGTATCGTGGAGCCCAGCGATACACGATACGATACGCGTCAGACAACACTGATGCAATCAATTACAATATCATGAAACATCTATCGCCAAATCAAGGGCACTATCACTAGTTAAAGAAGACAATCTCGAAAAGAAATTAAAGATTGAAGAATTAAGCAATAAATTTAATGTCTAATCGACTTGTGGCCAAAGAAGAAAGACAATAGTAATCCCATGATATAAAAAAGTTGTTGTGACACCAATAGAACAGAAAATAAGGTGCATAGTTAATGTTGTGGTATTTTGAATTTTGGAGATGTAGCAAATGGAGCTTCAATGAGGTGTGAGAAATCGTATAGTAGCCACTTCAAAAGAGGGATATAAAGGCCTCAAAAGTGTTGGAAAAGATTATTGAAATGCGATCTTGCTTCTTTGAAGCTAATTGAGAAGATGACAAGAACAAGCACCAACTACAAGCTCATGTAGCCAACCACTGTTAGTTGGGGAGAAGGATTGGTTTTGGTTTGACAATGGCATCAACAAGTTAAACCAGAGTAGCACCTTGCAGTTGAACCACACTTCGGATTTGTAGTTGCTCAATACAGTATCTAGTCACATAGGACCACTTTGGAAGAAAAGATGAACTGAAGATGCGTTTGTTTCTTGAACCAAGATCCCAGCTCCTAAAAGCCCATCATGTTGCTAGTTGTAAACACTATTGCAAGGCTAGAGAATGTTTTAGCCATGGTTACATTTCCGGTGTTCGGTTGCAAGCATTATTACCAAAAGGAGAACTAGCTTGCACTGTAAAAACTAAAAACCATCCCTAATGCACTGTTTCTGATAATTAACAGAAACTTCTTCTTAATGCGACAATGCATGGTCGGAAGCACCGTTCCGTGACCCATATGGAACCCCAGAAACTACTCAATGTCTACTCTAGATTAGGCAGGGGCATTTATCAGCTTCCTACAAACACGCATACGCATCGCAAATAAGCCTCTAATATGCTTCAAAAACTCATCAAGGACTTTATCATTCATCAAATTCTGAGGCATCAGAAATAAGTCTTTCAATACTCACTTGTTTACATATACACACGTTGACTGACCGACTAAGACAGATAGATAAGAGAGATAGAGAGAGAAGGCGTACCAACACCCTCACTTGTGTACATATACACACATTGACTGATCGACTGAGACAGACAGATAAGAGAGAGAGAGAGAGAGAGAGAGAGAGAGAGAGAGAGAGAGAGAGAAGGCGTACCAACACCCTGTCTCGGTCGGCGTGGCTTGAAACGAGGACAGGAGTTCGCTCCTTGGGTGGCTGGTTCAAAAGGATACGAAGCTGTGGCGCCTGGCCCTCCGCCATAGACGACGCGGCCTCAGGCGAGCTCTGACCTCCGGCCTTGGGACACAGAGAGAGAGAGAGAGACGGTCGACCCAGTAGAAGGCACCCTAGGGCCTGTTTCACTCGCGGTTCGAGGAGGAACTTATCGAATTGTAGGGCTCGGAATCCCGTGGGTTCTGTCAGATGGATCCGTGTCGGCATGCCAATCTCGGTTCGGACACGCATGACGCCATTTTAATACTAATTTTTCTAATGGAACATGTTTTTAAGTATAACCCGTACTCTTTTTACTAAACCTAACACTCCTTTTAAAACCGAAAACACCCCTTTTACACAACCCTCCACTCTAACAACTCCATTGCCGGAGTCACCGGAGCCCTACCATCAATTCTATATCACCTTCTACACTATTTCACTCCTACCGTTGTGTATTTCTATCGTATCACTTTCAATCAAAATATTTAATCTATTTTCATCAATTTTGATATATTTTTATTAATTTTGATTTATTTTAACTTTATTTCATTTCTCACAACTGTAATTAGGGTAGTATTAAAAGCCTTTCATCAATCTAGTATTCAATCCCACAAAAAAGAATCAAAAACATGAAGTTTCATAAAGTTTGGGATGAGGCAAGTATCATCGGTTAGAAAAGTGGCGTGTCCCCTGTGTGTGGGTTTTTACAAATTGACACGTCAATTCTTTAAAAGTCGTCGTATCCCAAGCATGATTGAATTCTTCGAAGGATGCCCATGAGGCATGATTCTCTCTTAATGAAAATGCACTTTGTTTGGGGCTCTCTTCTAAGAGATTTAGTACTTGGGTGCATCACTATCTCGTTTCTAGATGCATGCAATGTGCGTTATTTTATATTTTTGTTATGTTAATAGCATTATTCTCAATGTGTAGAATGTCAAAGAAATCAAGTGAAAGTGTTCATTATCATATAGTAGAGTTTTGATATATTACACAGGATGATACTAAGATTGATCAAAGTGGATTGAATGACTTATTTATTAATTGGTTGTGTGATGGTATATGTAAAGATACATTTTTTGGCTACCAGAGTAGTTGATTTGATTATGCATTTGTATTTATTACATATACACAATTTTACAATCAAGACAATATGATAGGTAGGTAAGAGATGTTGCGAGAAAGCACAACAATAATATCATCATTCTTTGATTAAAAAGTAAATGTGAGAGAAGAAAAGTATGACTTGCGTGTGAAAGAAGTGGCGCATATAAAAGTAAGAAAAAAGATGATCTTGAAAGTTGTCGAGTGAAAAAAAGTGAAATGCTCATTCTTACTTATAAGAAAGAGTGAAACTGATGGTTTATGAAGATTGAATGTAGTTAATTGTATGCATAATCACCCTCTATCCTTGTATTTAGAAGGGCATGCATTTGCAGGTAGATTGAATAGTGGTGAGTATAGTATAACAAAAGAGTTGAACAAAAGTCATCGTATGTCGAAGCATATTTTGTCATAATTGAAGTATCTTGATGATAAACTCCACTCTTGTAAGGGATCACCCTTGCATTGTCGGTCCCAAGCCCAGATAAAGGAGGAGGGTTGTGTTAGGCTTTCGACAGCCAGTGTAAAACTTCGACGAATTTTATAACATGGATTACAAAAATTATGAACATTGCTTTGGAACGTCCCCACCTAGCGACGTCCTGCAGAGCCCAAATGCAGTAATAAGAAAGCAAGGGTCACTACATTTTCGCCCGAATGTAGTGAATCAATTGCAGAGAGGGTTCCCACATTATCGATAGGTGTGGGTAAAGAAGTTATTCCCGCTACATTACCGACTGCATTTAGTGAATAATTTTCAGAGAGGGTCTCTACATTTTGAATATGGACGGATGCAGGGGTAAGGAAGCTAGTCCTAGATAATAAGATTCATATTGGTTTTTAGAATATCGGAACATTATTCGGTAAGCTAAAGGAGGTGGTAGTTACTATGATTCGGAGAAAGATTCATATTCTATATTTACAAGAGACAAAATGGGTCGAAGAAAAAGCAAAGGAGATAGAGGATACATGTTTTAAATTATGGTACTCAGGTAAAGAAAAGGCTCGAAATGGAGTTTGTATTATCATAAATAAAGATTTAAAGGATAGTGTAGTAGACATACAACAATATGATGACCAAATCATGACGTTGAAATTAGTGTTAAGAGCAGAGGTTTTTAATATAGGTTGTGCTTACGCACCCCAAGTAGGCCTAGAAGATAGTATAAAGACAGTTTTTTGGGAAGAGTTAGATAAGGTGATTCAAAAGATTCCACAAAGGGAGATTATTTGTTTAGGAGGAGACGTAAATGGATATGTCGGTAAAGAGGCATTAGGATATCAAGGTATACAATGAAACTTTGGTTTTGGAGATATAAATGAGGAAGGTAGGGAGATTTTAAATTTTGCTAAGGCATTTGATCTCTTTATAGTCAATACAATCTTCAAAAAGCGAGATGAACATTTAATTACTTATATGGGTGGCTTATCAGAAACACAAATTGATTACTTTATTTGTTGAAAAAAAGATAGAGCGTGTTGTAAAGATTGCAAGGTAATTTGAGGAGAAAGCTTAACCACCCAACATCGACTTTTATTTATGGATTTACAAATAAAAAATGGACAAAGAAGAAAAGAGTGCATCGAGTTATTCGGACTAAACAGTGGAACTTCAAAAGCGAGAAAGAAGATATATTTAAACAGAAAGTCCTTCAAGGAGATGTTTGGAATTATGTTGGTACACCCTGTGATATGTGAAACAATATGGCTATATATATTAAGAAAGTGGCGAAAGATGTGTTAGGTGTATCTACAGGAGGTGTACCGGCACAAATAGAAGCATAGTGGTGGAGTGAAGTAGTGCACAATAAAATCAAAGCAAAGAGGGCATGTTACAAATTACATTATACTAAGAAAACTAGTGAAACTTTAGAAGCTTATAAGAAAGCAAAGAAGGAAGCGAAAAAGGCTGTGAGTAAAGCAAAAGCTAAAATTTGGGAGGATTTATATAAAAACTCAACTCAAAAGAGGATGAAAGAGATATTTTTAGGATAGCTAGGGCTAAAGATAAGAAAATTAAAGATCTTAATTATGTTAGATGTATCAAGGACGAGGACGAAAAAATTCTAGTGGCAAATGATGATATAAGAAATAGATAAAAATACTATTTTTATAAGCTTTTTAGTGAAAATAAAGATGTTAGTATTATCTTAGGAGAGTTAGCCAAATCAGAAAAGTATATAAACCATAATTTCTATCGACGCTTTCAAAAGAATGAAGTTAAAGAGGCTCTTAAGCAAATGAAGGGTGGTAAACCGGTAGGACCAGATATTATTCCTATAGAAGTTTGGAAAATAGTAGGAGAAATAGGAATCACTTGGCTCACAAGACTATTTAATGAAATATGGAAAAATAAAAGATGCCCAAGGAATGGAGAGCAAGTACACTTATACCCATATATATATGAACAAGGGAGACATTCAAAATTGTGCGAATTATCGAAATATCAAGTTAATGAGCCATACTATGAAATTGTGAGAAAGAATTATCGAACGTAGGTTAAGACAAGTTTCAAGTACAACAGAGAACCAATTTGCACTATTGAAGCAATTCACCTTTTAAGACGTCTTATGGAATATTTTAGAACAAAAAAGAAAGACCTTTACATGATATTTATTGATCTAGAAAAAGCTTATGATAGAGTACCGAGGGAGGTTCTTTGGAGAACCTTGGAAAAAAAGGTATCCCATTGACATACATTAACCTTAAGAGACATGTATGCTGATGCAAAAACATGTGTGAGGACTTATAAAGGAATGATAGACTTCTTTGAAGTTAATATTGGGTTACATCAAGAATCAACTTTAAGTCCATACTTATTTATATTGGTGATTGATGAGTTAACAAAACATGTTAAAGATGAAGTACCTTAGTGTATGTTATTTGCATATGACATTGTATTAGTGGAGGAGTCTAAGGAAAAAGTTAATAAAAAATTAAAACTATGGAGAGAAACATTAGAAAGCAAAAGCCTCCCACTTAGTAGAACAAAGACAGAATATATAGAATCTAAGTTTGATCATTTGGTTACTTCATAGAAATTAAAATTGGCACACATTGCATCCCCCAAAAGGAAGTTTTAAATAGAGATGTTACGCATAGAATTAATGCTGGTTGGTTAAAATGGAGATGAGCATCAGGTATTTTTTGTGATAAGAAGATACCATTAAAGTTAAAAGGTAAATATTATAGAGCATCAATTAGGCCTGTGATGTTCTATGGTTCAGAGTGTTGGGCAGTTAATCATCAACATGTACAAAAGATGTTTGTGACAGAAATGAAGATGTTGAGATGGATGAGTGGTCATACAAGAAAAGACCGTATACATAATGAGGTTATTAGAAACAAATTAGGAGTGACATCAATAGAAGATAAATTGAGAGAATATCATTTAAGATGGTTTGGACATATAGAAAGAAGATCAAATGAAGAACGTGTAAGAGGGTATGAAAAACTAATTTTGGAAAGTATTAAAAGAGCTAGAGGGCGACAAAGAAACAATAAAGAATGATCTAGCTTATTGTGAGTTAACTGCTAACATGGCACACGATAGGGATTTGTGGAAACAAAGAATTCATGTAGCCGACCCCGTCTAGTATGGTAAAAGGCTTAGTTGTTGTTGTTGAAGTATCTTGATGATACAAATATTAGTATGGTAAGACACGTTTATAATGTGAGGATGAAAATTAGAAAAGAGGATATGGGTTGTTGAACTATTGTGTAACAACTATTGTATTCATTAGATAATCACTACTATAGGACTTGGCAGAGAAGGATACCGAATACAAATATTGTTAACGACATATTTGCACATCTATCACTATTTTTTCAAATCTTATATTACTTATAGTGGGTTGGGGGTGCATATTTGCAATTAAGAGGGTCCATTTGTTGATATAGTTGCAGGCCACATAACTAAATAAATCTTTTGAGAATCGTGAATTGTTAGCATGCATTATATTGATTGTGCAGAATAAGTAATAAAAAATTTGAAGAGAAGAGTTTCGCAACATTCACTTAATCTAATTATCAAAAAGATAGTCATATGGAAATAATAGGTAATGATCTTCATTTATGTTGATGTATACTATGGCAATTATATGGATTACTATATGCTCATAAGATTAGTATTTCTTTCAAGAGTAGTATGGCTCTACAACTTTCTTCAATTAATGCATTCTAGAAATAGCTTGACATAGAGGTAGAAAGGCCTACATTTGAGTTGAAGATAAAGTGTAACAAAGAAAGGTAATTGAGATGCATAACATTACCCACCAACTATTGACTCATTATAATATACAAAAACAAAACAAGTTGGTTGACTTATTTTACGACCATATAAATCCTCATCACACTATATTGGAAGAGTCATATTTTCGGCATCTTAAAGGCACACATTTTAAGATATCTACTAAGAGAGATTTGTCTTCATGGGAGCATTGCATAGGGAAGCGCTACTTGAGAAAATATCTGTTGGAATTGTGGGCATGAGCAAGAGCATAGAGTGTCTCTTGGATGTGGCCTATATCTAATGTTGTATAAGATTTTACCGCTCCACGTATCGATATATCTCATTGCAAAAAGACTATGAGAAGGTTAGCTTTTGAAAAATACAAAACATAAATACCTTGATTTATGAGCTCGTATGTTCATAGATGAGTGAATGATGTTAAAGATTGTAATTGCGGATATCACCTTGTTGAAGAGCTTTTAGGAGAGAGTGAAGCATGTGGATTGAAGCTTGTAGATTATGTTTTAAGGAGGTTGCATGTCATCAGGATATATATATTCTACAGTCTTTATAAAGGAGGAAGGTATCAACATTGTTCTTCGATTCATTGCATATTGGGAGGATAGTGAGTGTCTTTCCGAGCATTAGTTATGGATGCCTCATATGAGTTACGTCATAACCATGGTGTGAAACATTGAATTAGTATAAGTCTTGAGGATTGGGTCGACAACATTCCTTCCATTATCGGCAACCGATGACATATATGGTAATGTGCTATGATGAATCAACATGACATTTTTTAGTGGTAAGAACATGTAACAGAATTTCTTATATAGTGGTTATCTTGTTTGCATTGATTTATTGTATTAAGTTTGATTATTTGATTTGACTGTATTTTCTGTAAATATATATGGTAGATGAATATCCGATGCTGCTTATATTTTAATCTTGACAATGCTATAGACATGATACTGTTGTTGATTGGGATTTACCGTTTCATACACATATTGAATATTATCTTGAACTAAGGGGATTGGATGATGATAAGGTATATGATGTGGATGTTTATTAGCAACTTCTCTATTAAGTTACATGTTCTTTCTATGTTTTGATTGTATATATTGATTACTTACTTGCTTAATTAGACATAGATTCTATAAATTTACTTCTTTATTTAATTGTACAATGATTCTAATTAAATTTCTCGACATATGATGAAAGGTATATTGTGGTCGTTCAATATATATATATATATATGTGTGTGTGTATATATATACAAAGATAGAGAGTGAGAGAGATTGAGAAATAAGAGAGAAGAGAAAAAAAGAATTTAATTATTTACGTACAATATACAGTACACGTACATTCACTTAATTACATGTATAACATGAAATATGCACATTTGTTCTTCATCATAGTTAGGCATGTAGTCCGTCATCATTTTATATACTCCTCACAACAATCGTCAAGGGGTTTATCACATCACATCACAACGCAATGGTAATGGATGTAGATATTGTCTCATTGTTTGGATCACATGTTTCATTGTCTTGAAGACATCAACATTACACTATAACAAAAGTAAAGGATAGGTGAATACTTGAAACAAACAAAATGTAAAATAAATAACAAATAAAAGATTAATATATTTCTTGATCTACCATTCGTGACATTGAATACTGACTCCCCGATATAGGATAGAGGTATCCATATCAATATGTAGAATCTCTGAATAAAAATAGATGTGTTTGTGCAACTTACTTGCTCATATATGAACCATCACGTTCATAGTTGTATGACGCCTATATATCGAGGTGTTGTAGTCTAAGGCAATGCGAGCTATGTGAATGTCATTGTGTATCTTACGGATGATACTACACCTTATAAGCAAGTGTTTTTTTTATATGTTGCGTTGGGTCTTAATGGTTCAATCGAGATATACTAACAATGACCAATTGATGAGCAACTCACCTTGACATATACTACTCCACGATATCCAAACATCAAATGCATCCATGAAACAATGATAAGTGATAGTTGTTGTTTGTGTATCTATTCTAGCAATAAGGTTGTCAAGTGATTTGAGAAAAAAAGATGCATCAAATTATACAAATGTTATAATAGCATTCATTGTATAACATAAATAATAATCAAATACCTACTACTAAACACATATCGCATGAGTCTGTATCAAGTCCAATTGCCCATGATATGCAGTAAGACAATCATAAGGATGACCCCTATGAGTGATACTGCTCCTCTACCTAGCTACACAAAGTTGTCCATCAATCCACTCCGCTCATAAACTCATGATTACAACATATAAAAAAATATTGTTTTATCACTAAAACTAATAAATAGGCCAACTTCAATTTGTTGCTAACTCAATAAAAAAAAATGGAGAAACTCGTACAAAAAATAAAGTACTAGGGCCACTAAGCTGGATTGCCTTTGTACGGGAAGTATTCCCTAACTGTCTATGCAAGTAGGTCAATGTCATTGCACCCCAAGCATACTCGTTGTTGAAACTCGATAACGTAGAAGCCAACAACTAAACTATAAAAATTGAGACCCTGTCCTTTGACTTATCCTGATACATTATATACCCTATGTGATACAATAAAAATAGCATGCCTTCTATTGAGGCATAATCTCGCTTCTCTAAGCATGTACTCAAAGCATCTTGAACTTCATAACTCCATACTTTATCTACAATTTCACTTCATCGTAATCCATACCTATCAGTTCAACTATAATATCTATCTTATCCATCGTACCTATGAAGGCTACAAGGTGACTACCCATCAGAAGGCATAAAATCTCATGAACATTATAGAGAGTGATAGTTATCTCATCCCACGGCATATGAAAGCAATTAGTATCAAGTTTCTATCTCTTAATAATGATAGTGAGCAATGATTGATCCAAAGTCTTAAACAACAACCCTTCTTGCTCAAATAACCCAAAATGTTAAACAATATCTTGTCAACTACCTGATACTACTATTTCTAGCAGAAATGTCCACTCAACCAAAGTGTTGTATCTCTTGTGGTATGTCACTAGTTTCAACAATCCCTAGATATTTTCATACAATATTTGTTAGTAACATATCTAAGATCTTTTACTTATAATTAATAAAATGAACTATCTGCTCCTATCAAATCATGTAATGTGCCCTACAAAGTTAGAGATCAACTCCAGAATCGAGAGAGCGACATCATCGTCACCCTCTACAGGGTACTCATATGAACAAAGCTCTAAAGGTCAAGCTTCATCATGATATCATTAAGAAGCTATCGGATAATCCATTTGAAATTGTGGTTGCAACGTTGGTCGATCCATATGCCATAACTCCATGTTCCCCTCTTGATGTTCTTGCTGCGGACATCAATTATATTCTAACCTAAAGGCATTTTGCCTTCTCGATGATGTTGTAACAATACAGCCTTCTACTCGTTCGCCTCCATAAGGTATATCATCACTTCTCCGAACCATTCATACTACAAAATAAAAAAACCACGTTTTAATTTGAATATACAAGAAAGTATGTAAGCAACTAAGCAACTGGGTATAACATAAAAGACACAACCTCAAGGCATTCAACACAATAGAGGGATGCGGTCAAGACGTGCTAGCGTATGCAACGTAATGTGCCTAGGTCACATTCATAGGGGTAGAGAAACACACTTCATGTGCATGAGATCAGAAATCGCTAGGTGTGGCTTGGATGTAGCGATGACCACATGGTTTCGCATCCCAAGCACGTCCCTTTCTCAACCGCCGACATCCCCAACTCATCAGTGGAACAAAAAACAACTATTAAAAAAAATTGACAATACTTACCAATCTCGATTTTAAACAAAAAATTAGGAATGATTAACAATAAATGTGAGCACAAACCTTCGATACCGATCCGATCACGATCCTTGAAGAAAGAATGAAAGCACAATGGACAATGAATTGTTGATTATAAAGAATGGTACAATTGCTTTTCAAGCATGATGAAATCACTATAGACAATCTTCAATGAAGAAGAATGGAGAATATGGTTGTAGAAACTGAGGGAGAAATTGGGAGTGAAGAAGAGAGAGAATAACTATGAAGGGTATTTTTGAAAAAATCACATAAAGAGGTATGTGTTTAGTAAAAATGGGTGCATGAATAGTAACACCCTTTTAAGTATCGGTTTGAATCTTCAAACCCACATTAGCTGGGCATGTTTGTGGATTAGTCTGATTATAAGATAGCTCGTCGCTTGTGGTTGTCTTGCTTCCTCGATTAAGAAGAGCTTAAGGTTATTGAGTGGCAACCTCATAGCTGAATAGTATGGGCGTCCTAGTTAAATTTAACATATAAATGTTTACTTTAATTTTGAAATTCCTGCTGGTTTAAGTTAAAATTCTACTTTTAAATGTAATCTTCTAGGTTAATTATGTAGAATAAAAGTTGATTCACTGAAATCCCATCATTTGTTAGTATATCATTTTGATATAAATTCATGTAAATATTACATATAATCAACTACAGGCATCAATTTAGGTATGAATATTGTTTTCAGATCTATCTTATACCCAAACAAAACCAAGGCTAACCCTTGCTAATAATCACATTCATGTACCTAAAATCAAACAAGTGCATGTTGTGTTCATGACTATGTTGTCTTCATTGTACATGACGAGATGGTTAAAAGTAGCTATATATGGAGTTTTTGAAATGTGCCTACATGTTGCACTAGCAAAACCAGTGTTAGCTTCCATACCAATATTCCCCATGATGGTATATTAGTTGCTGAAAGCACCATACTATAAGATATGGGAGCAGAGAAGTTTCATTCTATGAAAGATAGCGTACAAAGCTAAAACAAGTGGCCACTAATGAAGCTTGCTTCTGTTGAACTTCGGTGGGATTTTCCGATGTTTCCTGCAGTGTTTCGATAGTGCAACTCCACCGATCTGAGAAGAAGAAGGATAAAGAACAGATATGTACTTTTGAGGTTTCTTCACAGCCGGTTTTGCCTGAGAGGGTTTCAGAGTTTTTGTATTTCTTTGTATATCTATGTATATCTCTTCACTGTGCGCTGCTCCAACCCCTCAGATTCCCTGATTGGGCTTTCTTTTCTTAGAGCCTTTATCCGGTCGGTTATGCAGCTCATCCATAACTGACCGGTTGTTATGGATCATTTCTGTAACCGCCACTACAGATAATAGTTGGATGGTCAATCCAGCCATTTCTAGGATAAGGTCACCTTCGCTTTACAACTTCTGTGAAGAGCAATAGTTCATTTGGCTACATGGTGAACTCACAAGTTGAAGGCCATGAGTTCCATAACCGGGGTTGTGCATACATGGCTTCAAGCTCCCCATTATAACCAAAACATTGAAGCTCGCTTAGAAACTTAAAATGTATTTGTGACATGGTTTACTTAGGGATCACTTGTTCTTTTTCCTGGATCGTCAAGATTTGGTTAGGTAGAGCCCAACCAGTTTACATCTATACAAAAATATGCACAATGTGCATAAAGGGAACCACTTAGTGAAATCTCTCCCAAACCCGTAACTGATCTCTTCTTGCAAGCAAGTGGCTCAACCCACGTTCCTCTCGACCGGATTAACAGTCTTAAGTCTTGCAACTTGAAGTGAGTCGTGGCGCCTCCCACAATCATTGACGAGGTTCTAGGGTTGCCTAACACTCTTGTCAGTTATTAGTCATCTTTCACAACTCTGCTAGAGTCCCCTATGTCCGGGTGTCTGCCGTTTGATGGTTATTTGTCCCCTATGCTGCAAACACTTCGAGTGCATCTTCTTGTTACAGAGAAAAAGCAACTTCCCTCTTAAATAGTCGGCATCTCCAACAGCCTTCGGCCGACTAAGTTGGCAGCATTAGTGTAGCCAAACGAGTGAGTTGCAAGGATCATATAGCGATCGGCTACTCAATCATCCTTTACAGTAGCTTGCCTTATGAAGGGGTAAACCCATGTCCAACTACCAAAAGGTTGCCGCCTATGTGAAGGCAAGCAATGTGGTGGCAAAAGGAGAGAGCAGTGAGGGGTTAAGTTTCTTATATGAGAGAGCTAAACGAATAAAAGAATGTAGAGAACATGACTCGGCCTTGTTGTTGGTAAGCCCGAGCCCATGGTCATCATGAATTTCCTAGATGGGCCATTCAAAACGCTAATAGTTATGCCAATTCTCACACCTTGTTGACTGCTTGATTCGTTGAAATCCATCACCCATGCTAATGAGGCCATATTTCCTTGAATTTTTTCTAGGATACTAGATGATTTGTTAGAAAATCTACCACGGATTGCCCTTATGGCTCGAAGGGGTACATGGGTTAAATAGAATAGATTAAGCTTAATACTCTGCTCAACCAATTTCCCTTGCAAGATTGACCTGCAAGGTACAAAAAATGTCCACCATGCAGATCACCTGCGTTTGCCTTGGCAACACATAATACTCCAGTTGGGTGTATGTGATACAATGACAAGCAAAGTTTCTTAATTGGAGTGTACTTTAACTCGGTTTTACTTTACAACCGACTACATCAAATACTCCTTCGATGTCATCATCACCATCTTGTGCAAGAAGGTAACCGATCGGTTTGTCAACAGCTGAGATATACAGTTTCAAGGGTGCACTCGTTTTCAGCGAGATCAATACTCGGGACTTGCTAGGCTTTGCTTTATCTCATCGAAAGCTTTTTGTTGCAACTCTCGCCAAATAAAGTCCTTCATTTCTTTTAAATTGAGTAGTGGTGAGAAGTGTATGAGCTTGCTAGCCGAGTTTGCGATGAACCTTATGGGAAACTTTATTTGGCCAAGCAAGTCTCTCAACTCCCATTTGTTCTTTGGGGGCAGGGGGCACTTCCATTATTGCCCGGGCCTTTGTTCTGATCAACTTTGATTCTCTTTTGGTGTACAATAAATCTAAGGAGGTTTCCTGCTGTCAATGTGAAGTATACGCTGCTAAATTCAATTTTTAGGCCATGTAGGAACCTTTGCTCTAGATCGGCGAGCTGCTCTTGGAACGAACGACATCATTAGCCATTCAAAAATGTCAACTGTCTTGAAAGTTGTTTTAGAAACATACACTCCTAGAGACGAAGATTTGGTTGTACCAGAGGCTCCATCTATGAAGGACAATATCCCTTGGGTCACTACCGTGTCCCACTAGCATATTGACAATGGGCATGAATACTCATCCTTGGGGTTCGCAAGATTTGTATTCCAATAATCTACATAAATTCACAGCTTCCCATTCTTCTTTTGTACTGGCACGATATTGTACAACTATTGGATGTATTTCGCCTATCGAATAGATTTTGTCAATAAGAGTCGGTCTTTTTTTGCTTTGATTATCAATGATACTTGTGGAGTGAATATGTGGGGCCACTTGTTTGTGGGATCTAGACCTGAGGCAGACAGGATCCATCCTTGAATATATCAAGGAGTTCCAGTCCTTGATGTTGAATCATCAGACGATGGGGCCACAGGACAGGCTGTTCAACCTTCTGGCCAAGGCCTTGGGCGCCTTGACAGTGCCTTGCTCATGCTCATGCCTTCGTAGCCGGTCCGCCGACTAAATCCGCAGACGTTGTCTTCAGCCTGACGCGGGCGGCAGCGGAGCGGTTGGCTGACAACCGCTGGTCCGAAACCCTGAAAGAAAGAGCAGGAAAAGAAGTGATCAACGCCGAGACACCAAGGGCCTCGGCGAATCAGTCTGACGGCCGAAATCACGGACATCGGCCATCATCCGGTTCACAAGGGCTTCAGTGTTGGCAATGCGGAGGGCCACACAGATCCAGAGAGTGTCCGAACCCTTCCTTGAGGGGTAGTATGAATTCAATAAGAACATACAACAACTATGACATTTCATGGTATTCCCACATGAAATAGTCATTATACCTCTCTACTAGGCCGACAAATTACTTTTGAGCTTCAGAAGGCAAAAAAGTGCTAATTTTGGTAATCTTAGGTGCATCATTTGCACACAAGTTGATTTCAAGGAGAGGGTCATGTACTGTGAAATCGAGCTCATCTCGCTTCTCTCCTTCCTTGGGACAGTTCGACCGTCTCATATTGTTGGCCCCAACCATGGCTTTGGTTCAATTAGTTTTGTAAACACCCAAAGGGGGTTACTTCAAGTCCCACAAAAAAAATTCTAACTTTTACAAAATCTAAAAAATAATTATTTTTCCCTCAAGGCTCTATTGGCAAAATTTCACTTTTTTAAGCATGTTTTCTTCAAGAAAGGGGTTGTAGAAGTTAAAATGGGGTATTTGACACTAAAATAAGTTCTACTTACAAAATAAGTTTTACTTGCCCATATAAAAATAAAATATTTAAAAAACAAAAAAAATAGAACAAACAAGTTTAAAGCATAGAGGAGAAAGAAAGACCTTAGAAACTCAGAAGGCTCAGGTTCGGTGATGGCTCAAGCCCAAGCAAAAAGCATCAAGTAGAAGGTCTAAAATATCCTTGGTTGAGGAAAATCCAATACTAAGCGACCTTACACTCATAAGGAGGTTAAAGTGGTCCAGTAAGGTTAAAGAGATCAACCCGTGAAGCAAGAAGGCTAAAAACGCCATAGCTAGCCACCACCGCATGCGCCACCTTTTACAACACATACACTAGTTCCCATGCACAATGTTCATGCTGGCGCACATGCGCGACTCCTAGCTCCCATGCACGGGCACACGCCAACTGACTTTGCATGTCCTCAAGCTCCTCTATCCCTCTTCTCATGTGCTACACGTGCCCAACTGCTCCTCTCACATGTAAATGTCCCTTAGGAGCTATGCAGTAGGGTTGGTTCCTTGATGGATTGAATTTGGATATGAATCAAGATCAATAACCTAGTAAAGATCTAGTTTAATTTTATGCCTATAAATAAGGGTCTTTGGCCAGCAAAAAAAGAGACCTAAGGAAGAAAGGAGACTAGTCCAAGAGACAGAGAGCTAGCCAAGGGATAATCATGCAAGAGAAGGAGAGAGATCAAGAGAGAAGCCTTCGAGCCACTTCTCCTTCCCTTTCCCTTTCCCTTTCACTTTGTTCTATTTGTTGTAAACTCAGAGTTCTTCTCCTAAATCATTGTATCCTAAGAGAAAACAACAATTTTCAAGGCACATTATTGCAAAAGGAGGATCAACCAAGTCTAGAGCCACAAAGGAGTGAGTTATAGGTAAGAGGAATCTATTCACTTTGTAAATTTCTGTTGATTCTTCCCAATATACTTATATCTTACTCCCTCTTCTTCTTCTATGCATACATAATATATCACTCCTTCTTTGATTTCTTTCGTAGATTGGTTGTTTGTAACTCAATTCAAGAAGCCATAAGAGGGATGTACTTGCCTAATTACATTCGATGATATGAGTATGTAATCACTCTTATGGTGGATTAATCACAAATAAGTTTATGTTAGAAAGGGTATTGGACTATGATTGCATATATTTTCTAAGTGAACAACCCTCTTAGAGAGGTGCCCTGGGGATTTATATGTCGATGAGTTTCTTTCTGAACTAATATAAGTCCTCAATAAAATTCTTTGAATGATCACTTAATCGTTAACCATCTAACCAGATGCATCATTGTCTTGTATAAAGCAATCTTTAAAAAATTTAGAATCTTGCATAAACATATTGGTTTCGAATCCATTTCTAAGGAAAATACTGCCAAAATTTTTTTCTAAGTGGGACAAAACCTAGGAAAATCTCTAGTAAAGTTTCATCAATTTTGGAAGAGTATAAAGTTTATAAAAAATAACAAAATTAAGACTGAAGTTGAAACCAAACCTATCTATCTATGACAAAAATCTTGTGACACTCATTTAGTAAAACTATTATAACTCAATATGTACGTGTTGAAATCCCTAAAGAGTGGTTTCATCTTAAATCTAACTTCCACAACTTTCCAAATTAATAAAGTTCATGAAAATAGGAAACCCAAGTATAGAGATACAATCATTTTACTGAGACCCTGAATCTCAGTCACATGCACTATCCAAATTTCAGAATAGCATTTGGTTAAATATCTTTCTTAAATTTTTATTTGATCATCAAAGGATCCGAAAATATAAACAAAAATTCCTAATAAAACCTCACAACTCGTACCGACTCTGGTAAAATTCTTTGGATTTTTAGACCCAACAAAGGCCTCTAGAAAATACAAACGTTCATATTATAAAACAGAACCAATTCTGTTTTCATATAACTGAACCCAGTTGGGACAAGTGAAATCAACGCCGTTTTAAAAAAGGCCGTTTCGAATTGAAATCATTTTAGAAAAACTTCGGATTCTAAAATCACTCATTCTAAGCATCTAAGCTGACCCTTTAGTGTTGGTTCAAGAAGGCCGATGTTGACAAGAACCTACTTTCCCACAAATCACTCAATAATCAGATAAATTTCTTTGGAAGTTTATTAGCATGCTCGCACACGATTTTGCAAACACAATTTTAAGTCCACGTAAGACCCTAAATTTTGTTTAGGGTTGTGGATTAGGTTGAGTTGGTCTTCAGACCATGGGTTAGATTTTGCTCATACCTCGACTATGGTTGTCTTTTATTCTTATCCATAGGCCTCCAGCCAACCCTAAGGGTCTTGCAGAGCTGCATGTGGATGGTCATGGTTCTTGGTTGGCTTGTGTCGTACATATGACCTTCCTGATTTGGAAACATTTCTAAGTGAATTGACATGTGTAGTCTTCTTCAGTCTCATAGTCCTCAAAGTTCATTGTGGGCTGCACATGAGGTGAGTAGAGAATGATGTTGGTGATGTTGACATTGGTTGGAAAAGGGTCAGGATCTCCTTTTACGGTCCTGATCATGTCATCACTAATTCTTGATAGAGGGTGGAAGGCGCACACTAGTTTGAATTGATCCAATCAGTCCCTAACAGGGCCGCGTACGATGGTCTTGCATCAACCATGAAGACTATTGTCGTGGACTTGTTACCGTCATGGTGACCTCCATTACAAGGCACCCCCGATATCTTTCTATCTGTTAGTGAAGTCGGTCATTGTCATCTCCACTTTCATGAGATCATGAACAAATCTCCCAATTTTCTTAAGGGAGACAACATACATTACATTGATAATAGCATCACCATTTACTAATATTGACATCAAATGGTGGGTCAAACTCGTAGTAGGCATCACAACTGCAGGGAAAAGCATTCTCGTTTTCATCTTGGAAGTACTCTTTTGTGTCTACCGATTTTGAGATCGAGGCCTCTCAACTCACGGTTTGGTGAGGGTAACTTGCCTCGGGATCATATGGAGTGTCGATTGTCTTTGCTCTTGGTGATTGTCCATCACTCTTTGCCAAACACACTATCTTTCGAGACATCTACTTTGGTTTGATTTTCAACCCATTAGCCGATGGGCGCCCTCATTTTTGGTTGAGAATCAAAACGCACTATCTTTCGAGATGTCATTTTTTCCCCACACCATCACTGCCCATGGTAGATTCTCAACCCATTGGCCGATGGGCATGTCGACTCATGGTTTGATCATCTGTTCTCATTGTTGTGGCTCAAGAAATTGCATGGATATTTGCAGGACATATCTTCTACCTTCTTTCTGCACCCTTTTGATTTGACGATTCCTTTGACCCTTCGGCATGATCAACAACAACAACAACAAACGATTGAACACTAATGTCTGAGGATGAGGTGTCCTGTGATTGGCATCTGGCGGTGCGTATACTCTATTTTCATTCTCACCTCAAGACTCACCCTCATGAGTCCTTTAATGAGTTCGGATTTTGCCATTGGTCTTGGGCCACCGAACTTGCCTGGGCTGCATCGATCATGACGTTCGGGTGATGGCCCAGTTCCAACCATATTCATCGTCATTTGATGGAATTGATCCACATTTATCACCACTTTTCATTGAATCGCAACCTGCATTCCTTGACTGCCTTTTGTATTTGGTTGCGAAAAGAGGCAATTATTCGTATTGTGAGTGGTTGTATTATGCCACTGCAATAGTACTTCTTTCCGTGCAACTCTTCTACCATTGGGATTTTGTGGCCTACGGTAGTTTGAATTGCCCATCTTTTCGGAGATAGTTGAAAAAAGCCTCGGTTTTGGCTATATGGAGTAAGCCTCCTTGGATTCAGCCTTCTTTTCATTTCCCTTAGTTGGTCACAAGGCAGGGCAAGAGTATAGCTAACCATCAACGAGATCTGCATCTAGACTTTATTGGCTTCCACATGTGCAACATGTTTGGCTTATTTTGATCTGGGCAGTGGCTTTGTCTATTCAACAAATATTTCCTTGAGGCATTGTTTTGTAGTTAGGCCAAATCAAGAAGATCGGCACAATTTTGAGTCATTGACAACCTCATAGTTTAAGCAACATGTTGCCAATGGCTATCGCAACACTTTGTAATTCAGGGACTCATCTGTCACATTTCCTAACCCACCTAAAGAGAGTCATAAATTTCATCATTGCTTCATTCTAGTTAGGTTGGCCACAATGGTCTCGAAGGCCGACAAAAGGAATCTCTCATGAAAGAGCTTCTCCATTTCTGCGAATGTTTGAATTGTCATTGAGAAAACAACGAGTACCAATGAAAAGTTTTCCTGATAAGGGAGGACAAAAGAAGTTGTAGCTTATGGTACCCATTATATCCCAAAGCTCTGCATTGAGCCTTCCACAGTCAACTTATCCTCCTCCTTTGAGAAGGTCACGGAATTCAGGATATTAAACCCCCACAAAAGTGGATAACTTATGTTGATCCGCTCTTGGTAAGGTTTGTGGTAGATATGTTTGGTTCCCGATAAACTGGTACAAGCGGTTCCAACCCATCGGTTCTGGGTTACCGGAAACCAAGAACCATAACCGAACTGTCTAGCAGACGGTTCTAGTTTTGGTTATGGGTTTGGCGG
This sequence comes from Brasenia schreberi, assembly GCA_036023115.1. NCBI lineage: Eukaryota > Viridiplantae > Streptophyta > Magnoliopsida > Nymphaeales > Cabombaceae > Brasenia > Brasenia schreberi. Next base: position 8,068,791 of record JAYKKT010000047.1, read on the forward strand.
TTCCAGATCTAGTTCCGGTTTCATTCTGGTTCCGGTTCCAGTTCTGGGACAGTTTCAGATTTGGTTCCAAGGAGGTTCCAGGTGGTTATGGATCCTGTTCTGAAATGGTTTCGGATCTGGTTTTTGGATGTTTTCAAATTCGGTTTCGAAACGGTTTCGGATTAGTTATATAAGGATTAATATATAACAATTAAACTATATAAGACTATAAGTTATATAACTAGATTACATGACCTATAAGACCATAAGTTATATAAGTAACTTATACTTATATAAGATTATATAAGACTATAAATTATATTTAATATAACTATATAAGTTTAGAAATTATAACTATAACTAAATTAGTCATTATACATACAACATATATTATATTAAAAAGAATATAGTTACATTATAGAAGTTCTTATAAGTTATAACTTATAGGTGTTGTATTAATTAATTAATTTATGCATACATGATATATTACATTAGAAAATTTATTAATATATAACTATGTGTACAGTAAAGTAAGTTATGTAAGTATATAGCATATTTCATATATGATATATAATGTATTGTAATCTATTATGTAATGTAACTATATAAGTATTACATTATATATAATAAGATGTTAAACTTAAGTTATAATATTATACAATATAATAACATATGATACAATACATATAGAAATTCATACAAGATGCAATATATATAGTTGAAAGATCATTATAATAAGTGGTCAGGTGTCTGGCATTATGTATTATCCTCCGCTACTTGAGAAAGAGGTACCTAGTTGCATTTATAGCTGAGGTCGAGACTATGGTTTTTGTGGTTTGGAATCAGTTTAGTTCTAGGCTCAACATCAAAAGACGCCAATATAATCGGTTCTCAACTTTTTGAAACCAAGCCATTATAAATCATAAAAAAAAAGCCATTGGTTCTTGTTTTGCTAGGTTCTCAACCATGTTTCTTCTAGAATGTCATCCTTAATATTACAATGACCAATAGGAAAAAAATATGGAAACTGAAGAATTTTGTTGTTACAATAATTAAATGTAGTCAATTAAACTCTATTCGTAAGAGAGAATTCATACAATTGAGGTCTTCTATTCAACTCTATCTCTCTTTTATATATAGTGCATGGTATATGCTAACAACATTACATTAGTTGAAGATTTAAATTTAAAAGAAAAAATTGTTGTTTTAATTAATTATGCTTATAAAAATATAAATATACATCTTGCTTTTAGGATTCAAATATCAACTATCCATCTTCAAAATGGATGGTTGAAATTTATTTCGATGTACATTGCTCATATAGTTGTTATTCATAAACTTGACGCTGTAGAACGAAAGGTCGAATATGTCTTTGACAGGTCAAAATGAGCGCAAATTTGTACTAGTGCTGGAGAGTTTTTATTAGTATGCCACGTCGAGGTACTCCCTGGTCAGTACTCAGGCACCACATGACACCCCAGTACATATTGATATTGATATGACAATTCAAATATAATATATTAAAATTATTATATAATATATGTTAGTAATTATTATATTTATCATTTACGTATATAATATATAGTAACAAATCAGGGAGCGTCATGTGTCACTCTCAGATTTATATATATATATATATATATTAATCATCGGATCGAGATCAAATCTGGATTTGAAACCGACTGAACTTCAGATTATGGGTTCAGATTTGAAACCGCCGGTTCAGATTAGATGGTTTGAACTGGAACCAAACCGTCGGTTTTCACAGCGGTTCTGGTTCCAGGCCGGTTTTATATATACAAACCATACAGTTCTGGAACCGGTAGTTTCGGTTCTCAATGATTTGTGAGCCAGTTCTGTTCCAGGTCGAATCGTCAGGTCAGGTCCGAACTGACCATGTCTAGTTTGTGGTACACCAGGCCTCTAGTAGGGGTGTTTAATGAATCAAAATGAAGATTATTGAACAACATATCTGCAAGGACATATGGGCCAAATACTGGTGCATGGACCCGTTCAAGTGTTCCTACCAGCCTTATGGGATTGAAAAAGATTGTTTGGGTATATTACTCTTTTATCTGTTATTATCGTTCTAATCACCATACTAGTAGTCAGTTACATGTGGAGGAATGAAGGCAACTATAGGGTGAGAGTTTGAGATTGAGGTTAACACGTCCCAAACCAAGAAGGTTCAAGCCTTCCTGTGATTGCACATTCTCTTATACAAGGCTCGTTGAGGATGGTTATCTGCAGTAGAGTGCTAGCCTTCTCGAATGCAGTCACTTCAGGAAATATGTGGTTGCCCCCATCTATCGCTATGGGTGATTGGTGCGGCTATGAACCTTGTAGAAAATAAACCGAATGAACGTTTGTCTCTGAAGTTCGTTTATGAACTCCCTCTCTAAAATAATAGTGATTTCATTTTGCATCATTGGCCTTAAGATATCCTTACAATGATGTGGCAAGGTGTTAATAGCCTTTGATAAGGCAGATTCAAACTAGACACTAAGGTGGCCAATGAAGATCCACCGCATACATCAACCTCCGGTGGTGGGGACGTGCTTACACTAGGATGTCCCAACTGAGGAATGTTGGACTACTCCTTGGGCTTTATCAAACCTCAAACAATTCCTCTAAATCCAAGACAGCAAGGTCTCATCACAAAACAGGAAGCTGGAAGCGAGACTAAGTTACCTTCCTATAGATCCCAGCAACAGTGTCAAAGAAAGGATGTTATCAAGAAAAATCAACTTCTCTCTTGATAGTAATTGCCGCATGTCAAGAAATGTGGATAAGGTCCATGTCTTCGGTGTCTATGTGTTCTTGGTAGCAGTTTTGCTTAGGAAGGGGTGAAATCACGTATGATTACCATAAAGTTGTTGCTTATGTGAGGGTGAGCAATGTGGCCTCAAAAGGAGAGAGTAACAAAGGGCTAAGTTTCCTATATGAGAGGAAAATGGTAGAGAACATGAAAAGGTATAGAAAAGAGTGCAAACTCTTCTATTGCTACCATAAAAAGAAATAAAAATACATAAAAGGGTTCTAAAGGGTATACTCTTCGGTGTCTATGTGAAGATCATTCTTTCTTTATACTCTCTTCTTTCTTTCCTTCCGGCTCGGCTTGTATAAACTGTGATTATTCATAGTGTTTTTATGGTTTTGTCCCTAGTTGTTTACTAAAATCACAGTTATGCCACTTGGCAAAAGTATTTTCCTATCCTTGTACTTTTTTGTAAAATTAAAAGAATGCCATAAGACAGATTTACATTTTTGTCCTTCTCTGTTTATTCAAATTACTTAATAACCAGAAATTATAATTTTACTATTATGTCCCTAGTTCTTGTTTAAATTATCAAAATAGACACAAAGTTAGAATTACAATTCTACTCATTGCTTGTAAAGAAATTACAAAAGTATACAAAAAGATTATTTTACTATTTTGCCCTCAAATTTATTCTAAAATTACTAAAATTGTCTGAAGTTCATATATTTCCATAATGGTACCTATATGTTATTTGATATTGTTGTTAAGTGCTTGGAAATACTACAGTTCATTACATGGATATTATGGATACTACAATTTAGTGTCTGATTATGTTTTATTGTTGACTTCTAAGAAAATGTTTTATGGTTTATTATTTGTTGCTTGTTTTCTGTTTTTTTGTATTTCTGAATTAACAAAGACTAAAAAGTTAAATGAATTAAATTTTCAAGCATGGAAAAGGAGAATCTCTTTACCCTAACTTTAAAGGGTATTGATTATGTACTTTGAAAAATCGTTTTACCCCTACCCTAATTACAACAGACGAAGAAAAAAAAGATATAAGACATTTTTAAAGGTTGGCACTATGGCTAGGACTATCTGTTGGCATAACTTGATTATGGTCTTCGAGAAATTCGATACCAGTAAAGAATTGTTTGACTCTTTGACTACTAAATATGATTCTATAACTAAATTTCATGTTCAATTACTATTTCAAAAATATAATTCTTACAAATATTGGTAATAACTAGAGATTTAGCTATAGCAAAACCAGTCATTCTTAAATCAATGCAGATGCCTGCAATTCTAAATAGTTTTCTCCCTTCTTAAAACATTGTAATCACAACTCTTAGATTTGGGCGTGATTTTACCCTTTTTGAACTCTCATTGAAACCAGAAGTTGAAGAAGAACAATGAATAAAAACAAAAGAGAAAATTTACTAGTTACTGAAGATAATTTAAGGACAAGCTCTAAAACCAATCAGAATAAAAAAACCAAATAAAAGGTTTGATAAGAAAAACAAGAAGGGTGGTCAGTTTTCAAGAAATTGTAGGAATTTGTTTCTCGGATAAAGTGCTTCAATTGTGACAAAATGAGATACTACAAATGGGATTGCCACAACAAATGGTGGGAACACCCAATGTCACGGCCCAACAAAAAAGCAAGAAATCTGTCATTTATGAGCACCTCTATAAGGACCACCATGTGACTAGTTGGTGGATCGACTCTAAAGATCACCCTTGTATGGCCGGTCCCAAGCCCAAATAAAGAAAGAGGGTTGCATTAGACTTCTGACAGTCATCGTAAAACTTTGTCAGATTTTTATATCATGGATTACACAAATTATGAGCATTGCGTTGGGGTGTTCTCTCTTAGCAACACACTGGAAAGTAAGTAAGGACCACTATATTTTTACCCAAATGTAGTAAATCAATTGAAGAGAGGGTTTTCACATCATGGACGGGTGTGGGTAAAAAAGTTAGTCCTGTTATATTGCCACCCGAATGTAGTTAATAAATTACATAGAGGGTCTCCACTTTTTCAATATGGATGGATGCGGGGGTAAGGAAGCTGATCTTAGATAATAAGATTCCTATTGATTATTGGAATATCGAAACATTGTCACATCTCAAAGACGAAAGAGGGAGTGATGGATCTACATGAATACAATCATAGGGAGCATTGAGTTTAAATGAGAAATAATATATTTTTTGATATTATTCTTGTTGGGTCCATTACGAGTTTTATATAAGATAGACCTTTTGTACTTACTCATGGATTGATTATACCCTCTATTAGATACAATCTTGTGTCGGTACCTGTCTTGGTAAAAAAATGATTTGAGGTTAGATTTTTCCTAACAAGGTTACTATGGGAAAACATGATAGGATAATTTTTTCAGGTTTATTTCATTTTAAGCATGGTTTGTTTAAGTTGAATGTAAATGAAAAATGAAAGTTCTTCTTCTTCTTATATTGATTATGCTTGTGTAGTCAATGTGAATGTACAACATAAACACTTAGGGCATATAAGTTTGAATAAGTTGAGAAAATTAACCAACTTTAAGTTATTGCATAACTTTCTTAAAAACGCTTTTAATGAGTAAGAATCCTGCATACAAAAGAAAATGACCAAAAAATCATTTTTCAATGAAATAATTAGGGCAACAACCCTATTAGAAATTATTCACACCAATTTATCTAGACTAGTGAGATCTCATTATAGAAAGGTGTATTTTATAATCTTTATCGATAATAATAATAATAATAATAATAATAATTATATATATATATATATATATATATCTTAGCACATAAATCTAGTGCACTTGAGATATTCAAAGAATATGAGCAAGAAATTGAAAATCAATTAGAGAAGATAATCAAAATCTTAAGGTCTAATCGAGGTGATGAATACACCTCTAGAGGATTTTTGGAATACCATAAAAACTTTGATATTTTCAAACAAAATATCATACCCAAAATACTACAACAAAATGGTGTAGCAGAGAGATATAACAAGACCTTGTTGAATATGATTAGGTTCATATTAATTGATGCTTCTTTTTGTAGGGTGTTTTGGGGAGAAGCAATAACTATATCCATATATATATTAAATAGTATTTTCTACACCATATAGTATGTGGTTTGGAAGAAAACAATACTTGGGTCATCTTATAAGGTGAGGATCTATAGCACATGTGAAGATCCTTAATTAGTCTAGGGATAAGCTATACAGTAGATCCTTAAGATGCATTTTTATTAGTTATCCTAAGATTCTAAGGGATATCAGTTTTATCATAAGTACCATAGTTTAATACAATGTAGGGATGTTGAATTCTTAGAAGAAACTATGAATGACATCCTTGAAAATGATGATGAATGTGTTGATGTTCTAGGTTATCTAAATCCATTATCATTTAAACCTATGGATTCTTATCCAAATGACCTTCTTTAGAGCACTGGAACTTTAAGTAGGCATAAAAGATCTATCATCACTCCATCATACTTAAAGGATTATCACAGTTACCTAATTGAGAAAGTGTGTAATTTAGTAGCTCTATATACTATTTGACAAAACACAACTTTTAAGTATATGTGCTTTGGTTCCACAAGAAAAAGTGTTTGAGTTTTATGATGATGTTAAATACAGAGATGGATTTGAGAAATTTTCAGGGCAAGTTCAATATAATGCTGAATAAATCAATATATGATTGTTTCAATTTGTTCACCATTGAAACCAAAACCTGATTCAAAAAGAGGAGATTCAGAATCGTTTACGCTTATCATGCATGCAGCGCAAACTCTACATCGGTAGAGGATACAATACAGCCTCAACAATAAGTACATTCACGAGAGAATGCCAACCACCACCACGCGGGAATGAGTTAAAATCTGCATGAATCATCTACATGATAAACTTGTTCCTCCAATGTTGACTTACAACCCTGGAAAAGTCCAAAGTAGAATGAACCTTCTCATGAATCATGACTTGGTTACATATTCCAGTCAATATATTGGGTTAATTCATGGTATGGAGCTTATGCATTTAGTTGACCACATGCATCTTGAGGACTGCCAGTAGACAAACAGGCTTGCAGTTAAAGATTTGATGAAATAACTTGCGCGAATTTTTTGCACCCTTTGTAAAATTTTGGGCATCGATTTTTTAATCCATCAGTACTTCGCTCCAGTAAATTGACCTGTGGCAGGAAATGAACTTCCTCAGGCATCATCCGACAGGAGGAATTCAAAATTAGAAGTCCACAAAGTAAGCAAAGTTGGTTGGCGTGATAGCCTACATTAGCCACCATGATATGAATAAAGTTGCATTCCAAATGTACAAATAAAAGCTCATGAGAGATGACTGGTCAGATTTCATGTTTACATGGGTGCTCATCATTGCCTGCTTTATTTACTAGTAGAATTTTATTATATTGCAAGTAAAAACCTCTACTTTCACAAGAAAGAAACAAAAACGCAAAAAGCTGGAAATGTCCCTTCTTAGCTCTACATGGATTGCAAAGCTGCTTCATTACAAATACTTGGAAAGTAAAAACATTTAATAATTTTATCTTTTCAGATAAACTTGGGAAATTCAATTGCAAGAACAGAGACTTAAACCTCATCTATAGGCTTCCAGAGATTAATCGAAGTATATATGTATGTGGATTTGCATGCTTTGTGTGTTTGTGCATGTCAGTACGTTTCATGTTTTTACTGTCTTTTTGGAGGGTTCATTGTCATTCGTGACAATAACATACTATCCAGTAGAATGATCTATTCTGAAATATGCAATCTCTCTAGCAATGACTTATTCTGAAATTTAGGCACAGTAGAATATTGAAACCATATACTACTGTGCCTAAATAACAGAATAAATTAATTACTAGAAACACTGCATATTTCTTGGTTTCCGCTCAATGTAACTATAGGAAATTAGAAAATAGCATTTCCATGGTTATCATCTGCAACAAAGACGCATGTAAAAGTGCGCTCTCAATTGATCTACCGCAAATCAAGTACATATCAGGTACATTGTACTGATTGATGTAGATATTCGAAATTCACACCAGAAAGCAAAGATAAAGATCCGTTTTTTGTCATTTTATCAAATGAAGTTAGGTTAAGTTCAAATACAGATAACATCCTCAAACCCATGGAGTGGACTCTGACCGCTGCTCCGAATTTATATAAAACTATCTAAAGAGGTCAATCTGTCCATGTGGACTGGGAGAATTCTTGAAGCAAAATATTATTTAAAAAATGGAAAACTGAAGTATGCCCTATGGTATTTTGGTTGTTATACTTACTAGATACACATTTCAAATGTAAATAGTATTCAAAACATAAGAGAGATGAAGATCATTAGAAATTTATTCCTCCAACCATAAATGTTATTTAAACTTCTTCTTTGCTTTAAAAGGCATTTTAAATGGTCGGAAATATCAGTAAATGCCACAATCCTAGAAAAAGTATACAACTCACTTGCAGCATTACTGATATGAAAGTATTAAGAATTGGCATACTTCATTTCATGAACGTATCGAGTTATATGTACAAGTAAGAGGACCAAGGATGATGTTGTATATGACATTGACGACGATTATTAGATGTTATTTGGCATTTGTATATGTAACTGATTTGAATTTAAATGAGAACATGATTTCATTAAAGTTGTGTATACTGAGAGCAAAGCAATGAAGCAACCAAATTTCTTTCATTACAATCATCATTTATATATACAAGCATTGAATATTACAAAATAACATCACAAATACAAGCTCCATCCAAAAATGCCTTGGAACATCACCATCATCATCATATATGATCAACCGGTGTACTCCTTTTTAGAAGTGCTCATATGTCTCTAATAAGTCTAGCAACAGAGAATCACCCGACAATAACCGTGGCACATACTTTAAATGTACTAAAGCTAGTATGAGTGTGTCACGTATCGCAGTAAGACGTTGATATAAGAAAGTAATTACGAACAAAGTTAATATTATTGTCAAAGTAAAACAAAGTTAGAAATGCTACTAATATATATACAATGATTCATTTACCTTCATGAACAATGATGTATCGAACTACCTAGCTAGAGTCGATGAGTCAAATGCAACTGACTGATAGAATATCTAAAAATTAATCAATGTGTTAGAGGAATATACAACTCATCATACTCATGAGAGTACAATGCTAAGATGCTAAAATACTCAAGCCTAAAACAATGTCAGTGTTATGCCTCCCAGGTAGCATCACGTGGCTCATACCATACCTTATACGCATGGGGCCTTGCAGATTTCATTTTAATGAAAGACATTATCGGTGCAACTGAGATTCCTTGATGATGACCAAACTGTCAAATTATACGATCTGGCATATAAGGTTTCACAATATCTACCCAATGAATTTATCTCTCATATCTAGACAACTTATTTGAATTACAATCTAAGTATTTCATAAAACTATATGGCTGTGAGTCAATATGCATTGCACAAAGTAAATATAAGAATTTATAGCATATAAAGTTGTGTTTAATTAAAAGATTAAAAATATAATTACTATTTCACAAAAGACTTGTTTTACCATCATCAAATCCAATTGCTTATGGTACTTAGTAAGCTTATCATAAGGATTATTAGTGACAGATATTTTTTATCCATCGACCTACTCATGGTTCCCCATTTAGCCATTTTTATCGCATACTAACTATGAAAGTTGAGAAATACTTATAAATTCATGTTTATAATTAAAACATATAACTTGTTAAATTATGAAAAATGAATATATAGAAGATGTTTTAAGCAACAATAGTATAAGTTCTTACTAAGAGTAGAGAAGTATGTCCACTAAGTTGTGCTTCTATCTAAGATGTCTTTCGTAATTATCTTTACAAATAGGCTAATGTTGTTGCAACTCAAGCATAATTATGAACCCTCCAAACATCATATGCCATAGATATAAGATCGTTATTAGCACTCTATCTCTAGACTTATCCTTATATAATATACAACCTAACTCATGCAACAAATATAATAAAATTTTATTTTCATTACTTACTCCTTCCACTAAGTTGTTGTGCATCTATCCGAGATGTCTCTTGTAGTTGTCTTTATAAATAGGCTAATGTTGTTGCAATTCAAGCATAACTGTCAACCCTCCATACATCATGTGCCAATAGATACATGATCTTTATTAGCACTCTATCTCTAGACTTATCCTGATATAATATACAACGTAATTCATACAACAAATATAATAAAATTTTATTTCCATTACATACTCCCCTTCTTCAAAAAAAGTTGAGAGCCATGAAATCCTATGCAATATTAGGGTCAAAACTACCTAAAGAAGAAACACCACATCTAGGAGATACTCCACATGCTCGGTCATGCCCACATCCTCGGCTCTAATCGGCCTTTCCTCAAGTAGCATTCCTCTCTGTATGCACCATGAAGACAACATATGTATATCTGTTAGAACGTTTGCCTTTAGGATACCGAAGAGATGACTCCTTCAGTATTGCATTATGAGGATTACATTGTAATCTAATAAGTCAACTAACTTTATTTATTTTTCTACATTTATTTGCTTAGGTTTTGGGGTCCTATATTCCTATCTCTATTATCATGATTCAATTAAGTTGGGAATTGGCCGATCACTGTCCCAACATAGACACCATTGGCTAGTAAACATGGTGACAATGATAGCAGTTAGACATTTTCGAGGCATAAGAGGATCTTTCACGGTAGCGAGGGGAAGTGTTTGATTACAATACTTGGGCCTACGAAATTGGAATCGTAATCAAATGTGAGTCTCTACAAGTGGAAAATTGTATGATCCTACTTTTTTTTATTTGTTTATAAAGCCCATCAGATTTGGGCTTATAGTGACGGTTCTACAGGTTTTGCCTCGTAATAAAAAACTTTATGTTGGGTTTTTGACACATGTGATCCTAATGATGTTTGGCCTAGCTTCAAAAAGTGAAACTTGATGAGAATCAAATTCAACCTAAATAGTTCGATAAAATTTAACCTGAACCTAGCCCAAACATGATAAGACTTTAAGTTGAGCGATTACGCGAGACCTTGTAGGATAAGGGCTTCAAACGGGTCAGACCAATTCATATCGAGAAATTATGTTTGCCATGTCTTGCATCTAATATTGCTCGTCTTGGGCCACATACGATTTGAACCGTAATGAAATAGGATTTGGGTCCACAAAATGAGTATTCGAAAAGGTTGGAGCTTGAGACCGGTGGCCCCCACATGAAGGGAATCCGGGTATGGATGGAGTTGCTTCACCACACATTCACAATCAACAAGAGGTAGAAGGGGGTCCCACATCCAATCATTTATCCTCGTGTGAGAGACACTACATCTCGCCTGCTTTATGAAAAATGCAGCAAAATTTATCTATATTTTATTTGAAAGCTTCATTTGTGAAGTAAGCACCAACAACCTACATTAGGGAGTGGGATCCTCCAAATTTTCTCCATTTGTGATTCTCAGCTTAGTCCCTATCACCTCGGGTGTGCTTACTTTCTTGTCATCCATCAAACCTCACTTGTTCACAATATCACTAGCAAACTTTGTTTGTGACATAAAATAACCTCTATTATTACGGGTTACTTTTATTCTCAAGAAATAACTAAGAAGCCTGACATCTTTCATTTAAAATTCTTTATGCAAATATCTCATGCTCATATGCATTCATAAATGGCCTTATGCTCATATGATCTATGCATTGGTCGACTACCATCTATGTTGAGTCACCCTTGCTAGAAATCTTCTTCTATCATAATTAGGATAACCCAAGTCCAAGAAATGAATCCCTTAACAAAGATTGGGAAAGTTCATGGAATCTTAATTCAACACAAATCAACTCTTGCATTCAAAAAAATAATTTTTTTTTATGGGTGTTATTCTTTGCCATTAACCAAATAAATTTGAATCAATGCCAAAGAGGGGCATTTATAGACACCTAATTTTTTTTTCAAAAGATTTTATCTTTTAGAATTTTTTTGTTTTTAAGAAAAAATTGTGGTTTTGAGTCTTTTAAGGGTTTTCAAATAAAGACACCTTCAACGAATTCATTTTCACACCAAAATTTTGTTGCAGCCTCAAAATAAGGATAAATTGTATCCCTCTCAGAAAAATCTACTTTTGACAAAGAGTCAAAAAAATGACTACTTTGTCCTCAAGCCCAAATTAGCAAGATTCTGCCTTTTCAAATGATTTCCTTCAAAAAAATGATAGTTTCAAACAATTTTCTTCAAAAAAAAATGAGAATGAGACATGGAAAACCAAACCCAAAAATGTTTGCAAAATATCAAATTTGTAAAAACCTTTGAAATACAAATTAAATCTAAATCAGACTTTAAAAACTCGCCCGATTGAGAATAGTCCAACTCCGAGACCCTACACCCATCAAATGGTTAAAGCGGTCTAAAACCTTACACCCATAAAAAGGTTAAAGAGGCTTGAAACCCTACACCCTTCAAAAGGGTTAAAGTGGTCTTCCTAAAAAGGAACAAGTACCTTTTCCTAAAAAGGATACTTGATTAGACTGAGTATCTAGAGGGACAAGTTGTCTCTCCAAAAAGGAAAATTGACAAAAAGTCAAAATAAAAAAAGGAAGGAAATAAACCTCCAATATAAAGGTCTTCTTAAAAAAAATAAAAACCTCCAATATAGAGGTTCCCTTTGAAAGAAAAAAAAAAAGAAAAGCCAAAACTTAAAAGAACAGTTTTTCATTAAAAATATCTTTTCCTTATACCACGAGACGCTTTAGAAGGGACCGTAGGAACTCTCTCCCATACCCCTACAGGCTATCCTAAAAGAAAAAGGTTTGTCATTATGATCCCAAAGTAAGAATAAAACCTACCAATTTGGATCTCTTTTTGTTTGAGGATTAGGTCTTAAAGTGTGAAAAATAGAATTTTGAAATGTTGTTGAGTTTTTGTAATAATAAAAACCTCTACCAAGTAATTTTGCATTAAAACTAAAGTAAATGAAAATATAGGAGATGGGTGTCCTTTTTGATAAAAACAAAAAGGAAGTACCCATTTCAAAATAATTTTTACAAAATCCAGGGCATCAAGTAAATAAACATTGAGGTCGTCCCACTTAGGGAAGCCAACTTTCATGTGATCTCCTTTAAAAAAATCATGAAGATCATCAAACATACATGATTTATCCATTGCATACATCTCATGCTCATATGCATCCATAAATGGCCTTATGCACATATGAGCCATGTATTAGTCAACTACCATCTATGTTGAGTCACCCTTGCTAGAAATCCTCTTCTATCAAAATTAGGATAACCCAAGTCCAAGAAATGAATCCCTTAACAAAGATTGGAAAAGTTCATGGAATCTTAATTCAACTCAATTCAACTTTTACATTCAAAAAAATAAAATAAAATAATTTTATGTTATTCTTTGCCATTAACTAAATAAATTTGGATTAATGCCAAAGAGGGGCATCTATAGACATCCAAAATTTTTTTCAAAAGATTTGATCTTTTAAAAATTTTGTCTTTTTAAGAAAAAATTACGGTTTTGAGTCTTTTAAGGGTTTTCAAATAAAGACACCTTAAATGATGTTGTCCATTTCATTTTTTTACATTTACGCATTCCACTTGTTTGATTTTAAATCTCTCTACATTTTTATATAATATATCCTCTTATATCTCCTAATCCCCTCTATGCTTAAGCCATAAACATAATTCAATTCATTTTCCTTCAGTCAAATTTGTTGTGATTAGTTTTTAATTTCGGATGAATGCATTTAGGTATGCTTTAAAAACAGAAATTTTGTTTTCATCATCCCGCATATGTTTGGTGTTATATTTTTAATTTCTGTATCTCTACTCTAAATAATCTGAATTTTTTTATACCGAATCATCACACACAAGCCCACCTATAATAAAATTTTCAAGAATTTTAGGTCCGTTCAACAATGCAAATAAAATAGGGGAAGATCAGATAAATTTAGAAATAAGCCTGTCCAGTCTATATTTCTAGTAATAGAGGTTGGGTAATCATCCAATAACTTTGTCTACAATAAACCAAATCCATTGACACTAGTCTCATTGGAAAGTTGATATTTGTAGCTTTCTAGCAAGACTAAATTCATAAAATCAGAGCTCTGTGCACCAAAATATAGAAGTTTCTTTAGATCTCTGTATTTGTGTAACAGATTGGTTTTGAATGCTTGAATAAAGGTCTTTATTAGATTTAATTCTGCAAAATCACATACACAAAAATAAAATAAAAATAGTTCCAGGATTTTCACATTTTGCTTTTCATACTATAAAATTTTCATGAATTTTGAAATCATGAAGCTATTTAAAAAAATATAGAAACAAACTCTGAAAACAGAACGAGTTTCTGTTTTTCAGCACTTGGAAAGTTCATTCCTTAGATCAAGTGCACGTTTTGTTTGGTTTAAATCGATTTCAAAGTAAATTTTGGAAACACACACATGGTTTAAATCAATCTTCAAAGCGTCTTGGCTGACCCTTGAGCACCGGTTTAAGAAGGCCTAAGACGAAAAAGATCTCGCTTTCTCACAATCGCTACATGAAGTTAGAAAATACAACTTTGCTAGTTTAAGTGAAACTAGCTGGCACACTCGCGCATGACGTAGTGTGTAAAAGATTATTTCAAGTCTCTACATATGCTTTGGAGTAAAATTTTAACATCTACAATACTAAATAAAACAAATCGCCAAATGAACCACCAAACACTTGATGTATAAGCCAAATCAAATAACAAATCAAACAAATCAAGTGATCATTAAAAAGCTTTGAATTTATTAATAACACGTGCCCTCTTTTTATAGAGACTTTACAAGTAATAAAAGAGAGAGTAGAGAGAGATTGGGAGTTGTGCTCCCAACAACTATACAAGTAGCCGTTGGGAGTTTCCCAACAGCTAGTTGTGTAGCCATTGGGACAGGGATGGGTCCCAAAGATCATGCTGGGCCCTAATGACCCAACAAACCTATTACATATTAATAGTTGTATCATGGATTTTTGTTTCACTGCCAAAAATCAAGTTTGAGTTGTCACCATTTAGTCTGTTTAACATGATGGGCATATTTTGTTGTTTAACTTAGATGATTTTCTAGTTTGGTGTTGCATGCATGTAACTACCTTTTAGCATATACATGTAAACTTGCACAATGTCGAGATATTTAATGTATCTATTTCCTCAAAGTGCAAATCAATTGTTTTGTCAACATCAATCTTACTTATGTTTATATTTTGAATTACATGATCAATAAACTAAAATTTTGAACTACAAATCACTATATCAATGAAAGGTTGTATACGTAATGAGGTTATTTGAAACAAATTGGAAGTGGTACCAATAGATGACAAATGAGAAAAAATCGTTTAAGATGGTTTGAACATATAAAAAACTCAAAGATGACCAAATGACTCTACCTTAAGAAACTAGATTGTGAAAGTGTTAAAAGAGGAGGAGGAAGACCACAAAGTATTGGAAGAAAACAATAAAGAATATTTAGTTTATGTTGAGTTTAACTCTTAGTATAGCACATGATCGAGTTTAGTGGAAACAAAGAGTCCATGTAGCAGACCCCGTCTATTATGGGAAAAGGCTTAGATGTTGTTGTTATTGTACTGATGACTATACTCAAACATTTCTCTCTATATTTTGGACAGTATTCCCCATGTCATTCTAGAGACTGAACGTAAAATTCAAGAAATTCCTGCCTGCAATTGATAAAGATCTCTGTTACGTTTGCTTGTTGTGTAAGACTAAGATTTTATTGGATAGTTAAATGTCACTTTACCAAACAAACTCTCCAATCTGGGTTGGAATTGATAATGGAATTGAAGAAGGAAAAAAATGGGAAAACAAGCACTGACAAATATCCACCGATTCACTCAGTCAAAACTCAAATGCCCATGTCGATGCTGGCATTTGATAGTTAAACCTGTTGGGCGTTTAAAAGAAAAGGTCTGTTCTAGTTCTTCTGATGGTGCTTGCTTCCTTTTGGATGGTCTCATCACAGAATTGGCTGGAATAGGCGTCTGGTATGAGAAGGTGGGATACTGGAGAATATGGATCACCGCATCCTAAAAGAGGTGGACTCCCACCTCAAAGGTGAGACTGCAGTATGTTAAAGATTAAATATGATAGGAGACAGGCCACTAGGGCCCGTTAGACTGGCTAACTGGCCTGTCCACTAGGGCCCTAGTTCAAGTAGCCGTTGGGGATGCCAACGGCTGCCTCTTTTTTCGCTGTTCTTCATGTAAACTATGAATAATGCTCTAAAAATAGAGCATGTTGTTTTGCAGCACCTTGACACTTGTTTGACTCCATGATCGTTTCAATATTGACTTGTTATTTGACTTGTATTGAGCATTGAAACACCAGTTTTTGGTGGATTGGTTTCTCGCCGACTCTCTTATGCAATTGATGATTGATTGGGATTCCTCAAGTCGATTGAAGAATTGTTTCTTTACACAGTACCCATGTTGCTTTTCTTTACTTGCATATTCACTTTCTTAAACCAGTCCTGGTTGTGTCCCCTCACTCATGATTCCAGGTGAGTGCCACCAACAGAGGATATCTGCAACTTTCACTTTGGTGCTGAATGCTCTCTCTCTCTCACACACACACATCTTCCGTCAAATATATGTACTGCTAGTATCTGGTGAGGTTTCTTTCTATGCTGGTGGCAACCCATTTGTGGCGATCCCAGACATGAGTTTCCCGACCAAAAATGCGTGGTGTATCCCCACAGATTCTGGCTTCATTGTACTCCTAGCACTTTACTCAGTCTACGATCAGCTTCCACAATTTCAGCTGCAACCACCTTGCAGCAGAAAATTGATCAGCCAATTTTATACTTCCTGTACTCCAGCCATCTGCAGCAACGAACCACTAAAGCAAGCTACTGGGTGTTTTGGTGTCACTGTCAGCAAAAGATCATTGCTTATCCTTTTATATCCCAGTCACATCCGGCACCAACACCACATCCTCCTCTGTCTCTCCATCATTCATGTTGATGTTATAGACAGTCAGTATTCCACCTGCAGCTGCATCATTAATTTGTGCTTCTAACAAGTAGAAGTTTGCCTGGTGTCAATAATGCTATGGATTGCAATAATGGGTATGGGTGCCTTTATATGTCAAATTTCATCAAGGCATCTCATAGTACACACCAGATAATTAAATTAGGTTCGAGGTTATACAAGAATAGTGTACATGCTCCATAGAGAAGAAACTGTGTGAAAAGGTTGAGATGGAAGAGAATATTGGTAGAGTGGAATTATTCATTGTTAAGCGAAACAACTTATATGAAGGTTCCAAATTAAAAAAATTTAAGAGTAGAAGTTTTTGATGAGCAAGTTGGGGGGTTAGGCACAGTCTCCCTACCAGATGACATCCAAGTGTAGAGCTCCAGTTATAGCAGCAGAAAGCCAACCTCCTTGCTGCTGTGCTATTCCCTTTTTGTGCATTCTTAAGCAGATAGAAGACGAGTGATGCATGCTGGGATATTGAATTTGCATACTAAAAAATGTTGGGCTTATTTTGCATCGGACTTCAAAGTCCTTTTGTCATGCATTTGCTTTTTCTGCTTTATGTTCTTTTCTGATATGAAGTTGGCTATTTGTGCATGTACTGGCAACACATCTGCAGCAATCCCAGTACTTTCTATGTAAGTTCACTGTTTCTCAAACTCTCTTGGTTGATTTATGAGTTGTTTTTCCTGTTACTTCACGTGCCTTTGGCTCTGTGGGAAATAACTTTCTTTCCATGTTTCCAGGTTCTTGACACCCTCCGCAGTTTACTTTTCTAGAACCGACTTCCTTACCTTTTTGTTGTCTTTACTTGGTTGTGGCTTTCTTATTTAAAGCATATTTTCTTGGAATTGTGTGTTCTGATAGGATTTTGTGATAGTTATGGTTGCAAGGTACCCACCTATTTCGGATGGGGCCAAGCTGCTCAACATGTCTTAAGCTACTTTCAGCTTTTTGAAGTGTGCGGCACACATCAACTCATCTTTATGAATGTGGGCTAGTTTCTGGGTGTAGGATATACCTATTGTACACTACAGACACTTAGTACGAGAGATGCATGACTATACCATAATCCCTAGTGCTCTACATCTCTTTTCACCCCACATTTTCCTGATTTTGTGCAGTTCTTGTGTTAATATATGTGCATGGACTTTTCGGTGAAGGACATTGAAGAATATTTTCTGGATGTCCTGATTGGTTGCATAAACTGTTTTTTAAGGGTCTCAAAACCCAAGTCATAGAATCCAGCAGAATTTTATAATTGAGAAAAAAATGATGTTTATCAAAAGTAGGAGTACAAGTTGAATATGAGATGGCAATGATGGATTCATCATCTAACGGTTATTTGTTACGTATGAAACCTACTTTAGCTTTCAGATTCATCCAACAGACTACAGTGACCTAGAAAATAAGAAATCTGCAACTTCTCGAAATGTTGTATAGTTCCTCCCAAATGCTTTGGCTGATATTTAAGGATTATATGATAGAGTTGGAAAGCACAAAATTACATTTTGATGTGTTAGAATTACATTTTGATGTGTTAGAGAGCTGAGAGTAGTGGACTATAGTAAAACGGCAGTGACAACAAGAAACAGAAAGAAAATTGTTGAAGAAACTTCAATCTAAATAGGAAAGATGCAAAGGGAGAAAAGAAGTGGGCTTTTGTTTTACCGTTTCCAACTCCAAAACAAAACCAAAAGCAAGCCCTCCTCCTACACTGAATGGGGTGAGCTAAATAAATTTTCAGTCCTCGTCACCCTCGTGCGTTTAACGTGCACAACTGGCTTCTTTAAAGCACATGCACTTTGAAAAAGAGAAGGTATAGGTGTGTTAACTACACACACCGTTTGCCCCTTTCGTTGCAAGGAGTTTATTGTGTTATGGGTATATAAAAGGTTCAGGTTGTGGTTAGTTCAGTAATTCAGACCGACATTTTGTTGGGTCGTGTCAGGCTGGCCTGGACCTAACGTAAGGGTCCTAAACCCCGACCCAGGTCCAGATTCTTGGATGCATGCAAACACAGTTTTTTGGAATTTCTGTCCTTCGACTAACAGGCCCAAAATGGATGTAGCGTATCTTTCTGGGGTTGGGCCGACCCCAATCAGATTACAGTATATTCTGAACTCCCAAAGGATTCAGCTGAAATGTTATCAGAGTACGTAGCGGCCGCAATTTTTTTACTACGAGGTCGGATTCTGAAGAGAACTGCTTTTAGCGCAAACAAGAAATGATACCAAAAGAGAATGCTAGTTGAGCTAACGCTCTGCATGCATGCAACCCCAACGCGGAATGCACAGCAACGTTGACTTTTGAAATCACGTTCATTTTGTGTTCCTTGTTATGCTTGTTGACGTACTAACAGGTCAACTCGAACCGGACACAATTTCCAGTCACTATTAATGGAAGCAAACTTGGACTTTTTGAATCCTATCCGTGTCGATTTTGTGTGTGTCTGATGTGTCCTTTCTCAAGACAGCAAACCCTATCGATCAAAGGGAAAATTGGATGGATTGGATTTTCGTCACCCGAAATTGGGATTTTATAATGGGTGGGTGGTGCCTCACTAGTCTTGCAACGTGAGACATAGTCTGTCACCGCGCCATCGGCGACAACCGGCTCTAGCCTCCTTGACTAGTAAGCATTGCCTGCAACTCCTTAACCCAAACACACTTGAATGACTCAAGGAAATAAACTTTTATTAAGGAAGAAAGAGGAGTTACAATCTCAACCCCGGCCAACCCTAGATCTTCCAAGAGAAATCATGCAGCCATCTAAGGTATCGCTAGGCGGTGGGAACACCCTTAGACCAGCCTGGCTCCACCAAGGACAATAATGGGAGTGGTTGGCAGAAGACGCCTAAGGCACATTCGTAGTTCAACCACTAGACTATCTCTATAACTCAACAGCTAGACTCTCTCCACTCCTCTCTTGACTTTATGTAGAACTCAAAGAGGGATAGATAGATGATGAATACTCTCTCTCCTAGCAGACTCCCTTTTATATCAAAAGGTTCAAGGCGCAAGCATACCAATCGGGTAGAGCTGGACAAGTCTCTAGACGACCTACGGTGGATCCATATGATCCATTCCTTACCTTAGGCGGGCATGGGAGAGAGAAACCTCTCCTCATACTATGTTGCGTGATGCGTGGGGCACTGTTGCAAGATGTGTGGAGTGGGGTGATAGGACAGGGTGCTTGTCAACACGTAGTGGCTGGGGCGGCTAGCATGTGTTGGTTGGGCGATGCGTGTGTAGGTGGGTGGCGGTTGTGCACAGTTAGGTGCACAGGGATCTCGGTCCTTTGTCTCATCAAGGCATGGCATGCGAGGTGTACGGGTAGGTGTCCCAATATTGCAGGGTGGTGTATGCGACAGCAGGGCACACGGGGCATGTGTGATTGTGGCATCAAGGCAAGTGGTGCCGGAGTTGCGAGATGGGTTATTCAAGTGCTGTAACAATTCTCCTCCTCCTTTTTTTGAACTTATCCTCGAGGACATGTAAAATTATTGCACCATATCCTCATACTCCCATAGTTTAGTAACTGAAAGCTAAGTGTCATCATCCTCTCCTTTATCGGTACATCTTACTAAATACCACAAAAGTTTCACAGGCTCTTTTCCATGTACTTAATGCCGAAGTATCTCTGATATAGGACTCAAATCTTGCATAATGAGTGGAGGTGGATGTTTCTCTCATCGAGATGGATCCTTTAGCGAGGTTTAAGTTGGCTAATGTGGAAGATTGGATGAATTTTCAACCATTCTGGCAGACTTAACCTATAAGCCACCATACCAATCTTCTCTACAATCTCAAACGAGCCATCATATTTGGATTTGAGATTGAGTTGGATCACTTTATACACCTATTTCCATATGTAATCGAGGATTCTTAGCCACACTTTATCGCTAATATCATAGTATCTATCTTTCCCCTTTCTATTGGCGAATGTTGTCATCCTTATTCTCGCATGCTCAAGTGAGGTGTGGGCTTCCTCTAGCATGGTGTGCGTCTCTCGAATTTTTTTTGAAGTTGTTGGACAACTGTGGTTAGCCAACCTTGGGCTAAGTTGAGAGGCAACAATGGTTACCATCCCATTATCAACTCAAAAGGCTCTTGCCCGTAGTAGAACTCTTGTGTACATTGTGTGCAAACTGTGCAATCTCAAGCAAACTGACTCAGTTCTTCTGACTGGCCATTACATAATGTCATAGATATTTCTCTAAAAACGTATTAAACCATTCAATTTGACCATATGTTTGAGGATGATGAATCGTCGAGAAATACAACTTCGTGTTGGCTCTTTCAAAGAGTTTCCTCTAGAAATTATTTATGAATATGGCATCTTTGTCTGAAATGATCATCTCAAAGTGCTTTCCAACATTCTTCATGAAGAGGTTGGCTACTTCTTTAGCTCAACATTCTCTTAAAGTTACCATGAAGATAGCATATGAAAACATGTCAACAACCACAAACACGGATTAAAACCCATCAATACTAGGGAATCCACCAATGAAATCTATAGTCACCGAAGACCAAGGTCGACTTGGCACTGGTAGGGGTTGCAAAAGTCCTATTGGGCAGCTCATTTTCTTTCTTATCTTATTGATATACAAGGCATGCTTGAATGTAGCTCTCCATGTCTCGATTATGCAAGGCCAGTAGTAGCCTCTTTGTAGGAGTGTTAAGGTTTTGTCCTATCCTAGATGACCTGCATAGGGAGTGTTATGTAACTTGCCTAAGATCAAACGTCACAGATCACTTGTTTTCAGTATCGCCAACTGATTCTCTAATATCCAAAGGAGTCCATCATCTTCCATGATTTCTTGGCAATGCATTCAGGGCCTACCTCCTCAACTATTCATATGTACGGTCTACTTGTATATGCAACCTTACCTATTGTTGTATCATGGCCACCATCTCGATCACTCTTTTTAACTCAGGGCATCAACTACCACATTGTGCTTCCCTAGTTGATACTATGACTGGAACTCATACTCCTCCATGAGCTCCAAGTAATACGCTTGTTTAGCCATCAGTGTCTTCTAGGTCTTGAGGAATGTATTTACCACATTGTCCATGACCACCACGAATGGGGTTCCTAAACAATGAATAAAGGTTAGTAACTCATTTTCATGAGATGAATATCGAGTTTTTGCCCCTTTGAGCTTCTAGCTCTCAAAAGTAACTTAATGTCCCTCTTGGACGAGGAGGTCAGCTATTGCAATGTCATTGGCATCAATATGCAACTCAAAGGGCAATGCAAAGTCTAGTAGGCACAGCATAGGCTCACTAGAGATGTTGTACTTTAAGGTTTCAAACACTGTGAGGTGAGGCGCACAACCCCATGATACCTCCTTGAGCATCTTAGTGAGCAGGGCAACAATCTTGAAAAAGTTTGTAATGAACATGCGATAATAATTAACTAAACCAAAGAAACTTCTAAGTTACGTGATTCCTCAAGGAATCTTCCACTCAAAGATGGCCTTTATTTTCTTTGGGTTCATCTTTACATAACCATGTCCTATCACATGCCTTGGAAGGAAATCGTTTCACTCACAAACTCATGCTTTTCTCTCTTTACATATAATTCATGTTCACGTAGCTTACTCAACACCTATTTAAGATGTTCTACATGTGTCTTTAGACGTTTACTATAAATTACAATAACATCCAAATACACAATGACAAAATTATCTAAGAGTCCATGCAAAACTTCATTCATCAATCAGTTGAATATAGTTGGAAAGTTGGTGAGACCAAATGGCATGACAAGAAATTCAAATGAACTGCATCTAGTGACCATTGTCCTCTTCTCCTCATCTCTAGATACAATTCACACTTGCCAATATCTAGAACACAAATCTAGCTTCATGAACCATCGTGCACCACTCAACCTTTCAAATAAATCCACAATTAAAGGCAGGAAATACTTATCTCTCATGGTTAGCTAATTTAATGTAGGTAATTAACACACATTTTTATTGAACCACCTGTTTTCTTTGAAACAAAACTAGAGAGCCATAGAGACTCTTCGATGGTTGTATCATCACTGCATCAAGCAACTCATCTAGTTGCTTCCTTAGTTCGTCCAACTTAGTTGGTCCCATCATATATGCCACTTTACATGGTGGCTTGCTTTCAATGCTTAGGATGATCTCGTGATCCGATCTTCGTCATGGTGTAGTCACTTTGAAAGTTTCTTAGGCATCATGTTGTTCAACTCCTCCAACACTCGGGCTACCTCTAGGGGTATGGGACTGGTATCTACCATTGGTTCCTCCTCGAAGAGCACAACCAACAATGTAGGTTGCTTCTTCATATCGTTTAACACTTGCAAGGCAAACAAGAACACCAGACTGGGTGTGTTGGTGCTGGCACTCTTACTAGTGCTGGTTGTTCAGAGAGGAGGACCCTAGTGCTCGGTCTGAAGGCAAAAGGTTGGTGCTAGGCACCAAACGCAGGAGTAGGGTGTGTTGCAGATTGTGTGAGGGTACCGGCGATAGAGGGTACTACCTTCTAGGACACCTACAAGAGTTGCAATGTCAGATACAATAGTTGTCGTAGGATCTGTAGAAACCGGACACCATCTCCTAGCAAGGGGTTGATTCGCATGAGTGTTATGGCAGGGGTCAGTGTGCTAGGGCCATTGCCCTAACACTCCTTCTAGGTGTCGACAAGGACAATCCAATTGCTATAATAGGATTTGGTTATGTAGTAGGCTATTGGAGCATTCCTCCTCTGTTGAGCAACATGTGACACAACAATAGGGGCTCTGATCCACCACCACCAAACTTCCGACGTATGGTTTAACAATAATTTTACCACCACAAAGGAAATTTAGGCCAAAGATAAGTGCCAAGTTGTATAGGCCTGTCACCAAGAGATCGATCTCTCTGGTCCAACTTTCGACCGTCATGCGCACGAATGGTGTCATCCCTTGGAGAGCACCTGTGGTTGCATTCAAAGTTTTTAGTTGCTAACCAATGGGTACTAATCTCAACTTCAGTGCTTGGATAGTGGTGGTTGCGAGGATTGAATGGGTAGCACCGCTATCCACCATAGCTCTCATGACATTCCTTCTAATGTGAGCTTCCACAAACATGAGTCCAATGGGCAAAGGGTTCTCCATGGTCATCACATTAAGGAGCTAGTATGAAGAGGTATACATGACATCCTCTTGTGTCTCCATGGTTTGGTCCTCCACCATGGCATTGACTTGGGTGCAGTTAGGGCAGTCTCTCATGAGATGGTGGTTATTGCAAATGAAACATCTCATTGCTTGACCTTGGTCGGCAACACCTTGCTACCACCCTCTTCCACACGCAACTCCTCCTCAAGTGGGCCGTTGTTGTGTTGGAGCACCTTCGTCAATGTCTGGGTACCGTCGACCGCCCTTCTATGCCCCATAGTAGCGCATCGTGGCTAGCTTTGTCCACCATGATGTGCTTTGTCCTCTTGCCCTGAATTGTCTCTCTTCTTTCCTTGGCGGTTGTGCTTGTCACTATGGTCTTCTTTCTTCACGGTCTGTTATTCTCGCAAATCTATAAGACTCCCCACAATAGACATGGCGGAGTATACGTCCATGGGATTATGCCTCCTGATCTCAATTTAAGTCATGTAAAAATAGGAATAGTTGGTCCTTAAGGTGAATATCTTGAACTTCTAAAAGAGAGGTACTAAACTTACGTACATACTCCGAACTAATCCCGTATGCTTGGCTTGTAGAAGAGCTTCTCAGGTTTGCCACTATACAAATGATGGCATAAATTGCTTGTGAAGCTCCTTCAAATCTTGCTAGTTGGTCATAAGTGGTTGTCCACTCTAGTCTGTCGCCACAGCTTCGCATCTACATCCAAGTAGAGCACGACTTGCGTGTGGCTTTGAAGTTCATGACTACATCATACAACCAATTCTAAATAGTTTATATCCCGAGCATTTATGTATTTCATCGGCTTGGGAGCCTTCTGTCATCGGTTGGAGGTAGAAGTTTGTGGTTCATCCCTTCCTTCTTGAAACGGGTGGAACAACACCTCCAACGCCTTAGTCATCATAAGGATTTGTGGCTAGGTTGTTGAGGATGAGGAGGTGATGGCCTTAGAGGCATCCAGCTCCCATTGCAATTGTTGCAACTCTTCATCCAAGGATCTCACCTAATCTTCATGCGACATAGACATCGATTCATCTTCATATAAGTGGGTAGACTAGGCATGGGTTTGCACCGTTGTGGATGCGTCCTCTCCCTAGGATAGTAATATACAAATGAGAGAAGGGGAAGAAGAAAGATTGGTCCCCTACTTGGGACTGAGTCTTCAAGGCTCGCTTAAATGGGGTGCAATCACACCTTCATGCCCCAACTTCTTCTTCACCTCACATTCCTCTCTCCAAAACTCTTTTATGAGTTTCTCTCATTTTCGAAATGTGTACAACAACTTTTGGTTGTTAGTACTTTATTAAAAAGTCTTCCTCAACTTTAGGAAACACCTTTTAAAAAGTGGGATAAGGCTATTCACTTTTCTAGTCACCCAAAATTCAAATATGATTCCTTGAATCAAGATTGGGTCCCACACAAACGACTTTTTGTTTGAATTCGAATTTTGCAGTACCTTTAATATAAATTATTGATCTAACTTTTGGAGAGGACTCCTAAACTTTAGGGGATTGGTTACAACCAATACTTTCAAATTCAAATCCTTTTTATCAAGGAGGGGTGTCCCACTAGTTGTTGGCTAGCCAAATTCAAGTTTTAAAGGTGATAAGATCCCCCAAAATTCGTGGAATAACTCCTCCATGTGTGAGACAGGGATAAAAGATCTTTGAAATTCAAATTTCAAATTTTGATGGGTGGTGGTCATCTCCAACTACCATGTTCAACTGCTACCTTGGTGGCTCACCGCTACTCTTTAACGCTTCCAACAAGAACATGTAAAAGTTGTGCTTTTCCACTCCACCATGAAATCACCACAGCCACTATAGGTCATGGTCTCCTAGCGACCCTCCACCTTGGGTTATGCCCCACAATCGAGGCTGAAATCTATCGCAAGGAGTTTTCTTCAATGTAGGAGAGACGACCCCAATGTCGCCTTAAAGACCAATTTTTCTTCATTCTATGGAGTCAGGTCATAGACAACAAGTCTTGCCTTGAATGGCTTGCCCAAGTGTGCAACCTTGCAAGGGTGTTCCTTCACGTGTTGCCACCAACTTCGTCAAGAACGGTAGCACAAACCAGCTCTAACACAAAATTGTCACTGCACCACTGTCGACAATTGGCTCTAGCCTCCTCGACTAGTAAGCCTTACGTGAAACTCCTTAACCCAAACACATACTTGAATGGGTCAAGGAAATAAACTTTTATTGAAAGAAGAAAGAAGGATTACAAACTCAACCCAGGTCGATCCTAAAACCTTCAAGGGAAACCAAGCAATTGTCTAAGACACCGCTAGGTGGTGAGAACCCTTAGACCAACGTGACTCTACCAAGAATGGTATTGGCATTAGTTAGCAAAAGATGTTTAAGGCACCTTTGCACTTCAGCCACTAGACTATCTCTCTAGCACTCCACGGTTGGACTCTCTCCACTCCTGTCTTGACTCTCTCTCTAGAACTCATAGAAGGATCAATAGATAAAGAATACTCTCTCCTAACCGGCCTCATTTTATATTAAAAGGGCAAAGCACAAACATACTAATTGAGCGGAGCTGGACAAGCCCCTTGATGACTTGGAGTGGATCCATACGTTCCACTCCTTACCCTAAGCAGGGTGCACAAGGGAGTGCCCACTTATTATTAAGTGGGAGAGAGAAGCCTCTCATGACATGCAGGGTGCATGTTGTAGGATGCGTGGAGCGGGTTGCTTGGACAGGGCTCCCGAATCTACGGGGCTCCTATTGGGACATTATAGTGACGTAGTGCATCTTGCTTGTGCTAGCTCGACGAGACGTGGGTATGGGTTGTTGTGCAAAAACAGACACATGAGTATCTGAGTCCTATATCTTAGCATGACATTATGCTCGAGGTGCACAGGCAAGTGTCCCAATGTAGCAAGATGACACTGTAATGGTAGGGCGCACAAGACACGTTCGTTCATCTCATGCCACTGCAACACCCCGACAGATACCTAACCCATCTTGCGCCACTCCAACGTGTCGGTAAGCGTCCCACAAATTCAGGTATCTTAACCCATCGCCCCGCTCCACGCGTCTTGCATGCATTGCCTAGGGTCAGGAGTGGATCACATGGATGCACTTTAGGTCGTCTAGGGGTTTGTCTAGCTCCGCTCGGTTAGTATGCTTATCCCTAGCCTCTTGTGATATAAAAGGGAGTTAGTTAGGAGAGAGAGTATTAATCATTCATCGATCATTCTTTGAGTTATAAAGAGAGTCCAGAAAGGAGTTTAGAGAGTTTAGTCGTGGAGTGCCAGAGAGATAGTCTAGTGGTTGAACCGCGAAGGTGCCTTAGACATCTTCTACCGACTATTGTCCTTTTTAGAGTCGGGTAGGTATAAAGGATCTCACTGCCTAGTGGTTCCTTCAACGGCTGCATGGTTTCCCTTAGAGGATCTAGGGTCAACCCAAGTTGAGTTTGTAACCCCTCTTTGTTCCTTTAATAAAAGTTTATTTCCTTGTCATTCATGTGTGTGTAGGGGTTAAGGAGTTTCACGTAAGACTTGCTAGTTGAGGAGGCTAGAGTCGGTTGTCGCCAGTGATGCAATGATAATTTGGTGTCAAAGCAGCTTTGTGGTATTATTCTTGGTGGAGCTGGTGGTGGCACATGAAAGAAGACCCTTGCAACCAAACTCCATAGCATGAAGAAAACTTGGTCTTCAAGGCGACATTGGGGTCACCTCTCCTACGTTGAAGAAAACCACATGTGATGAATTTCAGCTACGATTGTTGTGGCACAACTCATGGTGGAGGGTTTCTAGGAGACCATGACCAATGATGGCTATGGTGATTTCGTAGTGGAGTGGAAAAACACAACTATTTCAAGCGCTCGTTGGAAGTATTGAAGAGTGATGGTGTGTCACCTAATCCCACATGTGGAGGAGTTGCACGAATTTTGGGAGAGTTTATCACCTTTAAAATTTGCATTTGGTTAGCCAACAGCTCGTGAGACCCCCTCCTTGATTCGGGGATTTGAATTCGAAAGGATTGGTTGCCATCATCCCCCTAAAGTTTAGGGATCCTATCCAAAAGTTGTGGAGAGATTATAAAATTCAAAGTTGTTTGAGTGGGACCCGATCTTGATTTGAGGAATCAAATTTGAATTTCAGGTGACTAGAAAAGTGAACAACCTTATCCCACTTTTAAAAGGTTTTTCCTAAAGTTGAGGAAGACTTTTTGATAAAGTAAAAACAACCAAAAGTTGTTTTACACATTTCGTAAATGAAAGAAACTCGTGAAAGAGTTTTGGAGAGAGAAGAATCTAAGGTGAAGAAGTTGGCGCGTCAAGGTATGACTATGCCCCCTTCAATCGAGCCTTAAAGACTCAACCCTAGGTATGGGCCCAACCTTTCTTCATCCCCTTCTCTCATTTGTGTATTGCTATCCTAGGATGAGGAGGCAACTACAATGGTACAAACTCATGCCCAGTCTGCCCACTCATCCAAAGAAGAATCGATGTTCATGCCGCATGAGGATTGGGTGAGATCCTTGGAGGAAGAGTTATATTGATTGCAAAGGGAGTTGGATGCCTCTAGGGCCATCAACCCCTTGTCCTCAAGAGCCTAGCCAGAGGTCATGATGATAGCTTAGCCGTTAGAGGCATTATTTTGCCTGTTTCGGAAAGGAAGGTTGAACCACAAGCTTCCACCTCAAACCAACGATTGAAGGCTCTTGAGCCGATGAAATACATTGGTGCTTAGGATAACAAACTCTTGGAGAATTGGACGTGTACTTCGAAGTCACATGAATGTCGGTTGAAGACCAACTCATCCAAGTCATGCTCTACTTGGGTGGAGATATGAAGATGTGGTGGCGAGTCAAGCAATGGGTGACACACGAGAGCAGCCAACCACTTGTGACCAGGTGATCAGATTTGAAGAAGGAGATTCTCAAATAATTTGTGTCATCAGTTGTATAGTGGCAGACCCAAGAAGTCTTCTACAAGCCAAGCATATGCCATCGGTTCGAGAATATGTACATAGGTTTAGTACCTCTCTTTTAGAAGTTCAAGACATGCACCCAAAGGACAAACTATTCATGTTTTTACATGGCTTACAACCTTGAGATTAAATCAAGTTCAAGAGGCATAATCTAGTGGGTGTATACTCTGTCATGCCTATTGTGGAGAGTCTTATAGATTTGCAAGAACGAACCATGAAGAAAGAAGGTCATGGTGACAAGCACAATTGCCAAGGGAAGAAAAGAGACAATGGTGGTCGATGAGGCCAGCCACAAGGCACTACTACGAGGTATCGAAGGGCGCCCAATGGTACGAAGCCACCAGCCAGAGGTGCTCCGACACAACAACAACCCACTTGAGGAGAAGGAGTTGCACATAGAAGATGGCAGTAGCAAGGTGCTGCCAACCAAGGTCAAGAAACAGGTTGTTTTATTTGCAATGACCCCCATATCATGAGAGATTGTCCTAATCAGTCCCAAGCCAATGCCATGGTCGAGGACAAGACTATGTAGACATAAGAGGATGTTATGCTTGCCTCTTCATAACAACTCTTGAATTTGATGACCGTGGAGCACACTTTGCAAACTAGACTCATGTATGTGGAAGCACATATCGAAAGGAACGTTGCAAGATCTATAGTGGTCAACGGTGTCACCCTTTTAATCCTCGCAACTACCACTACCCAGCACTGAATTTGAGGTTAGTACCCATTGGTAAGCGGCTAAAAATTGTGAATACAACCAAAGGTGCTCTCCAACGGATGGCACCATCCTTGTGCATGAGGATCAGAAGTTGGTCAGGAGAGATGAATCTCTTAGTGATCGGCTTACGCGACTTCACGCTTATCTTGGGCCTGGATTTCCTGCATGGTGGTAAGATCATCATTGCACCACATGTCGGAGGTTTGGTGGTAGTGGATGTGAACCAATTAAGCATTATCACGCAATGTAATCCCAGCAAGGTGCTTGTGGAGCTGCCTACCCCTACTGTTGGCTACCCTTGTTAAGAACCCCCTACTACTTTAACACATGTTGCTCAATAGAGGACAAATGCCTCGAAGGCCCGCTACATAATCAATTCCTATTGCAACAACCGGCTTACCCCTGCCAGCTCCCTGAAGCAGCACCATCGTAATGACCCTAACACACTGACTCCTACTGCAACACCCCTGCCAATTGACTCCTTGCCAAGAGATGGTGTTTGATCTCTGCAGATCCTATAGCAACTAATGCAACTCACATTACAGTCCCTCTGGTGTCGCCTGAAAGGCAACACCCTCTACCCCCGGCACCTGCACACAATATGCAACACACCCTGCTCCTATGATTAGCACCTAGTACCGACTTTCTGCCTTTAGACCCCAGCACAAGGGTCCTTCTCTCTATACAACAAGCACTAGTAACATTACCAATAACAACACACTCGGTTTGGTCCTCTTGTCTGTCTTGTAGGTATTAAACGATATGAAGAAGTAGCCTACGCTATTAGTCGTGTGCTTCGAGGAGGAACCAATGGTGGATACCAATCCCATATCCCCAGAGGTAACTCGAGTGTTGGAGGAGTTCGACATCATGATGTCTAAGGAACTTTCAAAGCGACTACACCGTGTCGGAGATCCGATCATGAGATCATCCTAAGCCCTGAAAGCAAGCCACCATGTAAGGCATCATATGTGATGGGACCAATTGAGTTGGCCAAACTCAGGAAGCAACTAGATGAGTTGCTTGATGCAGTGACGATACAACCATCGAAGAGTCTATATGGCTCTCCAGTTTTGTTTCAAAAGAAACACGATGGTTCGATGAAAATGTGTGTTGATTACCTGCATTAAATTAGCTTAACCGTCAGGGATAAGTATTCCCTACCTTTGATTGCAAATTTATTTGGAAGGTTGAGTGGTGCAAGATGGTTCACGAAGTTAGATTTTATCTCTGAATATTGGCAAGTGTAAATTGCATCCGGACATGAGGAGAAGATGGTGATGGTGACTAGATACGTGTCGTTTGAATTTCTAGTCATGCCATTTGGCCTCACCAACACTTAAGCTACGTTCGGTTGATTGATGAATGAAGTTTTGTATGATGACATTGTAATTTAAAGTAAACATCTAGAGACACACGTAGAACATCTTAAATAAGTGTTGAGTAGGCTGTGTGAACATGAATTATATGTAAAAAGAGAAAAGTATGAGTTTGTCACCAAAAAGGTTTCCTTCCTAGGGCATGTGGTAGGACATGGTTATGTAAAGATGGACGTAAAGAAAATAAAGGCCATCTTTGAGTGGGAGATTTCTAGAGGAATCACGAAACGTAGAAGTTTCCTTGGTTTAACTAATTATTATCGCAAGTTCATCAAAGGCTTTTTTGAGATTGTTGCTCCGCTCACTAAGATGCTCAAGGAGGTATCATGGGGTTGGAATGTACCCTACCTCAAAATATTTGAAACCTTAAAGCACACCATCTCTAGCGAGCTTATCCTGTGCCTACTAGACTTTGCATTGCCCTTTAAGTTGCATACTGATGCCAATGACATTATAGTAGCCGACGTCCTCGTCGAAGAGAGACATGAAGTTACTTTCGAGAGCTAGAAGCTCAAAGAGGGAGAAACTCGATATCCAACTCATGAAAAGGAGTTACTAACCTATGTCCATTGTTTATAGGTTTGGAGAGTTTATCTATTAAGAACCCCATTCGTGGTGGTCACAAACAATATGATAAAGACATTTCTCAAGACCCAAAAGAAGTTGACGACTAGGCAAGCACGTTGGTTGCAGCTTATTGAAGAGTAAGAGTTATAGAGGCTGTATCGACCAAGAAAACATAATGTGGTATCTGATGCCCTGAGTCAATAAGAGCGGTTGAGATGGAGGCCATTGTCATACATAGATTTACAACAATAGGTGAGGTTACATGCACGAGCAAACCCTACATATGAACTGTTGTGGAGGAAAGTCCTAAACACATTGCCAAGAATATCATGGAATGGACTGCTTTGGATTTTAGAGCACCAATTGGCAACGCCGAAAACAAGTGATCTACAACATTTGATCTTAGGCGAGTTATGTGACACTCCTTACGTAGGTCATCTAGGGTTGTACAAAACCTTAGCACTCCTAGAGAGAGGCTACTATTGACCTCACATGACTCAAGATATGGAGAGCTACATTTGATCATGCCCTGTATGTCAATAAGATAAGATGAAAATGAGCTCCCCAACAAAACTTTTACAGCCCCTACTAGGGACAAGTCACCTTAGACTTGGGTGACTATGAATTTCATTGGTGGATTTCCTAGCATTGATGGGTTTGAATCCGTGTTTGTGGTTGTTGACATGTTTTTCAAGTATACTATCTTCATGACAACTTCAAGAAAATGTTCAACTAAGGAAGTATTCAACCTCTTCATGAAAAATGTTGCAAAGTACTTTGGGATGCCGGAGGAGATTATTTCAGACCGAGATGATAGATTCACAAGTAATTTCTAAAGGAAACTCTTTCAAAGAGCCAACATGAAGCTATATTTCTCGACGGCTCATCATCCTCAAACAAATTGTCAAAGTGAACGGTTCACTACATTATTAGAGAAATATGCACGACATTATATAATGGCTAGTCAAAAGAATTGAGTTAGTTTGCTTGAGAAAGCACAATTTGCACACAATATACACAAGAGTTTCGCTACAAGCAAGAGCCCTTTTGAGTTGACAATGGGATGACAACCATTGCTGCCTCTCGACTTAGCCTAAGGTGGAGCTAACTGTAGTTGTCTAGTAGCTTTAAAAGAAATTTGAGTGGCACACCATGCAAGAGCAGGCCCGCACCTCACTAGAGCGTGCAAGAGCAAGGATGACAACATTCGTCAATAGAAAGAGGAAAGATATATGCTATGATATTGGTGATAAAGTTTGGCTAAGAATACTTGATTACATATGAAAATAGGTATATAAAAGGATCTAAATCAATATCAAACCCAAGTATGATGCCGGTTTGAGATTGTAGAGAATATTGATAGGATGACTTATAGGTTAAGTATGCTAGAAAGATTAAAAATTCACATAATCTTCCACATTAGACAACTTAAACCTTGTTATGAGGATCCATCTCGACGAAAGAGGTGTCAACCTCCACTCATTAGACAAGATTTGAGCTCTATATTGGAGATGCTTCGACATGAAGTACGTGAAAAAGGGCTTAAGAAACTTTCATGGTATTTGGTGAGATAGACCGATAAAGGAGAGGATGATGGCACTTGGCTTCTACTACATCTTGACACGTGCCTTGTAGATTTAGGCATCCTTTCCAGCCCCTCGCTCCATGCATCCTATAGCACGCATCCTGCATGCCAAGAGAGGTTTCTCTTCTGTGTGTTGTAATAAGCGGGCGCCCTTTGTGCACCCTATGTAGGGTGAAGAGTGGATTGTATGGTCTAAGTCATCTATCCAGCTGTCGAGTAGTATCGTTGTGCCTTACCCTTTGTGATATAAAAGAGAGTCGACTACATGATTCATCAATTCCTCTTTGAGAGGAGTGAAGAGAGTCAGTAATGGATTGCTAGGGAGAGTGTAGTGGATGAACCGTGAAGATGTCTTAGGCATCTTCCGCCGACCCCCGCCATTACGGTCCTTCATAGAACTGGCTGTATGGTTTATTGACGTCTTTGAGGAAATTAAAATTTTAGTTTTTAGTTCCGTCATCTGAGGCGACGGAACGACATGGCTGGGCGTGTGTAACTCAAAGAGATCTCGCGTTTCTCTTTCACGCTGACCTGCTCCTTAAGAACGAGCTTCGCCCAACTCCACCACTGTGCGCCTTTGCCTCACCACCATCCTACGCTGTAAACGACCGGTACGTTTCCTCATCTTCCTCCTCTCCTTTTCTCCTTCTTATGCTTCTTTCTGCCTCTCCTTCTTCTTCTTCCTTCCTCTTCCTCTTCCTCCTCCTTCTTCTCTCTTTGTTTGTTTCTGCCTATTTTTTGGACGCTATTTCATTTTCCATTTTAACAAATCGTTCTAGATCTTGGGTTTCTTCCCCTTCTTTCGCTTTCTTTTGTTATCTGGACTCATCAAATAAGGCTGTAATGTTCGGGTTTGTGCGTTTCACTCTCTTCGCTCCCTAGATGTTGGTTTCTTCCCCTCCCTTTGCTATCTTTTGTTATCTGGATCTGTGATTTCTGTCTCATATTCTTATTGTTTGGCTTGTGTGCGTCTTCATCTAATTCTTATGATATGATTGCTATGGTTCGATGTGTTGATATTATTGATAGCCTTCATGTGTGACAATTTTCTGTCACTAATTTCCTCTTTGGCTAATTTCGTGTACGAAGTTTTGACCTTTCCGTTTTCTTTGCGGTACATGTAACTGTTTCTGTGGAAGTTTTATGCAAGTGGATGGCTGCATTTTCCGTTTTTGTTCTGCAAACTGTTCTTCTGTTTCGAGCTTAGTCGTGTGGAAACTGTGGATAACTGAAACTTGTATTGCAGTTTAAATGGATAGGAAACACATGGGGTACATTTATATGCGTAAGAAATTTGGATAAGGAATACCCTTTTCTCCAGCATTTGATTGTTAATCTCTAAGAAAAACGGGGGAATTGCTTTCCCTATGAATTCTTTATCTAAAAGAAAAACGGGCCTGTGTTTTAGCATGCGTTTATGGTTCGTGTTTTATCTTAATTGTCATCTCTTACATCATTTTAGCATTTAATTTCGTTAAAAACAAGTTGATGTTCTATTTGTTTTCTTCAACATCAATAATTATTTATGTAATGAAAATGTTAAGTTTATAGTAGTAGCAGTGCCTAACATATCTGATATTACATTCATACGACCCCAAGCAACAATTCTTTTAGCAACCAAATCAAAGTGTTGTGCAGTCTCACTACAAAAGATTATCAAGTGAAATCCATCGTTTGAAATAAGACAGTACCTAGAGATCTTATCAAACCCGTACCACAACGTGGGTTTATTTACATAAAATCGAGCTAATCCAGTCCACTTATTTTGGGAGAAGACTTGGTTTTGGAAGTCACCATTGTAAATTCATAAGAATGAAGTGAACTACTAGGAGAAACTGTGTCCATTTCTAGACTTGAACAAAAAATGTCTGCAAGCATTGCTTTTACTTTTATCTGTGATAAGCAATATAAAGTCAGTCTTGCACCTATATTATATGCGAACTCTGAGTGTCGAACTCAAGCCCTTGAAGTGAAAGGCTATCTGGAGTCCATCCCCTAACCAAGAGAGTTGGTCTGTTGGTGCTCCTCATCTCCAAATATAGCTGATCAAGGGCACATACGAAAGAGATGATGATGCAATTCAACATGGCCTAAGCATAAACTGATACAAGTTAGAAATAACGGTTTCTCCATTAATCAGTTTCCAAAGGTGATTCA
The DNA here is from genome assembly GCA_036023115.1 of Brasenia schreberi. Lineage (NCBI taxonomy): Eukaryota > Viridiplantae > Streptophyta > Magnoliopsida > Nymphaeales > Cabombaceae > Brasenia > Brasenia schreberi. Next base: position 8,104,105 of record JAYKKT010000047.1, read on the forward strand.
ATTTTCTTGTGTGACTGCTCCTCTTCTCTAGCAGCGATTCAATTACTCTGTCAATAGGCCTCCCTCTCTCGATATCATTGTCACTAGTCAGGTGTCCTCTCCATGCTGCATCAGGAATGCTTGCAGCCAAATTCGTAGGCCCTTCTTTTTGGAATTATTTCGTTGGTGTATTTGCTGGGTGTCCATAGTGCACTATGAGAACTGGGGATGATTCAGATACTTGAGTTGCAAGTCTCTTGTACATGTGTATGCTAAATGTGGAAGTTTGGAGCGTGCATAGGAGCCTAAGAAGGTGTTTAATGGAATACAGAAGCGAGATATTGTTTCATGGAATTCGATAGTTCTCCCAAAATGGAGAGGCTGAAGAGGCAGTTAAGTTCCTATGTCAGATACAGCAATTTGAAGTTTGAGTCCTGTTTTTCAGACATCATGGAGTTTACTGTGCTATTCCTAACGAGAGTATTCTTGTCCAGGGGCAATCAATCCATGCATTGACAATATCTTATGGTTTTGAGTCCCGTGTTGTTGTTCAAACTTCAAACTTCAATAATGGAAATATACTCAAAATGTGGACGGCCGGACGAGGCAATGCTACTGTTTGAGGGTATAAAACATAAAGACCATTTTCCAACGTTCTGTGGCTGTTCTAAAGGGTTTTTGCTTAAATGTTCCTGTACTAAAATTTTATTCAGTTTCTGTTCGTTTCTTTTTTTAGCTCTGTTGGTATTTTCTTTTGGACATATAGATCATTTTCGAAGTCTGGGTCTTACCTCCTACCATTTTTTTGTCATAAGCGTCTTCTTTAGTTTGTTTGTTCAATGTCTTATATGATGTCTCATATCTAGTTTTCTCATACATTTTGTTGGTGGTGTTCAGTTAACTTAGGGTTTTGCATCTCATTTTGTAGGTGTCGCCTAACATTGCCATCATATCCATGGTTTACATATCATTTATCATTTGTTCCATATTAGCTCAACATGATGATTCATGGTCTTTAATTCTTCATGCGAGTTAGGTCATATATACATATCATGCTGTTTCTGCTCAGCTCTGTATTAATTCATAACCAGTACAGCATGAATGCCTGTTTGTAAATGTATTAGTCTACTTGTCACATATATTAGTTCATTCTTGTTAGTTTGTATTTAAATTTTAATCTCGTTCCTCATTAGATTCAGCCATTAATCTCACATTTTGTGTTCATTACACATCAAGGTTTTGAATTCTGATCTACATACCATTAATTTATAACTAATTTATATTCTTGATATGTTAATTTCCATATTGTGTCTTGATAAGTTACCTGTTTGTGTAACTATTATCTTTGCATCTTGGATCATTCGTAGTATCTTTCTATAGGGTAAATTGATTTTGTGGTTTGTTCTCTTGGGAATGAATATATATATATATATATATATATATATATATATATATTCAGATTTTCTCACCTATTTGGTTTCTGTTTAGCTTTAGGTGCTAGTCCCTCTTGTGCATGGTTCGTTGTATGTGTTCTGCATTCAGTTGAACCTTATTTATTGCGTTAGGCTTCCGCCAGTCAGCATAAAACTTTGTCGGACTTATTTATCATGGATTCTACAAATTATGATAGGGCTCTATGGAAGCAAAGAATCCATGTAGCCAACCTTATCTAGTATGGGAAAAGGCTTAGTTGTGGTTGTTGTTCAATTTAGTTCTACATCTTAACTGTTGTTTTTGTTCGGTGTTACGGTTGATATGCTGTTGAATTTTGTGAGGTGATTGTTTCTGCTAGCTTATCAAAGGTGTCAATGCTGTTAGCTTGTTGCACTTATGGGTTTGTCCTTGTCTTAATCTTAATGTGGTGCCTATGTAAAACTCTGTTCCTATTTGATGTGTCTTGGTTTGATTTCTGTGCTTCATGCCTGCTGAATTTCCTCGGTTACCTGCACTCTGTTTCACCTCACCATAGTTAACCAGGCATTATCTGACCTGAACCCCAAAAAGCCATGCCATACCATCACCTTGTGGTTGTGGAAGGCAGACTAATACACTCTTTTGCGGCTACACTCTATTCCCAACCATAATCTGGTCCACAACTCCACATATTGTCGGCACCTGCAGAAACCCAATATAATCCCATCGTAGAACCTATCAGCTCTTTCGAGAGCTTTTGCCTCAGTTTATACCTTCTAATGAATTAAGGGATATAGGCTCATATCCATGTCTTCTGAGAATCTTCTGAGTAAGATGTAAGCTATCATCTTAGCGTACAAGGAAGAAAATCATGCTTGGATGGGCTTTTTGTCCCAAAACTGTCATTTTTAAGTTGCTATACTAATGATTTGGAGAACCATTATGCAACAGCCTCATGCATCATAGTCTGTAGATAATTCTCATGCCTCACACAAACACAAACAAAAACACTCACACTCAAACACCCACATAAAGTAAGTTGCATGCTCACAATTGTAGAGCTTGATGGAAGTCTAATCCTTCCCGTGGTTCCTCTTGTTCACTTCAGTCGACATTAATTTTATGGTGAACCAGTTGCAGTTTTGTGATCAAACTACTCAATCTTCTATTGTGTAATTTTATGGTCTAGTGCTCTAACTCCTTATGGTGTTTGATTATTTGATATACACTTAAGTAAGCAGTTACTAGTTTGGGCTTGTTAGAAGATTCTTTTTCTCTAGATCACACAGTAGTCAGTACCATTACCATGGTCTATGGTGCTATTCACACAGTACCTGGAAGTGTTCTGAATATTTCCTGAAGCTCATATTTGAGTTATGGGGCCTATTTTATAGGTTCGATACTTATAGCAATCTTACATTAACGTTAGCTTGATTCTAGGTTGTGTGCTAATCTGTATTTCGTGTTAATTTTGCTTTCAATTTCTGCTTTAGGTTTAGTTTCCTATGGCTATGAATTACTTCATGTCTATCCTACATTATCTTAGGCATGGTATACAATGGCTTATATTTATGATCTATGGTAGCTTCATACAAATTCTATTTATCCATTTAGTTGCATATGTTTTTGAGTTTATTCCTGTTTTGATGTAGTTCTGCATATAATATTGTGTGTTGCTGTTTACTGCATATTCTTAGTTAAGGCTTTAAACTCTCTGTATGTCTACCTCTTTTTAGGATTCTCAAAGTTGGGTCTCTTGTGTTGGGTTTTGGCATCATTGCTGTTCCGGTCTGCATCAAGTTCCGATTCTTGACCTCAAGGTTTTATTTACATCCTGATCTTTCAATTTGCTTGAGCCTATTTTCTATGCGTAATTATACTAACAACATTTTCGTGTCATCCAGAAATTTTTACATGCATCTATTAGTTCTCTTACTTCATACGTACTACCAAACTCTGACCTCATTAGAGCCATCAAAGCCCATCATGTTAGACGATAACTTCACTAGCAAACCAATTAGGGGATAAAAGAACTGGAAGAAGGAACGAAAAGGTTCTGGGTCCAAGATGGTAAAAGCAGAACCCATGGTTCTGGGCAACTGGCACGACCAGTCCCATGTGCAAAACAAATGTGGAACTGGCTGTGCTGGGACCTGCGTTTCCATTCTGAGTGGACCCAGGGGGCTTGGTCCAGCTTGGACCAACATGATAGCAGGGATATATCTGCTGATATATAGTGCTAATGATTACATAAATATTCTATTGGTGCTACATAGCATCTTTCACTAATAGTTTCATTAGAAATCCCATCAGAAATCCGAAGTAAAGCTTGCTTGAGTGAGAATAGTACTAGAGACCTTGTAGGAAGTCAGGAACTCCTCATATTGAGCCCCTAGCATACCCCACTGAGTATGGAAAAAGGCTTCATCAGAGAGAGGATCAAGTTAATCTTATTACAACAATCTTTCCTTTATGACCGCACATCCACCTCATCCTCATTTCCTTCACTGAATTGAATGATTGACTGCTCAATATTTTACTGGATAAAGCTTTCTGGTCTTATCATACCATTACTTATAATATTTACCTTTCACTTGAGTAACTTTTTGTTAAAGAGGACACTTGCATCTCTCTATTTCATATAACCTACATTAGTTATACAGGGGATGATTCCATCAATCCCCAAATCTTATTACAACACTGACTCCAAGTATTTTCTTTCCAAAGGAGGATGCAATGTATACCAGCTTTAACTTTGATATTTTGTTGACCAAAACATTGAATTTGTATCCCATGTATTTTATCTTTTGTTCTATAAGTTAAAAGCCCTCAATGGAAAAGCAAAACTACATAAGTTGATATTTGTTAAAATCTATCTAAAATTAGGGAAATCACATGCCACTAATTTACAAACAGAAGTATGAATTACCTCTGAATATAGGAACATGCAAACCTATATGCACATAGCACCTTCAAATTGAACTGCCTTGAAACATAAGAGCACTTGATTCCGGACATGCCAAAGGGCAATTTGAATTGTCTTGGAGCGTCCCAAGATACATACATCCAAATAGATACTCTAACTAAGATAAATAGATCAATGTAAGATGATTACTGAACTACCATTTTGACTTAAAAATATGATGTCGAGTTTGGCCAAAAAAATTTGACATGTATGATATTTAATCTGCCTATGTCCTCGAAAAGGACCAAGCCTTTGCCACCAAATCCGTGAAGTAATTAGTATCAATAAAGAAATGACTGAAATGCGTGCATGCCTCATTGTTGTTGCCTTTCTAGTGTATAATAACATGTTTATATCTCATGTAAAGCATAAAAGATTCTACCATTAACCTAGGATTCTCCTGATCTACGTATCCTGACACCTAGAGATCTTTGGCATGTGAAATCAGAAGAAAAAAGTGCTATACTACTAGCAAATATCTGATGCCGAATGTTTTATCTTTCCACTAGACAAATATGACGTATTTTCAAGAGCAAATTGAGAGGCAGGAAGCGTGGTGCCTCGGTTGTGAAGTATCAAATAGTTCTACATACCATATATTGTCAAACATTTTGGCTTTATTAATATTGGGTTGCTCTAGGATCAATCTCTCAATCTCTCTGAATAGAGAAATGAAAAATAATAAATATGAAAGAGAATCTGAAGAAAGATCATAGAGAGGAAAGAGAGGACTGTAAGAACCAACTTATGGAAGGGATTGATGCAAGGTGAGGCAAATGCGCAATGCAGGAACCTAGGAGAAAGTGGAGATGATGTAAAACCACATTGCTAGAAAACGAAAGTTGGCCCAACACAAGCAGTTGAGAATTGAGATTCATATTTATAAAACAAAAGAAGAGAAATAATATGAACAAGAGGCTAGGACTTTCTCCACTAACATAACTAGATAACAGTGACCAGATAGACTATGATGACATACAAGAAGAATGAGAAAATGCTAAAGAAAAAAGGAGCAGAGTGAATGCCGAACCTTGAAAATTTTCCTTCTCTAATAGCTTGACCAACTGAACAAGTAGGAAAAACATAGTATTCATTATTTGCAGGAAAGAACTGATTTATTAAATGAAAAACCAATCTCCGCCTATGTAAGGGATCACCCTTGCAGGGCCGGTCCCAAGCCCGGATAAAGGAGGATTGCGTTAGGCTACCGACAGCCAGCATAAAATTTTGTCAGACTTATTTATCATGGATTCTACAAATTATGATAGGGCTTTGTGGAAACAAAGAATCCATATAGCTGACTACATCTAGTATGGGAAAAGGCTTAGTTGTTGTTTTATTAAATGAAAAAACCAAGATTTCCATTTAGAATATCTTTGAATGCAGAGATCCAAATTCAAACTCAAGAAAAGGAGGGGAATAAAGAAATGATTGAGCAAAACGTCAAATTCCAGTTCAGTGAAACATCAGACTGATTTTATGACGAAGGAAAATTTAACAAATACTTAAATCAACCAAGAAATGATGAATCTTTCCAATTTTCAATCACAAATTATTTTCCAAGTACCCCATCCTTGATTCATGTTTTCATGACCATAAGATTGTGATAGCAAAGTTCATCTGGTACAGACTATTTTAACAAAAGCAATAAGGCAAGATACAAAAGGGTTAGTCCCTACTGATTCTCAAACAAGATACAAAAAAGTGAATCCCAAACACAACTGCCATTGTCTCCGTTGATTAGAGCTACACAGTATGGACAACAATTTCCTCCTCTTCAATAAAATGAAACTATGGCAATAACCTAAAATTGAATAAAGGCACTCTATGCAAACATAACACATACAATCTTCTATTGCCAAATCTGCAATCTTTCTAAATCAACTAAATAATAACTAAGAAAACTAAATCTGATCATTAACATGAAAACTGACACTCCACAAGAAGATGTACTCATTCCTCATTTGTCTCAACCTCAAAAGCAGAGGCACTGACACACAGTATAAGAGCAAACTTCACCCAACAAAATAAGGTTTCGAGATCCGAATCTGCTGTCCAGAAACTGCCGAGGGAGTAAAAAACAAATCGAACTCAAAAGGCAACAGAGTACAATCGCACATGTTTTAAAACATGAGAATTATAGAGCTTCGTGAAATCCATCATGATTAACCAATCTTCCCATGCTTCTCGATGCTAGACGAGCTAAAGCATCCTCAAGCCTCCTATATGCCCGAAGAACTCCCCAAACCAAAACAAAAAGACAGAAAACAACGAATGAACTCCAGAACTCTACTCAGTTCCAGATTACAGTCAAAACAAAACTCTGCCCATGCCAAACCGGCAACAAGTAGAGATTATCCTTAGCGATACAAGAAACTGACTGCTGGGATAGTTTACGATCGAATAGATTTGATCAAGTGCAACATCTGGAGATGGTGATGACGTGCTTTTATCAAGTCCCCAGAGAGAGAGAGAGAGAGAGAGAGAGAGAGAGAGAGAGAGAGAGAGAGAGAGAGAGAGAGAGAGAGAGAGAGAGAGAGAGAGATCTAACAGTATACTTATATTTCAAGAAAGAAAATGAGACACATCCAACCAGATCTTTACTGTAGATCTCTACTTGATTTGTTTTAATTTGCTGGTTATCTTGTGGTCATTTTCTTCTTATTTATGATATTTGCATGTAAGATGCATGTTTGATTTACAGAACTGTCCTGTTCCCTTCTCAAAATGTTTCCAAACTTAATGTTCAGCTATTAACCCATATCAGGACATAGTAGGTAAAAATTCATAGTTGTCGTCTAACCAATGCGTTGTCTTTATATCTGCAATATATTTTCTTACAGTGTATTCTGGATATGGAACTGCTACTTGTATTCCTGAGCTCTGGTGCATCTGAAGCTCTTGATCGTCAATTGTCACCACAACTACCTAAATATAGAAGCATCACAAGCTGGACAGTTTTTTTCCTTGGACAAACTTGGCTGTAGGAACTGGTCCTTATATCATGCTCTCTGGTAGGAAAGTATTGGTTGTTCCACCATCTCAGTTCCAGATATTTCAAATATTCATATCGGTGTTATCTTGCCTCCGAAGTACTTCCAATAGAAGTACAAGAAACCCACAATGTTATTACATGAAAATAGAACTTCAAACATATCTAATATTATCTCACTTTTTCATGAAAACTTCTCATTTGAACACATTCAGATCTGTTGTCTTGAGAACATAAATTGTTCATTCCTACTGGGATATACTTTTCTGTTATGAATTATCGTTGTTTATTGTTTACACTGATTTAATGTATTATGCTCTTTTTCAGCTACTACAGTTTAAGGACCGGGCACTGGTATCATCTGCAAGATGGTTTCCTTTGAGATGAATGACCGAAAAAGTATGTCTATGCCCCTTAATTCTTTGATGCATTCCATGACTCTTTATCCCAGAATTTTTTGTCATAATTTGCAGGAGAGGGCATCATTGTTATAGCTATCGAATCAGACCCTTCGGGCTACTAGTACTTGTTGTACTTTGTACAATAGGGTTTTATACCAGTGTTGTTCGTATTGTATCATGTATTGTTTTGGTCTATGATATGATATGTATTGTATACGTATCACGCTGTATCATTTTTTAATACTAAAAATTGAAAAAATAGAAATGAATCATAAAAATTCAGAAAAAATAATGATAATTCTAAACAATTCATATCATTCATAAGTTGAGTAAATATTCATCAATCACCATTCAATTTTCAATGTATAAAGCATTTAAGCAGTACATCCTTAGCAAAATAAACTGGAGGAAATACCGTATTGCATGTGGCCACCAGGAAAAAGAGGGTGGAGGAATATCACCGTTCTCACAAAATTTTCGGATTCTCTTTCGTCTGTGTAGTTTGCCATGCTTGGATTGTAGACTTGAAACTTGTCTTTAAGCTGCTGAGCTTCCTGCTCCCTTTTTATGTTTGTTATGCTTTGTTTACTTTACTCATTCTCACTAAACTCACACTTACACAGACTCATACAGGAAAACTGCCTCTTTTTTATTCAGATAAAGGAATAAGTTCTAGTCATTCTGCTACACGTTTGTGGATCAGTAGGTTACCCTTACTTCTTTCAGTTGATGTTTGAGCCAAGACCTGTTCAATGCAACTTTTCAATGACAGAAATGGTATCTCCAGTGACAATAATCAATGTTTATCTTAATGTGTTCTCTTGCAAAATGTTGTCAGTTTTAGAGATTTCTAAGGGCAAGCAACTACCTGTATACCATATTGCCGCTTTGATTAGTCAAAGCAAGGAAAATGTTATAAATGAGATATTATGCCAATAGTCAGGTATTTATGTGAAATGGATTTTATGTAATTAACTCCGCCCATGTAAGGGATCACCCTTGCATTGCCGGTCCCAAGCCCGGATAAAGGAGGAGGGTTGTGTTAGGCTTCCGACAGCCAGCGTAAAACTTCGTCGGATTTTATAACATGGATTACAAAAATTATGAGTATTGCTTTGAGGCGTCCCCGCCTATCGACGTGCTGCAGAGCCCGAATGCAGTAATAAGTAAGCAATGGCCACTACATTTTCGCTCGAATGTAGTGAATCAATTGCAGAGAGGGTTCCCACATCAGGGACGGGTGTGGGTAAAGAAGTTAGTCCAGCTACATTGCCGCCCGGATGTAGTGAATAATTTGCAGAGAGGGTCTCCGCATTTTGATTATGGACGGATGCGGGGGGTAAGGAAGCTAGTGCTTGATAATAAGATTCATATTGGTTCTTGGAATATCGGAACATTATCCGGTAAGCTAATGGAGGTGGTAGATACTATGATTCGGAGAAAGATTCATATTCTATGTTTACAAGAGACAAAATGGGTTGGAGAAAAAGTAAAGGAGATAGAGGATATAGGTTTTAAATTATGGTACTCAGGTAAAAAAAGGCTTGTAACAGAGTTGGTATTATCATAAATTAAGATTTAAAGGATAGTGTAGTAGACATACAACGATATGGTGACCGAATCATGACATTGAAATTAGTGTTAGGAGTAGAGGTTTTGCATATAGTTTGTGCTTACGCACCCCAAGTAGGACTAGAAGATAGTATAAAGACAGTTTTTTGGGAAGAGTTAGATAAGGTGTTTCAAAAGATTTCACAAAGGGAGATGATTTGTTTAGGAGGAGATTTAAATGGACATGTCGGTAAAGAGGCATTAGGATATCAAGGGATTCATGGAAACTTTGGTTATGGGGATATAAACGAGGAAGGTAGGGAGATTTTAAATTTTGCTATGTCATTTGATCTCTTTATAGTCAATACAATCTTCAAAAAACGAGATGAACATTTAATTACTTATAAGAGTGGCTTATCACAAACACAAATTGATTACTTTATTTGTAGAAAAAAAGATAGAGCGTGTTGTAAAGATTGTAAGGTAATTCCAGGAGAAAGCTTAACCACCCAACATCGACTTTTAGTTATGGATTTATAAATAAAAAAATGGACAAAGAAGAAAAGAGTGCATCGAGCTATTCGGATTAAATGGTGGAACCTCAAAAGCGAGAAAGAAGATATATTTAAACAGAAAGTCCTTCAAGGAGATGTTTGGAATTATGTTGGCACACCCTCTGATATGTGGAACAATATGGCTATACATATTAGGAAAGTGGCGAAAGATGTGTTAGGGGTATCTAAGGGAGGTGTACCGGCACAAAAAGAAGCTTGGTGGTGGAGTGAAGTAGTACAAAATAAAATCAAGGTAAAGAGGGCATGTTACAAATTACATTATGCTAAGAAAACTAGTGAAACTTTAGAAGCTTATAAGAAAGTAAAGAAGGAAGCAAAAAAGGCCGTTAGTGAAGCAAAAACTAAGATTTGGGAGGACTTATATAAAAAACTCAACTCAAAAGAGGGTGAGAGATATTTTTAGGATAGCTAGGGCTAGAGATAAGAAAACTAAAGATCTTAATTATGTTAGATGCATAAAAGACGAGGATGAAAAAATTCTAGTGGCAAATGATGATATAAGAAATAGATGGAAAAACTATTTTTATAATCTTTTTAATGAAAATAAAGATGTTAGTATTAGTTTAGGAGATTTAGCTAAGTCAGAAAAGTATATAAACCACAATTTCTACCGACGTATTCACAAGAATGAAGTCAAAGAGGCTCTTAAACATATGAAGAGTGGTAAATCGGTAGGACCAGATAATATTCCTATAGAAGTTTGGAAAATAGTAGGAGAAATAGGAATCACTTGGCTTACAAGACTATTTAATTAAATATGGAAAAACCAAAAGATGCCCGAGGAATGGAGAGCAAGTACACTTATACCCGTATATAAGAACAAGGGAGACATTCAAAATTGTGCGAATTATCGAGGTATCAAGTTAATGAGTCATACTATGAAATTATGGGAAAGAATTATCGAACGTAGGTTAAGACAAGTATCAAGTACAACAGAGAACCAATTTGGATTTATGCCAGGTAGATCTATTATTGAAGCGATTCACCTTTTGAGACGTCTTATGGAACATTTTAGAGCAAAAAAGAAAGACCTTCACATGATATTTATTGATCTAGAAAAAGCTTATGATAGGGTACCGAGGGAGGTTCTTTGGAGAACTTTGGAAAAAAGAGGTATCCCATTGACATATATTAACCTTATAAGAGACATGTATGATGGTGCAAAAACATGTGTGAGGACTCATGAAGGAACGACAGACTTCTTTGAAGTTAATATTGGGTTACATCAAGGATCAACTTTAAGTCCATACTTATTTATAATGGTGATGGATGAGTTAACAAAACATATTCAAGATGAAGTACCTTGGTGTATGTTATTTGCAGATGACATTGTATTAGTGGAGGAGTCTAAGGAAAAAGTTAATAGAAAATTGGAACTATGGAGAGAAACATTAGAAAACAAAGGCCTCCGACTTAGTAGAACAAAGACAGAATATATGGAATGTAAGTTTGATCATTTGGCTACTTCAGAGGACATAGAAATTAAAATTGGCACACATTGCATTCCCCAAAAGGAAAGTTTTAAATACCTAGGGTCAATTTTTCAAAGTGATGGAAGAATTGATGGAGATGTTACACATAGAATTAATGCTGGTTGGTTAAAATGGAGAGGAGCATCAGGTATTCTTTGTGATAAGAAGATACCATTAAAATTAAAAGGTAAATATTATAGAGCAGCAGTTAGGCCTACCATGTTTTATGGTTCTGAGTGTTGGGTAGTTAATCATCAACATGTACAAAAGATGTCTGTGACAGAAATGAAGATGTTGAGATGGATGAGTGGTCATACAAGAAAAGACCATATACATAATGAGGTTATTAGAAACAAATTAGGAGTGGCACCAATAGAGGATAAAATGAGAGAACATCGTTTAAGATGGTTTGGACATATGAACCTGTAAGAAGGTTAGAAAAACTAAATTTGGAAAGTATTAAAAGAGGTAGAGGACGACCACAAAAGTGTTGGAAAGAAACAATAAAGAATGATCTAGCTTATTGGGAGTTAACTGCTAACATGGCACACGATAGAGATCTGTGGAAACAAAGAATCCATGTAGCCGACCCCGTCTAGTATGGGAAAAGGCTTAGTTGTTGTTGTTGTTGAAGATTTAAAGGATAGTATAGTATACATACAATGATATGGTGACCGAATCATGAAGTTGAAATTAGTGATAGGAATTATCACAAAAAACGAGATGAACATTTAATTACTTATAAGAGTGGCTTATCACAAACACAAATTGATTACTTTATATATAGAAAAAAAGATAGAGCATGTTGTAAAGATTGCAAGGTAATTCCAAGAGAAAGCTTAACCACCCAACATTGACTTCTAGTTATGGATTTACAAATAAAAAAATCGACAAAGAAGAAAAATGTGCATCGAGCAATTCATACCAAATGGTGGAACCTCAAAAGCGAGAAAGAAGATATATTTAAACAGAAAGTCCTTCAAGGAGATGTTTGGAATTATGTTGGTACACCCTGTGATATGTGGAACAATATGACTAACATATTAGGAAAGTAGCGAAAGATGTGTTAGATGTATCTAAGTGAGGTGTACCGGCACAAAAATGAGATTGGTGGTGGAGTGAAGTAGTGCAAAATAAAATCAAGGTAAAGAGGGCATGTTACAAATTACATTATGCTAAGAAAACTAGTTAAACTTTAGAGGCTTATAAGAAAGCAAAAAAGGAAGCGAAAAAGGCTGTGAGTGAAGCAAAAGCTAAAATTTGGGAGGATTTATATAAAAAACTCAACTCAAAAGAGGGTGAAAGAGATATTTTTAGGATAGCTAGGGCTAGAGATAAGAAAACTAAAGATCTTAATTATGTTAGATGCATCAAGGACGAGGATGAAAAAATTCTAGTGGCAAATGATATAAGAAATAGATGGAAAAACTATTTTTATAAGCTTTTAAATGAAAATAAAGATGTTAGTATTAGCTTAGGAGAGTTAGCCAAATTAGAAAAGTATATAAACCATAATTTCTATCGACGTATTCAAAAGAATGAAATCAAAGAGGCTCTTAAACATATGAAGGGTGGTAAATCAGTAGGACCACATAATACTAGGAGAAATAGGAATCACTAGGCTCACAAGACTATTTAATGAAATATGGAAAAACCAAAAGATGCCCGAGTAATGGAGAGCAAGTACATTTATACCCATATATAAGAACAAGGGAGACATTCAAAATTGTGCGAATTATCGAGGTATCAAGTTAATGAGTCATACTATGAAATTATGGGAAAGAATTATCGAACGTAGGTTAAGACAAGTATCAAGTACAACAGAGAACCACAGATCCCTATCGTGTGTCATGTTAGCAGTTAACTCACAATAAGCTAGATCATTCTTTATTGTTTCTTTCCAACACTTTTGTAGTCGTCCTCTAGCTCTTTTAATACTTTCCAAATTTATTTTTTCATACCTTCTTATAGGTTAATCTTTTGATCTTCTTTCTATGTCCAAACCATCTTAAACGATATTCTCTCATTTTATCCTCTATTGGTGCCATTCCTACATTGTTTCTAATAACCTCATTATGTATACCGTCTTTTCTTGTATGACCACTCATCCATCTCAACATCTTCATTTCTGTCACAGACATCTTTTGTACATGTTGATGATTAACTACCCAACACTCAGAACCATAAAACATGGTAGGCCTAATTGCTGCTCTATAATATTTACCTTTTAATTTTAATGGTATCTTCTTATCACAAAGAATACCTGATGCTCCTCTCCATTTTAACCAACCAGCATTAATTCTATGTGTAACATCTCCATCAATTCTTCCATCACTTTGAAAAATTGACCCTAGGTATTTAAAACTTTCCTTTTGGGGAATGCAATGTGTGCCAATTTTAATTTCTATGTCCTCTGAAGTAGCCAAATGATCAAACTTACATTCCATATATTCTGTCTTTGTTCTACTAAGTCGGAGGCCTTTGTTTTCTAATGTTTCTCTCCATAGTTCCAATTTTCTATTAACTTTTTCCTTAGACTCCTCCACTAATACAATGTCATCTGCAAATAACATACACCAAGGTACTTCATCTTGAATATGTTTTGTTAACTCATCCATCACCATTATAAATAAGTATGGACTTAAAGTTGATCCTTGATGTAACCCAATATTAACTTCAAAGAAGTCTGTCGTTCCTTCATGAGTCCTCACACATGTTTTTGCACCATCATACATGTCTCTTATAAGGTTAATATATGTCAATGGGATACCTCTTTTTTCCAAAGTTCTCCAAAGAACCTCCCTCGGTACCCTATCATAAGCTTTTTCTAGATCAATAAATATCATGTGAAGGTCTTTCTTTTTTGCTCTAAAATGTTCCATAAGACGTCTCAAAAGGTGAATCGCTTCAACACTAGATCTGCCTGGCATGAATCCAAATTGGTTCTCTATTGTACTTGATACTTGTCTTAACCTACGTTCGATAATTCTTTCCCATAATTTCATAGTATGACTCATTAACTTGATACATCGATAATTCACACAATTTTGAATGTCTCCCTTGTTCTTATATATGGGTATAAGTGTACTTGCTCTCCATTCCTCGGGCATCTTTTGGTTTTTCCATATTTCATTAAATAGTCTTGTGAGCCAAGTGATTCCTATTTCTCCTAGTATTTTCCAAACTTCTATAGGAATATTATCTGGTCCTATCGATTTACCACCCTTCATATGTTTAAGAGCCTCTTTGACTTTTCTTTTGAATACGTCGATAGAAATTGTGGTTTATATACTTTTCTGACTTGGCTAAATCTCCTAAACTAATACTAACATCTTTATTTTCATTAAAAAGATTATAAAAATTGTTTTTTCATCTATTTCTTATATCATCATTTGCCACTAGAATTTTTTCATCCTCGTCTTTTATGCATCTAACATAATTAAGATCTTTAGTTTTCTTATCTCTAGCCCTAGCTATCCTAAAAATATCTCTTTCACCCTCTTTTAAGTTGAGTTTTTTATATAAATCCTCCCAAATCTTAGCTTTTGCTTCACTAACGGCCTTTTTCGCATCCTTCTTTGCTTTCTTATAAGCTTAAGAAAGCTTCTAAAGTTTCACTAGTTTTCTTAGAATAATGTAATTTGTAACATGCCCTCTTTGCCTTGATTTTATTTTGTACTACTTCACTCCACCACCAAGCTTCTTTTTGTGCTGGTATACCTCCCTTAGATACCCCTAACACATCTTTCGCCACTTTCCTAATATGTATAGCCATATTGTTCCACATATCACAAGGTGTGCCAACATAATTCCAAACATCTCCTTGAAGGACTTTCTGTTTAAATATATCTTCTTTCTCGCTTTTGAGGTTCCACCATTTAGTCCGAGTAGCTCGATGCACTCTTTTCTTCTTTGTCCATTTTTTTATTTGTAAATCCATAACTAAAAGTCGATGTTGGGTGGTTAAGCTTTCTCCTGGAATTACCTTACAATCTTTACAACACGCTCTATCTTTTTTTCTACAAATAAAGTAATCAATTTGTGTTTGTGATAAGCCACTCTTATAAGTAATTAAATGTTCATCTCATTTTTTGAAAATTGTATTGACTATAAAGAGATCAAATGCCATAGCAAAATCTAAAATCTCCCTACCTTCCTCGTTTATATCCCCAAAACCAAAGTTTCCATGAATCCCTTGATATCCTAATGCCTCTTTACCGACATGTCCATTTAAATCTCCTCCTAAACAAATCATCTCCCTTGGTGGAATCTTTTGAAACACCTTATCTAACTCTTCCCAAAAAACTGTCTTTATACTATCTTCTAGTCCTACTTGGGGTGCGTAAGCACAAACTATATTCAAGACCTCTGCTCGTAACACTAATTTCAACGTCATGATTCGGTCACCATATCGTTGTATATCTACTACATTGTCCTTTAAATCTTTATTTATGATAATACCAACTCCGTTTCGAGCCTTTTCTTTACCTGAGTACCATAATTTAAAACCTGTATCCTCTATCTCCTTTGCTTTTTCTCCAACCCATTTTGTCTCTTGAAAACATAGAATATGAATCTTTCTCCGAATCATAGTATCTACCACCTCCATTAGCTTACCGGATAATGTTCCGATATTCCAAGAACCAATATGAATCTTATTATCTAGGACTAGCTTCCTTATCCCCCGCATTCGTCCATAATCAAAATGCGGAGACCCTCTCTAAAATTTTTTCGCTACATTCGGGCGACAATGTAGCGGGACTAACTTCTTTACCCACACCCGTCTATGTTGTGGGAACCCTCTCTGCAATTGATTCACTACATTCGGGTGAAAATGTAGTGACCCTTGCTTACTTCTTACTGCATTCGGGCTCTGCAGCACGTCGCTAGGCGAGGACGCCCCAAAGCAATGCTCATAATTTTTGTAATCCATGTTATAAAATCTGACAAAGTTTTACGCTGGCTGTCGGAAGCCTAACACAACCCTCCTCCTTTATCCGGGCTTGGGTCCGGCAATGCAAGGATGATCTCTTACATGGCAGAGTTATATAACACAATCAACATTAAATAAAATTGAATCCAAAAGCTTGATTTGATGCAGATAATTCTTAATAAATGAAGAGAGATTGTGAGAAGAGAATAAAAAAGTTAAATAATCTCATAGTGAACAAGCATCCATACCATAATGTGAATACTGAATACCTTTAATTAATAAACAACAAAGTTACAACTTTAAATAATCCATACCAGAACGTTATAAAGTTACAATTAAAAGTTAAAACAATCATCCATAATGTGTATAATAATCAAGAAAAATATTGTAATCGACATAGTCAGGATCACCGATCACCATTACCACCATCATTACCATCTCCTCTTTCCTCCACAATTAGATCCGCCCATTCAACACCTTCATGTTCATTATCATTTCCAACTCCAAGTTCTGTTTTGGCTTGGAGTGCCCTTCGGTTTTCATCCTCTAAATTGATGCAGGGTTCCTCCTTTTCGACCCAAGAATAAAAACTATCAATATTTTCATAGCTCAACGAGTCATATGATACCTTCATTGCTCTTCTTGCATCCTTTTGCATTTGTCTAGAAAGAAAGAATATCCAAATTATAAGAATGTCAAATGTAATAGTCAGATCAATCATTCATTATTAATAAAAAAGAATTAGATAGTAACAATATATATTTTTAAAATTTTACCTCTGCCTTAACTTCATATTAAATGCAATGTATACTAAATCGTGCAGTTGAGCATGCTCAAATCTATTTCTCTTTTTCGTGTGAATGCATTAAAAAAAGTTCCAATTTCTTTCCCACCCACTCGAACTTCATGTTTGACTCAATATACATTGAACAAACCTTGTCAAGTTCGGTGCATCTACACCAAAGTGAGACCAATACCAATTTTATCACGGCCCTCCTCGAGTGTCAACCTTTGCCTTAACTGTATCGGGATTGGCGCTTCGCCTTGGGGCCAAGAAAGCTTTAGTGGATTTTGCCTAAGTGTTGCACTCAACCACCGTCAACCCAAAACGAAACGTGATAGTCCCTCCTCGAGTGTCAAGCTTGCCGAAGATTTTGGCCCTCGAAGACTCACATACTCAAACGACAAAGGCAAAAAGCAAAGAGAGCAAATGCACCCGTTTTACTTATACCACTTAACTCAACAAATAATAAGAGCAAGGCACTTGATGCACAAAAACCATTTCCAAAATATAATGTATGAGTGCACGACCTCGAATACCCATGTGAAATAAAGCATGATAATGATTAATAAGAAATACTCAAAGTCAATCAATTGATAACTTAAATTAATATTAAAAATTAATATCAATTTGAGAATGGTGTTGGATTGCAATTGAGCTTCCAAAATCTCCATCACTCTGTTTATACTGCTTAACTCTAAATGAATATTGCAATGAGTAAATATACCTTTTTTTACTTTTTCGTTGTCTACAAAGTTGAGAGAAAATCTAATAGAAGGGTTAAGAAAATATGTAGCAGCATGCAAATAATGATGCATTTAGCGGTTCCAGCATGCATCAATTATCTTCCAAACCTTTTTTAGAAGCGATCGCTTGCAATAAAGGTTTGCTTGTATTTCCAATTTGGCCTTATTCATAACATCATATATATAATGCATAGTAGACTTATCTTCACTATCCATCATCTTCGTTACCTTAAGTAAATGTACAATCATCCTAAAAAATTTGCTCTAATTTTTCAAAAAATCAGCATTGAAAACATATCACAACAATCCCCTCTCTTTATGGACTAACTAATAGAGTCTCATTCATGAGATATAAACATTTTATCAATGCATTTTTATGTATAACAATACTTTACACAGTAATGACATTCGTAGCAAATCTTATCAATGAAAGCCTAATCAATTTTCTTCCACATGAATAGATTCAAGTCAAATACAATACATAAGCATGATTATAAATAAACTTTATGACATTTGTGCATGCATCTATAGTCCGTCTTATTTCATTCATTACACTCAAATCTTCAAGCATTAACTCTATGCAATATGCACATGGAAACCATACTATGGATGGATGGATGGTTCGCCTCAAGCATCTTATCGATTGCTCTAAAATTTACAGCATTATCAATAATGAGTTGAACATTTGAAACACTTACATCCTCGACAACTTCCTCAAAAATAGAGAGAAAATTATCAACAATTTTATCAATAGGAGACAAGTCATATAGTTCTCAAATCTTTAAGCATTTAGTCTATGCAATGCGCAACACATGGAGTTCATACTAAGGATGGATGGTTCACCTCAAGCATCTTACCAGTTGCTCTAAAATTTGTAGCATTATCTGGAATGAATTGAACAATATTTGAAACACCTACATCCTTAATAACTTCCTTAAAAATAAGGAGTAAATTATTTGTAATTTTATCAATATGAGACAAGTAATACAATCCTTATTTCATCCATTGCACTCAAATCTTCAAGCATTTAGTTTATGCAATATACAACACATGAAGTCCATACTAAGGATGGATGGTTCGCCTCAAGCATCTTATCAGCTGTTTTAAGATTTCTAGCATTATTATTAATGGATTGAGTAATATCTGAAACACCTAAATTCTCAACTTCTTAAAAAATAGAGAGTAAATTATCTGCAATTTTATCTATATGGGGCAAGTCATATGATTTAAAAAACAGTATTCCCTTGGGATAATAGACTAAGAAGTTCACCAAAGACCTACACTGACTATCTGTCCAACCATCAACTATAATAGAATATCTCGTGTCCTTTCACGACTCTCTAAATTCAAAACTCCATGCATTAATAATATCAACCCATTTATGTATTAATGTACCCCTCAAAAACATAATAAGTTGGTACTCTAGTCTTACAATGTCAATAACATCTGCCATAATTTGAAAATAAAATGAGTTTGCAATATTGAAAGGATGATAATTTTTATAAAAAAATTTGGCACACTTCAAATCTACTTTCTCAATTACCTCTTTTCAAGCCATAACTGATCTAATGCGTTACTGAGCTCTAAGAGTCTTACGTAGGAGAAAAATAAAAGTATCCCACTACCTTTGGCTCTAACTCCTCCAGTACCCCTCGTAGGCATCGGGCGAGTAAGAACTCTTGCATTGTAATAAGAGTCAACTCTACTGTTACTACCACCATAACCTACACTTTTTCCCTTTCCTCGCCTTCTCCTTCCCTCTTAAGCTGTCTCTTTCTTCATTTGAGCTGCACCATGAAATTCATCACCATACATCCCTTCAGAAGCATATTCAAATGGTTGAAACATATCCCAACCACCTATTTCTACCCTCTCTCACCCTTAATCTCTTCTTATCTTTTCAAGCTTTCAATACCTGATTAATCTCGTAATTGACGGCTTCGAGAATTCGAGTACAAGCACTAGCATCCTTCTTGGTTCCTGCAAGGTGGTGTTTCATACGTGAAATACCACCATGTATTATTACATTGCAAAACATGTACTTGTTCATAAGCCTATTGCCTTGGTTGTAATATTTTCATGCCAGATCGACTTGATCGGAAGTCATTAAGATGAGAGTGGATAATTAACAAAAATAAAAAAGCTTTTTAGAGATTAAGAATCATGAAATCATTAAAACTCTCAAAATTTTCAAGTGAAAAATCGGGTAGGTGTATGTTATGGATTTGATAAAAGCCTTAAAGATGGGGAGTTGAATTGGGTGAAACACTTTAGAATTTAAGAATAAACTACGAAATCAACAAGAATAAGGATGAGAAAAGGATTTGAGAGTAAGAAAATGCTGTGAAAAGGGTTTGTGAAGAAGCATAAATAATTTTCGCAACTTCGAATTCTTATAACCTATACCCAAAAAATCAGCATTGACTTGTACGATACGATACAATACAATCATTTATCATACGATACGATACAATACAATACGATAAATTGCTTATTGCTATACATGTGCTTGTATCGTATCGTATACTTGTTCGATGCCCGATAAAATCATATCGTACATATGATATAATATAATTTTTACAAACATTGGTAAGAAGAATGAAAAATAATTTTTTGTCTAAATAATTTTGGGATTCTCTTAACTCCGCCCATGGAAGGGATTACCATTGCATTGTCGGTCCCAAGCCTGGAAAAAGGAGGTTATGTTAGACTTTCGGTAGCCAGCATAAAACTTTGTCGAATTTTTATACCATGGATTAAATAAATTATGAGCATTGTTTTGGGACGTCCCCGCCTAGTGACGCGCTACAGAGCCCGAATGGAGTGATAAGTAAGTAAAGACCACTACATTTTCGCTCGAATGTAGTGAATCAATTGCAAAGCGGATTCCCACATCATGGACGGGTGTGGGTAAAGAAGTTAGTCCTGCTATATTGCCGCCTGAATGTAGTGAATCATTTACAAAGAGGGTGTCCGCATTTTCAATATGAACGGATGCGGACGGTAAGGAAGCTAGTCCTAGATAATAAGATTCGTATTGGTTTTTGGAATATGAGAACATTGTTCGGTAAGCTAATGGAAGTGGTAGATACTATGATTCGAAGAAAGATTCATATTCTATGTCTACAAGAGACAAAGTGGGTTGAAGAAAAAGCAAAAGAGATTGAGGACACAAGTTTTAAATTATGTTACTCATGTAAGAAAAAGGCTCGAAACGGAGTTGGTATTATCATAAATAAAGATTTAAAGGATAGTGTTGTAAACATACAACGATATGGTGACCAAATCATGACGTTGAAATTAGTGTTAGGAGTAGAGGTTTTGAATATAGTTTGTGCTTACACACCCCAAATAGGACTAGAAGATAATATAAAGATAACTTTTTGGAAAGAGTTAGATAAGACAATTCAAAGGATTCCACAAAGGGAGATGATTTTTTTAGGAGACTTAAATGGACATGTTGGTAAAGAGGCATTAGGATATCAAGGTATTCATGGAAACTTTGGTTTTGACGATATAAATGAGGAAGGTAGGGAAATTTTAAATTTTGCTATGACTTGATATCTTTACAGTCAATACAATCTTCAAAAAATGAGAGGAACATTTAATTACTTATAAGAGTTGCTTATCACAAACACAAATTAATTACTTTATTTATAGAAAGCTTAACCACCCAACATCGACTTTTAGTTATAGATTTACAAATAAAAAAAATGGACAAAGAAGAAAAGAGTGCATCGAGCTATTCAGACTAAATGGTGGAACCTCAAAAGCGAGAAAGAAGATATATTTAAACAAAAGGTCGTTCAAGAAGATGTTTGGAATTATGTTGGTACACCTTGTGATATGTGGAATAATATGGCTATACATATTAGGAAAGTGGTGAAAGATGTGTTAGGTGTATCTAAGGGAGGAGTACCTCTTGTGAATAAAATCAATCTTATTGAATGAAAAATGGAACAAACTTACAGAATATGGCCGATTGGAGGCATTCCTCCAATCGGCCCAATCTTAGGAGATGCACACACTGCAGCTGCCGCCTATTCCACTTTTCTTCTCATTCTTTCTGCCTAAACCCTAATTAGCTATTTATATTTTATTCTAATTTAATTTCCTAATCTACCCCTACTAAGTATTAACTATTTCTAAGATAACATAGGACTCAAATTAACAAAATAATATGAGACAGGACGTTCTTTTACATGACTCGACTCTCAACACATGACACAACGACTCCCTTAACACTCCCTCTCAAGTTGGGTGGAAAATGTTAATGACACCCAACTTGGATAAGGTCTCCTTTAATAGTTTGTTGGTAGTAGCTTTAGTTAAAAAATCAGCCATCTTTTTGGTAGAATGAACATACTCCAGCTGTAATTCTTTATTAGATATCTTCTTTCGGATGAAGTGGCAGTCAATTTCTATATGTTTGGAAAATAGTGAATAATGAAATTAATACCTACCTTTATTTTTTTGAGTCTTTATATAAAAACATACAAATGTGTAGAAAGTATAGAGAATTTAGACATATTGTGTTCTTCGTAATAAATGAAATCGTTGTTTTATAGCTAATGTATGTCAGCTTTCTTTCAGAAGACCTTGATATTGTATGTTGTCTCACATCTTCTGATTATCAGAAACCATATTTAATGTACGAACGACTCTACAGAAATTACACGTCAAGACCAACCTGATGAATGGAACCTTCTCGTGTCCAGGACAACTGGCCCAGTCATTTAGTCTGCAGCAATTTCCCTGTTTGCTAAGTTGTGAAGCTTTGGAAAATAACAGACAAAAAAAAAAAAGAAAGGATGTCTGGTGTTCTTCATTTAATATCTTAGGAGACAGAATGCACAGGCTTGTAAGTGAGGTTCTTGGAGAACAATCAAATGTTCGGTTTCCAATGTTATTTACTGGAGGTAGTGCAAATGTCTAGTCTGGATATTGTTAACCAACATCAACCTCCCAATGAGTCTTACTTTCGTTTATTGAAGCATCTTCCAATCCAGATCCCACATCTGAATTACTCAGTTTCAGTTTGGTTCCATTGTTCAATACATACAGCCTCTGCCTTTCATCAATTGGCAAGTGGCAGTATCTTCAAGTAAAGCAAGACCGTTACTTTATAACCTGAGAATTAGGTACATACCCTGGTTGCAGATTGTTTCAACTTACTTCCCTCAAGCTAGTAGCTGGCACAACAATGCATTGTACGGCGAAGAGGAGCTTTCGAGAGAGCTAAGCTTTGATTGGACATGTTGAAACCTAGAGGTTCGAGTGGAAGCCGAAGGTCTATGATTATACTCATGCAACTTCCACCCCTTACACCCTAACCCCTTCAATGGTGACAATGTCTGCTTCTCTTCTTCAATTCTGATTCCTCTCTTTCCCTCTGCTATTGGACCTTTCAATTCATTGTAAATTTTTGTGTATATGCTATCAACCCATATAAAGCTTTTCTCACAGCCTTGCATACCAGCCTTTCATTTGTGAAGGAAACAATACAGACCCTCAACAGAGTATCGCATCTGGAGACTTCTGCTTCTAAGTTCCCATGAAAGGAGAGCGAGACGAACAGCGCCTTGCTGGTCTTCTTCTGGTGACCAAGTTCTGCCAAAGCCGATGACCACTCCTCCCTCCGTAGGGTTTGACGCCGTCGGCCTCGCTTTCTTGATGACTACTCAAGAACTGGCATGGGAATGGGAGAAGACACAGCCAGTGGCAATACGATAATCGGGATGCATATCTACGCCTTTCGGTTACGGTTCTCGCTGCATTTTGTCGTGTTCCTGATATTGCTTCCTTGGAAGACATGGTCTTAGTCCCACTCATAGCCCAAATGTCCACCGGGTATGGTGTTTTTCTTTTCTTTTCTTTCCTTTTCCACATTACTTGACTTATGCTAGCTTTTGAATTTATATTATGCAGTTATTTTCTTGACCCTGCATCATCTGTGCTTCATATAGATTAGCTATGTGTATTATGCTACTATTCAAAGGATTAAATTACAAGGGTTGCATCTATGCCAAACTCAAAATCCAACAAAGGAGAAGAGAGCGTGTTAAATGCACTTGAGGATCTGATTCAGGGGAAATTTCTCCAGCACATGGTTCTTCTTCTTCAGAGTACATAATCTTCCGTTGTCCTTTCTTGTATGTCAGAATCTCTTTTGTTTGCTGTGTGTTTTCACTGTGATGATCAACTATCTCAGGATACTCCCCCTCACTAGGAACTAGTGGACAAACAGAAGATGGAGTGGGAGGTGAGTCCAAGGAAGTAGAATAATAAGGATGAAATTCAAAAAATGTTACATCCTTAGAAACATACAGTTTTTTAAGCAATGGGTCATAGCATTTGTATCCATTTTGAGAGGTCGAATAGCCTAGAAAGATGCACTTAGTGGACTTGGCATCGAGTTTATCACGATGTGGAAGATGGATATGTACGAAACAGGTGCACCCAAAGATATGAGGAATGAGATGAAAGGGTGTAGATGTTTTATTAAGGCAATGAATAGGACTCTCCTCCTGAATGGGATTACTGGGCATCCTATTGATAAGATAAACAACAGTAAAGATAGCATCACCCCAATAGAATTTGGGAACATTACTTTGAAGGAGTAGGGTTCTAGCGACTTCCAGAATATGACGGTTCTTCCGTTCGGCAAGACCATTTTGCTGAGGTGTATAGGAACATGTAGTCTGATGAACAATTCCCTGTGCGTGTAAATAATTTTGTAACTGAGTACCAATGTATTCTCCCCCATTATCGGATCGAAGAATTTTAATAGAAGCATTGAATTGAGTACAAATAAATTTATGCACAATAGGAAAAATAAAGGCAACTTCAGACTTTGTTTTCATTAAGTAAATGATGGTAAGACGAGTACAATCATCAATGAAAGAGACAAAATACTTATGACCAGACCAAGAGGTGACTGGACTTAGATCCCATACATGAGAATGAATAAGTTCAAAAGGTTTAGAGCGTCGAGAATCACTTAGAGGATAAGATGCCCTTTGGTGTTTCTCGAGTTGACAAACTTCACATTCAAACTGAGATTTATTGGTATGGACTCTAAAGTTGGGAATGACATATGAAATTTTCGACACTGGAAGATGACCAAGACGATAGTGCCAAAGACGAAGACCGGCATCAGGAACTCGTGTGGTTGAAACACTATAAGAGATGGAAGGTGGACAATTGTCTTCAAGAATGTATAATCCTCTCTGTAGCCTACCATATCTAAAGATTTTCCCCGTCTTCAAATACACAACCAGTAGGATGAAAAGTTACACAGCAATTCAGGACATGAGTTAAAGAACTGACTGAAAGAAGATTTATCGAGAAACTAGGAACATGGTATACTGATGGTAAATCTGAAATACAAGTAGATACACTTCCCTTTCCAATCCTATAAGTTAACGACCCATCTGCTAATTTGATCAGTTCATGATCTCTAAGTGGC
This sequence comes from Brasenia schreberi, assembly GCA_036023115.1. NCBI lineage: Eukaryota > Viridiplantae > Streptophyta > Magnoliopsida > Nymphaeales > Cabombaceae > Brasenia > Brasenia schreberi. The sequence continues at coordinate 8,129,381 of JAYKKT010000047.1, forward strand.
TTGTAAGCTGAAAAATAAGAGGAATCTCCTACCATATGATCGGTAGCTTGAATCAATTATCCAAATTCTAGAAGGAGAGTTAGGAGTGTGGATACCCTTTACTGTATGTGTAGCCTGAGCCATTGTAGCTTGAGTTGAGGAAATAGATGATTTGTCCGAGAATTTCTGTTCAAGGCCTTCTATTCTTTTTAGAATCTCTTGAATACCATTAGTGTTAGGAGTGAAACTTTCTACAGAATGGACAGAGGTATTACGATTTCGATAGTAATCTGGTTTGCCATGTAATTCCCAACAATGATCTCTGGTATGACGAGATTTGCCACAATGAGAGCAAACGAGTTTTTCCTTGTCATATGAACTAATTCTATCACGGCCACGGCCACGACTCTAGTGTCCCCCTCTGCCACGAAAGTGAGAAGTATCTCCTCTGACTTGAAGTGCATGTTGATATGGACTAATAGCATAATTCTTCTTAAGATTCCGGCGATCTTCCTCTCTGATTAATAAAGAGTAAACAATTCCTAATGTAGGAAGCTCTTCTCTGCCTAAGATATTCAACTTTACTGATTCAAATTCTGGATTGATGCCCCACAATAAGTCAAAGACTTTCTTATTTTCAATTTCAGCCTGTCTTTCATTATAACAGGTAGAGCACTTTATATTCGTATAATAAAGTAATTCGTCCCAAAGACCTCGGAGATCTGCATAATATTCACTGATAGACCGATTGGCTTGTTTACACTTTTATATTCTCTTCAGAATTTCATACTCTTTGGCAACATTTTTTTTTCTGGAATAAGCATCTGCTACTGCACACCAAATCTCATGGGTAGATTCAAGAAATAGAAACGTTTTTACAATTGATGGAGTCATTAACTGGAGCAACCACGATGATATTAATGCATCTTCTCTTTTCCAGGTGGAATAAAGACAGTTCCCCATGTAGGAAGCTCTTCTCTGCCTAAGATATTCAACTTTACTGATTCAAATTCTGGATTGACGCCCCACAATAAGTCAAAGACTTTCTTCTTTTCAATTTCAGCCAGTCTTTCATTATAACAGGTAGAGCACTTTATATTCGTATAATAAAGTAATTCGTCCCAAAGACCTCGGAGATCTGCATAATATTCACTGATAGACCGATTGGCTTGTTTACACTTTTGTATTCTCTTCAGAATTTCATACTCTTTGGCAACATTCTTTTTTCTGGAATAAGCATCTGCTACTGCACACCAAATCTCATGGGTAGATTCAAGAAATAGAAACGTTTTTGCAATTGATGGAGTCATTGACTGGAGCAACCACGATGATATTAATGCATCTTCTCTTTTCCAGGTGGAATAAAGACTGTCATGAGGCTCTTGAATTGAAGATTGACCCATCAGATGTGTCCATCTCCCCTTGCTACAATTGCAAGTTCCACAGATCTTGCCCATTCCATGTAGTTTCGACCATCTAATTTAGTCGTGGTGATCTGAAGAGTATCTCTTTTTTCAAAGAAGCCAAATTGTTCACTGGGATGAAAGGAACTAGCAATGCCTTTACCTTTGTCAGTCATTAATAATGAAATCAGAACGAAACTCTATAGTAAGGTAGGGTGATCACGATTTTACAAAAAAATATGAACGGAATGTGATGTTGTTCCACAAATCAGATTTCTTGGAATTCTTTTTCAAGAATCAGATATAATGATGAGTCGCACAATAGGAAGTACATGCCTGCCCCCTTTTTCGTAATTGTTTATCAATAGTTTCAAGTCCTCAATCTTGAATAAAAGGAAATCTTAAAACAAACTGAATAGCGCTGACTGATTTAACTGAAGAGCCGATGTATATTAATCCCACTTTGAAAATTTTGCAACTTGTGAATCACTAAATATCGCAGAATCAAGGATCACGATATTCAATCTTGCTTGATATATTGAATAATAGGAAATCACTAAATATGGTAGATCACAATTGAATCAAATATGCCTTGCAGTAGCTCACAATATTCAATCTTGCTTGATGTATTCTCTGTGCAGAATCAAGATCAAGATGAAAGGGCAACACGATCTCAAATCACAGACTTGTAAACACGCAGGATCACGATGGAAGAGTCTTGTTCTTCTTCACCACCAAAAACAGCCAACAATAAAAGAAACACACGCTGGAATAGGCGGCAAAATTTTTTCTGTTTGTCTTTCCTACTAATAAGATTTTCAAATGGGATTCTAAAGATTAATAGGCCGTTTAGGCTCTGATACCATCTTGTGAATAAAATCAATCTTATTGAATGAAAAATGGAACCAACTTACAGAATATGCCGGCCCAATCTCAGGAGACGCACACACTGCAACTGCCGCCTATTCCACTTTTCTTCTCATTCTTTCTGCCTAAACCCTAATTAGCTATTTATACTTTATTCTAACTTAATTTCTTCTTAATCTACTCCTACTAAGTATTAACTATTTCTAAGATAACATAGGACTCAAATTAACAAAATAACATAAGACAAGATGTTCTTTTACACGACTCGACTCTCAACACATGACACAACGACTCCCTTAACAGTACCGACACAAAAAAAGCTTGGTGGTGGAGTGAAGTAGTGCAAAATAAAATCAAGGCAAAAGGGACATGTTACAAATTACATTATGCGAAGAAAACTAGTGAAACTTTAGAGGCTTATAAGAAAAAGCTAAAATTTGGGAGGATTTATATAAAAAACTCAACTCAAAAGAGGGTGAAAGAGATATTTTTAGGATAGCTCAGGTTAGAGATAAGAAAACTAAAGATCTTAATTCTGTTAGATGCATCAAAGACGAGGATGAAAAAATTCTAGTGGCAAATGATGATATAAGAAATAGATGAAAAAATTATTTTTATAAGCTTTTTAATGAAAATAAAGATGTTAGTATTAGCTTAGGAGAGTTAGCCAAATTAGAAAAGCATATAAACCACAATTTCTATCGATGTATTCAAAAGAATGAAGTCAAAGTGGTTCTTAAACATATGAAGGGTGGTAAATTGGTAGGACCAGACAATATTCCTATAGAAGTTTGAAAAATAGTAGGAGAAATAGGAATCACTTGGCTCACAAGACTATTTAATGAAATATGAAGAAACCAAAAGATGTCCGAGAAATAGAGAGCGAGTACACTTATACCCATATATAAGAACAAGAGAGACATTCATAGTTGTGCGAATTATCGAAGTATCAAGTTAATGAGCCATACTATGAAATTGTGGGAAAGAATTATCGAACATAGGTTAAGACAAGTATAAGTACAACAGAGAACCAATTTGGATTTATGCCAGACAGATCTAGTGTTGAAGCGATTCACCTTTTGAGACGTCTTATGGAACATCTTAGAGCAAAAAAGAAAGACCTTCACATGATATTTATTGATCTAGAAAAAGCTTACGATAGAATACCGAGGGAGGTTCTTTGGAGAACTTTGGAAAAAAGAGGTATCCCATACATATATTAGCCTTATAAGGGACATGTATGATGGTGCAAAAACATGTGTGAGGACTCATGAAGGAACGACAAACTTCTTTGAAGTTAATATTGGGTTACATCAAGGATCAACTTTAAGTCCATACTTATTTATAATGGTGATGGATGAGTTAACAAAACATATTCAAGATGAAGTACCTTGGTGTATGTTATTTGCATATGACATTGTATTAGTGGAGAAATCTAAGGAAAATGTTAATAGAAAATTGGAACTATGGAGAGAAGCATTAGAAAGCAAAGGCCTCCGACTTAGTAGAACGAAGACAAAATATATGAAATGCAAGTTTGATAATTTGGTTACTTCAGAGGAAATAGAAATTAAAATTGGCACACATTGCAACTCTCAAAAAGAAAGTTTTAAATACCTAGGGTCAATTTTTCACAGTGATGGAAGAATTGATGGAGATGTTACGCATAAAATTAATGCTGGTTGGTTAAAATGGAGAGGAGCATTAGGTATTCTTTGTGATAATAAGATAACATTAAAGTTAAAAGGTAAATATTATAGAGCAGCAATTAGACCTGCCATGTTTTATGGTCATGAGTGTTGGGCAGTTAACCATCAACATGTACAAAAGATGTCTATGACAAAAATGAAGATGTTGAGATGGATTTGTGGTCATATAAGAAAAGACTATACATAATGAGGTTATTATAAACAAATTAGGAGTAGCACCAATAGAGGATAAAATGAGATAATATCGTTTAAGATGGTTTGGACATGAAGATCAGAACAAGAACCTGTAAGAAGGTATGAAAAACTAAATTTGGAAAGTATCAAAAGAGGTAGAGGAAGACCACAAAAGTGTTGAAAAGAAACAATAAAGAATGATCTAGCTTATTGTGACTTAACTGCTAACATGGCACATGATAGAGCTCTGTGGAAACAAAGAATCCATGTAGCTGACCCCGTCTAATATGGGAAAAGGCTTAGTTGTTGTTGTAGTATTGGGATTATCTTGATAGTAGTATTTAAGAACCTATTTTGTTATTGATAATAGTATTGAAGAACCTATTTTGTTTATTGACAGGTTTGATGAAGACAAAATAATTCAAAGCCTAAGAAAAATATAAACAAGATTTAAAAATATGAAAAAACGAATGCAAAGATAAGCTTAGAAATAGAACATTTTTCAAAATGTTTTTCAAAATGTTTTTCAAACTTGGGAATATTTTAAGATGATTTCATTTTCCAAATCGATTTAATGAAAATGATGAAATACTCAAGCAAGGTAACTTGGGCATTAGTGATTACCACAATAATTTTTTCGAATTGTGAAATCAACTTCAAATTTTTGACAAGTTTGAAAAACTTCAAAAATTGAACGAGTTTCAAGAATATTTGAACAATCAATATTTTTTCTTATTCATGCGAGGTCTTAGAGAAGAATTTAAAAATATAAGATTTACCTTAATCCATTAGAAAACTAAGGCCAAAAGGGATGAGTTTCTTGCCAATCTAGTTATGAAAGAAACTAGATTAAAAACTTTAAATGCTTCCAAAAAGCCATTTTTGCCACATCAGGACTGGGAATAACCTAAAGACATAGAAGCCTCCTCATATCAAAAATATTGAAGGACAAATAAAAAAGCTCATTGTTCCATAGACAAACAAAAGCACAATTTGCCATTGTTATAAGAAAAGTGGACACATCAAAACCGTCCAATCTTGATGAAAAGAGTCGAGAATGTGTCCACCTGGAGGATAAAGAGGGAGAAACTCTACTTTCTAACATCAAGGCATTCATAGAAGGAAGAGATATTCAAAGAAAATTCTCTTAGCTACTAATTTGGGGCTTTGAAGACCTGTTTGCTGCTTCTCGCTGATGGAAAATTTTAACTTTATGATTTACCATGATGATTATTTTCTGGCCATTTCTACTATTGTTATTCCTATTTTGGCATTTATGCTTTCTGAGGTTTTAGTCCCAATTAGTGGAGGACCAGAGAAGCTATCCAGTTATGAATCGGGTATAGAACCAATGGGGGATGCTAGGATACAATTCTGAGTCCACTATTACATGTTTGTTCTCGGTCATGATATAGTTTGATTGTTATGCACTATCGAGCTGGTTGTTTTGATCTTCAAATGCCCACCTTGTTGAAATTAGAATTGTCTTTTGATCTTTCTTCATTTAACCTCTATATTGAATAATTAAAATTTTTGTTTAACTCAGTGTTGTCTGACATGGATCGTATCATGTATCGCTGGGCTCCACGATACGGGCGTATCATATCGTACTTTAATATTAAAATAATATAAAAATTAATTAAAAATCAATAAAACTGAGTAAAAATTCGAAAAAAAATCAGAAAAAAATAAAAAAAATCAGATAATTGCTTTAAATTCATATAATATAAGTTTAGTACAGATTGAGCATTCAACATTGAACAATTGCATCCAAATTTACATATTTTGAATCCAAAAAATAAAATACAGACACAGTTTATACTACAGTTACATACAATGTTATATTTTACAAATTGTAATCAGGATCATCAACTAAATAATCTTCATCTTCTCCTTGTTGCAGATCCTCATCATCATCATCAACCACGCCCACACCTTCTTCTTCAAAATTAAATTCTTCATCTCCATAATGTTATTGCGCTCCTTCCAAATTAATCCATGCAACATCTTCTTCTGTTAGGAGGGCATTTTCTTCAGTGTCTTTCATAACCCAATCTTCTAATGTATCAAAATTATCCAAACTTATTGGATCGAACTGACTTTCTTCTCTATTTACTTTTTTCAATTGCCTATGACACAAACAAAGATAAACAATTAGTAAGTAATATTAACAATTGAAAAAATTGAAGTTAAACAATATTGAATTTAAAATTTGAAAGTAATAGTAATACAACATTACCTTTCACGAAGGCGCATGCTACAACGAATATAAACCAAATCATTAAGCCTTTTGTATTCCAACTTGTTGCGCTTTTTTGTATGAATTGTAATGAAGTCTATGCTTCAATATAGTTGCGGAAGATCAACGAGTGGACAATACCACAAAGTAACAATCACAAACTCTTAGAAAAGAGAATAATAGGAGAATAAACAAAGCACAAGTTTTGAATAAATAATCGTTATTCATTAGCCATCAAAGGCTTGAATTTAAAAGAGATTATAAGTGTATTTATAGAGAAAGAATGAGTGAAAAAGAGTGAGAGAAAGTGAGGGAGTAAAGAGAGAAGGGAGAGAGAAGAGAGGGGGGCTGGCTGGCCGTTGGAGACCAGGGCCCCCAACGGCTAGTGGCCCCCCTAGCTCGGGCCTTGATGGCCCAATGGCCCAAGGCCTGCTCAGCCCGGGCTAGAGGGTCCCAGACCCATTTTCCTAACACCCCCCCTCAAACTGACAGCTCCATGAAACCGAGGGACAGGTAAGGACTTGGTGAACACATCTGCAAGTTGATATTCTGATTTTACAAACTGTAGTGTCAAGTTGCCTTGTAGATGCTCTTCACGAACATAGTGACAGTCCATCTCTATATGCTTGGTGCGCTCATGAAAGGTATGATTGCTGGCTATATACATAATGCTTTTATTGTTGCAGAATATTATTGGAGAAGCTCCCAATTGTATGCCCAAGTCTTGAAGTAGTTATCGCAACTAAGTTAGTTCTGTAGTAGTGTTGGCCATTACACGATACTTTGCTTCAGTGGACGAAAGAGACACCTTTTGTTGTTTCTTGCATCTCCATAAAATGAGTGAGTGACCAAGGAATATACAATATCCAGTAGTAGAGTGCCTGTCATTCACATCATCACCCCAATCAGTATCAGTATATGCAAGCTACTGAAATAACGAGGAGGAAGATAGAAATACTCCCTTAGTTGAGGTTTGTTGAATATAACGAACAATCCTCATAACATCACTCATATGCACTGAGGTGGGTGCATGCTGAAACTGACTTACAATATGAACAGCATGAACAATATCAGGCCATGTTATGGTGAGATATGTGAGTGCTCTAACCATTTGTCTATAAGGTGTGGGATCACTGAGAAGTTCACCATCAACTAGGCGCATCTTCTGGTTGATTACTTCTGGTGTCTCAACAACTTTATCATCTGTAATACCTGATCTAAAAATAACATCATTATTTAACTTAGTTTGTGATAAAAAGAAACCTCTATCATCATGAGTTACCTCAATGCCAAGAAAATAGGAAAGTTGACCAAGATCCTTCATTTCAAACACATTACCAAGTTCTTGCTTGATTTGTTGGATACTTGTGTCATCACTACCTGTAATAATCATATCATCGACGTAGAGCAAAAGGATAACAATACTGCCGATGATTTTTTTATAAACAGGGCTGTGTCAGTATAACAGATAGTAAAGCCATGCAATGTCATGAATTCAGTCATTCTATCAAACCAAGCCTTGGGAGCTTGTTTGAGACCATATAATGGTCTTTTAAGCTTGAAGGCTTGGTTTCTAGGAAGATTGAGACTCGAATGAGGCTCCATATATACTTCTTCCTTCAACCAACCATTCAAAAAAGCATTTTTAACATCTAACTGATAAATATTCTAATGATGAATGGCACATATAGCTATAAGTGTTCTAACAGTTGTCATTCTAGCTACAGGAGCAAAGGTTTCTTCATAATCAATTCCATATTCTTGAGAATACCCTTGGCAATCAATTTAGCTTTATAACGATCTAATGAGCTATCACCATTAGTCTTGATTTTATAAACCCACCTACAACCTATAGTCTTTTTGTTTGATGGTCTAGAGACTATATCCCAAGTTTGAGCTCTAAATAAAGCATCCAACTATTCATTCATTGCATGAGTCCATTCTTGTGATAATTGAGCTTCTTTAAAGGTTCTAGGTTCCTTTATAGTTGAAATATTTGCTACTAAAGCTCTATGTCTTGGTCAAAAACTATCATATGAGACAAATCTTTCAGGAGGTCTAGAATCACGATTTGATCGTCTAGGAATAGGTTCATCAAGCTCATTTTCTTCATGAATTACCTCTTCACCTAAAATATCATTCAAGGAGTAGGAGGAGTCATTAATAGAGCTATCATCATCCATGCTTTTAAAAACATATTCATTTTCAAAAAATCTAGCATTTTGAGATACATAAAGCTTATCATTTTTACAATCATAATACCTATATCCCTTTTTGGTTATTCCATATCCTAGAAAAACACATTCGATGGCTCGAGATGATAATTTATCATCTTTGTCAGTATAAACAAAGCATTTACATCTAAAAATACGCAATCTTGAATAGTTAGAGAAACTTTAAAAGTTTTCTATGGGAGACATATTTTGTAAAACCGAAGAGGGCATCCGATTAATTAAATAGAATGCAGTCATAATAGCTTGTGTCAAAAAATTTTTGGGAACATCACTTGACAAAAGCAAAGTTCTTGTGGTTTCCAAGATATGTCTATGCTTTCGTTCGGAAACACCATTTTGTTGAGGAGTCTTAGAACAAGAAGTTTGATATATAATCCCAAACTTATTGAGGTGGTTTTCAAAATCCTTTGACATAAACTCTCCTCCTGAATCCGATCTAAAAATTTTGATTTCTAAATCAAATTGATTCTTTACAAGATTATGAAAAATAACAAAATTTTGAAAGACATCAGATTTTGCTTTTAAAAGATATACCCATGTATACCTAGTAAAGTCATCTACAAAAATAACATAATAGAAAATGCCTCCTTTAGACAAAACAGGTGCCGGATCCCATACATCCGAATGAATTATTTCGAAGGGTCTTGTTGTAATATGTGTTTTGTTTGGAAATGGGAGATGTTGCATTTTACTAAGAACACAATCTTTGCAAGAAAAAGATTCCTTAAATTTCATTCCAAGAGGACATTGATACAATTTTTGAGCATTAAGATGTCCAAGTCTCTTGTGCCATAAAAGAGCATCATTTGTCAAAACATTAACATATCCTATACTATGCAAATAATCCATAATGTAAAGTCCGCCCTCTCTATGGCCACGCCCAATCACCTTCTTCGAGAGGTGGTCCTGTACAATATATCCAGTGGATGAAAAGGTTATAACACAATTTTGATCCAAAATTTGGGATACGGAAAGTAAGTTTAAATTTAGTTTTGGAACAAAACTAATTTTGGAAACTTTAAAATTCTTGTTTTGCAAGTCACCAATTTTATCAACGTTTAATTTTGTACCATCCGCCGTATAAACACATGATAAGGGTTTTTGAATACATGATTTTAAGATATGTTCATTACAAGTCATATGAAATGAAGCACTCGAATCAAGAATCCAAGAGATCATACATTGAGTTTCTTTTGTTGAAGATGAGCAAGCCACACCAATCGTTGCTTTTTCCTTCATTTGGGCTTCAAGTTGCTTTAATTTTTGTTCAAGTGTAAGAAGGGAAGAAGACGAAGCATGTTCTTCTACTACGGTCACCTTCTTTTTCAATTTTGGGCAATTTGGCTTTCTCTACAGTAATGGCAAATGATGTCTTTTCTTCCTTCTTCACTTTTGAAATGAGGAGATCAGTAAGCCTTCATATTTGCTCCGGGTTTTGATGCGGCTAAGGCGGTGTCTTTTTGAAGTCTTGCTTCATTCATTCTTGTTTCCGTCATTTGAAAATCGGTAAGAATCTCTTGTTTTGTAGGAAAAGGTTTTCTATTAATGAGTGATCTTACCCTTTCAAATTCTTCTCGGAGACTTCTTAGAAATTGATATATAAAGTCCTCGTTGTCTTCACATTGTCTCTCACTAAGACATTTTGTACATTGTTTTTTGTAACCATACAATTGATTCCAAACATTAGAAAATTCTCTAAAAAATTCGTTTACCCCTTTATCTCCTTGTTTAAGTGAGACCAATTTGTCTCTTAATGCCATCCTATGAGCCACATCGCTTTGAACATGGGATTTCTTTAAATATTCCCATGCTTCTTTAGCGTTAGTGAAATCGGCCAAAGTGTTCCTAGTGTGCTCATTTACATTATTCATTAGCACCTATAGGATTGTTCTATGACCTCCTTCATATTCCTCTTTTTATTCGAGTGTGGCATTAATAGAGGGTTCTACCTTTAAACCACTTATATGGCCCCATAATTTTTTGAAATACAAATAGTTTTCCATAGATTGGGCCCATGTTTTATAGTTCGAAGATGTTAGACGAAAATTGAAACCCTCTTTATCATCCATAGTTCAAGGAGAAAGAAACTAAAGAGGTAAACTTACAAAATATGATCGACACGCTTCTTGAGGGAATGAACAATACAAAATACGATTGACATGCTTCCCGAGGCAATGAACAATACTCCCACGATCGAAAAATGGCTCTGATATCATGTAATGAAGTCTATGCTTCAATATAGTTGCGGAAGATCAACGAGTGGACAATACCACAAATTAACAATCATAAGCCCTTAGAAAAGGGAATAGCCGAGAGCAATAAGTGCATGCGAGAAGGAGAATAAACAAAGCACAAGTTTTGAATAAATAATCGTTATTCATTAGCCATCAAAGGCTTGAATTTTCAAGAGATTACAAGTGTATTTATAGAGAAAGAATGAGTAAAAAAGAGTGAGAGAGAGTGAGGGAGTAAAGAGAGAAGGGAGAGGGAAGAGAGGGGGCTGGCTGCAGCCATTCCCGAACGGTTATAATAGTAGTCGTTGGGGACCAGGGCCCCCAACGGCTAGTGGCCCCCCTGGCCCGGTTCTTGATGGCCCAATGGCCCAGGGCTGCTCGGGCCAGAAGGGTCCAGACCCATTTTTCTAACATGGATGTGTTCAAAAACACTCCAATTTCTTTCACAACTTGTTGCACTACAGGTTTGGCTTAAGACTCTGATTGGAAAATCTCTAAGGTTTGGACAATCACTTCCAAACATGTTCCACCAAACATCTGTAAAAAAATACAAACATTAGAGACATAATAATCCACAGTAATGTAAGATGCAACTTAAATATGAAAATAAACAATTTACCTGGAAGCATTGTAGTGTGGTTGTGAATTGCAACAGGCAAACCCATCAAGTGAAGAGCATTATCATATATCTCCATCTCTCGATGTATCGCATCTGCTATGCTCTCATCAGGGACTAATCTGTCGATACAATCAATGATTCTTCGATTAACCTCACCGTCCCTTTTGAAGGTTCCTGAGTACCTGAATGATGGGTTTAGATAATATGCTACTGCATGAATAGGTTGATGCAATTGTTTATTCCATCTACTATCAATTATTTTCCACACGGGCACATAATCTCTCTTTTTTCCATTAAAATAATTTCTGATGGCTTCTTTTGCCCTGTCCATGGCTTCATAAAGGTAGCCCATAGATGGTTTCTCCTCGCTATCAGCCAATCTCAAAACTTTCACTAAAGGATAAGTAATTTTCAATAATCTGACACATGCATTCCAAAATGAACTTCTAAAAATTGTTTCTACAATCTCATTCAACTTTCTATTTCTTCTATTTTGAGGCAACTCTGCAAATTGTTGCCACTCATCTGAGGAGAATATTCTCTTCAAAGCTTGCTTCTGTCTCACAATACTCTGTACAGATAAGAAGTTTGTTGCAAACCGAGTTACAGCTGTGCGAAGAAGCTTTGCACCTTCTATATATCTCCTCATCATACACAAAACAAATGCATGGTTGTAAATGAATTTTGTAATATCTTCGCAACACTCAGTTGCTACCTTTATTTTATCTATCTCACCAATGTCCTCGAGGATGAGATCTAAACAATGGGCTGCATATGGTGTCCAATAGAAAGTCCCATAAATATCAGCTAACTCCTTCCCAACTGCATTGTAATTAGCTGCATTATCTATAATCAATTGGACCACATTCTGTAGCCCAACCTCCTGTATAATCTTATCAAATTCTTCTCGTAGGATCTCTGCAGTGTGCCTCTCCTATGACATGTCTAGAGATCTAAAAAACATGAGTCCTTTAGGACAATATATAAGAAAGTTTAGCAATGTCCTTCCTCGTCTATCGGTCAATCCATCTGCCATAATAGTGCATCCTGTTTCCTTCCACGACTGTCTCAAAGTCGAACAGTATTGTTGCACTTCAATGACGGTCTGATCTAATATCTTCCCTCTCAACTTCTGATAAGAGGGCATCTTGTATCTTGGACCAATGTTTGCAATTGCATCTGCCATTGCTTGAAAATGAAAACTGTTTGCTGCATTAAATGGAATGCATGCATCATAAAACCATCTTCCCACTGTAAGGTCTGCTTGATCATGCAGTTGTTCTGAAACCATAGCAGCACGAATTCCTGATTGAGCACCAGGTGTAGTGGAAGGAGGAAAGAACGAATGTATGCTAGAAGAAGAAGCTCTTCTTCTACTCCTTCCTGAACTTCCTCTTCTGCCACCTCCAAAGTCTTCAGCTGCAACCCTCTTTCCTCTAGTAGGTGCTCATAAACTGCTACTACCAATATCTGTTCTAGCATCTGAAGGCAAACTATCAGTGAATCCAAATCTAATTGCAGTAGCATCATCAGTTTCTTTATACATCTGAAAATCATCCTTTTGTTGTCTCCGTTCTTGTACGCTCTCAATCATCTGTAGGCTTTGCCATTTAATACCTTCTGGCAAACTTCTAACTTTGCCTGTGCATGGAGTAACTTCTTTCCTAGTTCCTGCTAGGTGGTGTTTCAATATTGAAATTCTACCACTAACACAAAATAAGCATATGATTTTTAACCTTGAACCCTCAACTGGTATACCCCACTGCTATGCCGGATCATCAGACTTTGAATGAGAGTCTCTACCACCCCTTCCTGCTATCTCAATGGAGTACTTTAATTCAAACAAAAACCTGAAAATAAAAGCACTTCGTAAATCCCCTAATCTTCAAATAACACTCAAATCGAGTGTCTCTCACTTCATGAATGCAATAAAAATCGTATACATAAACTTAATAACTTAATATTTTGTCATTCCAAAAAAAAAAATGAAATAACACAAAAAATAATAAATATAAAGGAAAAAATGGAAAAAACATTAAAAATATACCAAAATTCGAGTTTGGAGGCTTACACGGACACCGTAGGGCATGATTTTGGAGCTTTGAACAGTGTTGTCTGACGCGTATCGTATCGTGTATCGCTGGGCTCCACGATACGGGCGTATCGTATCGTATCGTATCGTACTTTAATATTAAAATAATGTAAAACTTAATTAAAAATCAATAAAATTTAGTAAAAAATCGAAAAAAATTGGAAAAAATCAGGAAAAATCTGATAATTGCTTTAAATTCATATAATGTAAGTTTAGTACAGATTGAGCATTCAACATTGAACAATTGCATCCAAATTTACATATTTTGAATCCAAAAAATAAAATACAGACATAGTTTACACTTTACAGTACACTACAGTTACATATAATGTTACATTTTACAAATTGTAATCAGGATCATCAACTAAATAATCTTCATCTTCTCCTTGTTGCAGATCCTCATCATCATCAGCCACGCCCACACCTTCTTCTTCAAAATCAAATTCTTCATCTCCATAATGTTGTTGCACTCCTTTCAAATTAATCCAGGCAACGTCTTCTTCTGTTAGGAGGGCATTTTTTTCAGTGTCTTCCATAACCCAATCTTCTAATATATCAAAATTATCCAAACTTATTAGATCGAACTGACTTTCTTCTCTATTTACTTTTTTTAATTGCCTACGACACAAACAAAGATAAACAATTAGTAAGTAATATTAAGTTATTAACAATTGAAAACTGAAGTTAAATAATATTGAATTGAAAATTTGAAAGTAATACAACATTACCTTTCACGAAGGCGCATGTTACAACGAATATAAACCAAATCATTAAGCCTTTTGTGTTCCAACCTGTTGCGCTTTTTTGTATGGATGTGTTCAAAAACACTCCAATTTCTTTCACAACCTGTTGCACTACAGGTTTGGCTTAAGACTCTGACTGCAAAATCTCGAAGGTTTGGACAATCACTTCCAAACCTGTTCTACCAAACATCTGTAAAAAAAATACAAACATTAGAGACATAATAATCCACAGTAATGTAAGATGCAACTTAAATATGAAAATAAACAATGTACCTGGACGCATCGTAGAGCGGTTGCGAATTTCAACGGGCAAACCCATCAAGTGAAGAGCATTATCATATATCTCCATCTCTCGATGTATCGCATCTGCTATGCTCTCATCAGGGACTAATCTGTCGATACAATCAATGATTCCTCGATTAACCTCACCGTCCCTTTTGAAGGTTTCTGAGTACCTGAATGATGGGTTTAGATAATATGCTGCTGCATGAATATGCTGATGCAATTGTTTATTCCATCTACTATCAATTATTTTCCACACGGGCACATAATCTCTCTTTTTTCCATTAAAATAATTTCTGATGGCTTCTTTTGCCCTGTCCATGGCTTCATAAAGGTAGCCCATAGATGGTTTCTCCTCGCTATCAGCCAATCTCAAAACTTTCACTAATGGACAAGTAATTTTCAATAATCTGACACATGCATTCCAAAATGAACTTCTAAAAACTGTTTCTGCAATCTCATTCAACTTTCTATTTCTTCTGTTTTGAGGCAACTCTGCAAATTGTTGCCACTCATCTGAGGAGAACATTCTCTTCAAAGCTTGCTTCTGTCTCACAATACTTTGTACAGATAAGAAGTTTGTTGCGAACCGAGTTACAGCTGTGCGAAGAAGCTCTGCACCTTCTGTATATCTCCTCATCACACACAAAACAAATGCATGGTTGTAAATGAATTTTGTAATATCTTGGCAACACTCAGTTGCTGCCTTTATTTCATCCATCTCACCAATGTCCTCGAGGATGAGATCTAAACAATGGGCTGCACATGGTGTCCAGTAGAAAGTCCCATAAATATCAGCTAACTCCTTCCCAGCTGCTTTGTAGTTAGCTGCATTATCTGTAATCAATTGGACCACATTCTGTAGCCCAACCTCCTGTATAATCTTATCAAATTCTTCTCATAGGATCTCTGCAGTGTGTCTCTCCTCTGACATGTCTAGAGATCTCAAAAACATGAGTCCTTTAGGACAATATATAAGAAAGTTTAGCAATGTCCTTCCTCGCCTATCGGTCCATCCATCTGTCATAATAGTGCATCCTGTTTCCTTCCACGACTGTCTCAAAGTCGAACAGTATTGTTGCACTTCAATTACGGTCTGATCTAATATCTTCCCTCTCAACTTCTGATAAGAGGGCATCTTATATCCTGGACCAATGTTTACAATTGCATCTGCCATTGCTTGAAAATGAAAACTATTTGCTGCATTAAATGGAATGCATGCATCATAAAACCATCTTCCCACTGCAAGGTCTGCCTGATCATGCAGTTGTTCTGAAGCCATAGCAGCACGAATTCCTGATTGAGCACCAGGTGTAGTGGAAGGAGGAAAGAACGAATGTATGCTAGAAGAAGAAGCTCTTCCTCTACTCCTTCCGGAACTTCCTCTTCTGCCACCTCCAAAGTCTTCAGCTGCAACCCTCTTTCCTCTAGTAGGTGCTCGTGAACTGCTACTACCAATCTCTGTTCGAGCATCTGAAGGTAAACTATCAGTGAATCCAAATCCAGTGGCAGTAGCATCATCAGCTTCTTCATACATCTGAAAATTATCCTTTTGTTGTCTCCGTTCTTGTATGTTCTCAATCATCTGTAGGCATTGCCATTTAATACCTTCTGGTAAACTTCTAACTCTGTCTGTGCATGGAGCAACTTCTTTCCTGGTTCCTGCTAAGTGGTGTTTCAACCTTGAAATTCCACCACTAACCACCTTTTCACAAAATAAGCATCTGATTTTTAACCTTGAACCCTCAACTGGTATACCTCACTGCCATGTCGGATCATCAGACTTTGAATGAGAGTCTCTACCACCCCTTCCTGCTATCTCAATGGAGTACTTTAATTCAAACAAAAACCTGAAAATAAAAGCACTTCGTAAATTCCCCAATCTTCAAATAACACTCAAATCGAGTGTCTCCCACTTCATGAATGCAATAAAAATCGTATACACACACTTAATAACTTCATATTTTGTCATTAAAAAAAAAACCGAAATAACACAAAAAACAACAAATATAAAGGAAAATAATGAAAAAAATATTAAAAATATACCAAAATTCGAGTTTGGAGGCTTGCACGGGCACCGTAGGGCACAATTTTGGAGCTTTGAACACTAAGGAGGCGAAAATCGACTCTTAGGGAGCTTGAGGAACCCAAGAAGAGAGAGGAAACCCGCGAAAAATCGCGGGTTTCAGTCGGCCCGGGACCCTTTATAAGGGTCCCAGGGCGTATCGCCCGTATCGTACGATACGGTGCGATACGGATAACACTGGCTTTGAACACTAAGGAGGCGAAACCCGGCTCTTAGGGAGCTTGAGGAACTCAAGAGGAAAGAGAAAACCCGTGAAAAATCATGGGTTTCGATCGATCGGGGACCCTTATAAGGGTCCCAGGACGTATCGTGCGATACGGCCCGTATCGCACGATATGGTGCGATACTATGTCAATTGCGATACACCCCCTCATATCGTATCGTGGTGGCCCAGGATACGATACGGATAACACTGGTTTAACCCATTGCAATGTAGTTTGGTTAAATAATTTTGGTTAAATAATTTTGAAGTTTTCGTTGTTACTTCTATTCATTCAATTGGAGTTTCTGGCTTACTTTTATATACATATTTAATGCATGTTGAAGTTTTTCTATTCTTGATGAATCATATCTATAGTCCTGATTCTTTATTACTAGTTCTAGTTCAACTCATGATCGCCACCTACTTTTTTACTGTTATTTTCACTGGTGACATCGTATGGGTTTTTGGCTGACTGAGAATTTTAAATCACACTTTAAGGAAGCCTTTGAACTTGTGAAACTTGGTTGAGCATCTTTCCTAGATAATTTTTTCGCTAGATAGTGATTAACTTACTACCCTGTTATTCAACAGAAATCGGGCTAGGATTGACAGGGTTTGGCATCTTTTTCTCCCTTCTGGGTATCCTGTTCTTTTTCGATAAGGGGCTTCTAGCCATGGGTAATGTAAGTCATTATGACGTCCAACCATGCACTTCTATTTTATTTTCAGATTGCGTCCTCTTTTCTTAGTGTTCACGTTGGCTCATCTCAAGTTCCTTTTGTTCTTCTCAGATACTATTCTTGTCCGGAGTGATGTTAACCATTGGACTTAAATCCACCCTGCAGTTCTTTATGAAACGACAGAATTACAAGGTTTAGTGCTTTGATTAATTCTTTTAGGTGTAACTCTCATGATTAGCATCTAATCATGTAATGTGAGGGCAGGGCACAATCGCTTTTGGATTCGGTTTCTTCTTGGTTCTTATTGGATGGCCTATCATTGGCATGATTCTGGAATCATATGGATTCATCGTACTCTTCAGGTACTTGTAATGCCTTCTATCGGTTAAAATAGAATTCATTCCTAATGCCAACTTAAATCGTGCAACAGTGGGTTTTGGCCGACACTTGCAGTCTTTTTGCAGCGGATACCAGTCATTGGTTGGATATTCCATCAACCATTCATCTCATCGGTAGTACAAATGGAACCTTCTTTTCCTTTGGTTTTCCCGGGTATGCCCTGATTAGTGTGCCCTTTTGATGGCATCGCAGTTTCTGGATCGTTATCGGCAAAAGAGGGTACCAGTGTGATATCTTGACTCAATCAATACAATGATGAACTACGTAATTATTCATTTGTTGGCCAGTGCGTCCGGATAACACCGCTGTATCTACTTACTCTGTTTTCCGTATCATTGGCGGCTTATAAAAAGGTCTTCATGGTATTGAAGGTGACTTGCGCAAGTGGGCTTGTTGTTGCTATAATGTTTTTTAATGATTTGCTGTGCCTCCTTTTACTGTTCTTTGCTTGGAAAATTAAGTTCTTTATGGCATTCATCCTAATTGTTAGGTCACACCCACACAGGCAATGCCGCATGCACACACACACACAAATCCCTCATTTAAGGGCATACTGAAAGCTGGGTATGAGCGGGGTTGAGTGAAGCAATCTTTGGAAATAGATTCCCTACAAGAACAAAAAAGCTGCAAGCTTCTAGTGTTCCAGTGTCTCACCATATGCTATGGGTGTTGAAAGGCTGGTTCCTTGTGAATCAAATCCAATTAGATCCCTAAAGTCGTGACAGAGAGGCGTCTGAATCCTTTTAGTTAGATCATCGAGTCCATCAAGTTGGTCAAACTCCAAGGCCCACAGGTACCAGGAATAACCTGCCCCTAGATTGTTCGGTTCAGCTTGTTACGAGCTTGTTGGCGTTGGTCCTAATCTTGGCTTAGCGTGGCTCATGAAACCAACAAAGAAAAAGAACTGTTGCTGTTTGTCTCGTTGCAAAGGCATGCATTTAACACAAGTGCCCTAGTTGAGAGCTAATTTACTCTGTACCATTAGATCGGTGGTCACAGTAGATCATGGTAGATTACACAAGATTATTGTTCTGAATAGGAGCAAAATGAGAAACGCGTGTTTGAGCTAGCAAAGACAAATTCGAACAAATTCAACTCAACCAGCTACAAATTAAACTCAGCTTGATGCAAACCAACGATTCAATTTAGGAGGCAATAGTTCATCTGCAGGGTCCTCTATTTCCCAGGTCATTGATGGCGAGTTCAATTCTTGGGGCGTGAATTGACGTACTTATGTTAGACTTCGGCCTCCTGTTGAAACCGAAAACAAACATGTTTGAACACGAGTTGTTCGCAAGTACATCAACGTGAACCACCTCATCTATGAAATGAGAATGAAGAATAGCTCGTGTACAGTTATTTTGCCTCGTTTTGCAACCATGGATCTAGGTCAGATCTTAGAGGCTTGGGCCAGAATTCATGTGAAAACAAAAGGGACGTACAACGTCAAGGTCTTCAGCTGCCAGGGAATCAGTGAAGGGTTCACGTTCCCTCCTGCTCAAACTTAACTCAGGGTAGTTTCCTGGGCCAATGGTTCTAGTTTCTGGAGTCCCACACTAGTTTGAACCACAGAAAGCAAGACAAAATAAAAGGGTCCCATGCAGGCAGAGCGTTAGCTCATCGGACAGGACTTTCTGGCTCCCACATTGCAGGTGGAAAGTTCGATTCCCAGGGTGTGCACATCTGGTGTGTTGTTAGGCTTCAACCTTCCACTGTAATCAAATGGAAAAAAGAGTACTACATAAGAATCATTGGTTCCTAAGCCAGGTGCATTTCACACCCGACCACACAACACCAATATATGATTCTTCCATGTAAGCCATCGCGTGATACAATTCAGCTGGTAGACAGGACCTAGAATTTTTTCTGGGTTGAGACGAACTGCAGGTAGATGAAATTCAGATGAGGCAGTCCATATAATGTTTTAAAAAGATTCAAACTGCTTCTATTGATTTTTCTGGATTTGTTTTTGGGATCTTGGCTGTGGTCTCTGCCTTACCTGGCACACTGATACTGGAGCTATGTTGTCAACTTGTCATACTATTGAGAATGTTCGTGCCATTTAGCAATAAATAAATATATTGCTCGAAGTCTGGCAAAATAGTTTAAAACCACAAAAACCAATGAAATTCTAATTTTGATTTGTTGCACTTTGCTTGTAAAGCTTCCTTGCAATACAATGTCTCGTGGGGTTCTAAAATTTTGCAAGTTCTAAATTTGAGATTGTCGCTGATTAACATTTGGAGTAAACATGTATATGTTTGAGATACATTTAAGTATCTTGATATAAAATGAAAGTAAGGTTTCTGAACAACATATGTTTGAGAAGGAGATATGATAAAACAAGGTTAATGGAATGTCTTCCCCATCACAAGATTTAGGATAAAAAGATTACCTATGAAGTGGCGTTAGTCTCACTTTTTCTCGTTACAATAGATTGCAACCTCTCTCTCTCTCTCTCTCTCTCTCAACAAATGTAGATTACGATTTCCACGTATTTCAACATACATCTGAAACCCAAGATATCATTATTGGAAAGTCACGTAAAGAAGCATCTTAAACATTTCGAAGCTTGTCTTCCCTAGAGAAAATTTAGTCAATACACCTAAGTATTTTAACGAACAACTCTGCATCTGAACAAAAACTGTCATCTTCTGTTCATCGTGGAAGGGAGCTTGAACGACATGAGAGAGAGGTGGATTGGTGACGTTGAGAGGGGGAGGAAGATCACGATCAGTGAAGGGCATTACAGTAATACAAAACACCTTTTCATAAATGTTACTTAAAAACGTTAGATCTATCCATTTAGTGAGCAATATTCAGACCCTCTTAACGTTGGGGGCAATTTTGCTCCCTGCTCAAAACGTAAAGGGCAGCTTTGCACTTTTTCCCAAATAAACAATGTGCTACTCGACATCAAACAAACTATTTGCAGGCGCACTATACACAGAAAAGTACTCAGTATCAAGGTATCTATACTAGCAAATGACTATACACAGAAAAGCACCAACCACCAAGAATGATACCTAAATCGTGGAAATATGTTGCAGAAACCTATCGTTTCAATGTTTTCCTCCATTGTGTTGATGAAAATGACCGTGTCCAATCACCACAAATTCCTATTCACACCGAGCCAAATGCTAAGTATCTCGACCGTGTATATTAAGTTTGTACTCGAACTCCCTGCACTCAAAACATAGAACTCCATATCATCATTTCGTGAGCTGCGCTGTGCAAAGCTAAGGACAGTCTTTCTTTTAAGGTCTACTGCTCCGCATTTATGGCAAATCATACCCTCTCCGTTATGCTGCCTTGACATGTGCCTCTACTTTGAGATTGCTTGGTGCCTCTAGAACCGATGTCTGTTGGAGAGGACTCTAATGGCGTTGGCTCATGCTTCTCTATCCTCCCCTGGTCCTCATGTTGAAAGTTTCTATTTGATATGCTATATATATATATATATATATATATATATATATATATATATATATATATATATATATATATATCACGAGCTGCAATATAATTATTAACCAATGAACCAAAAATATGTTGGAGAATAGTGTCTTGTAGACCATCAATGAATTTGTTAGCCTTCTACTATTCGATCTCCATACCAGGTGAAAATCGAACGAGTTTACAGAAAAGAGTATTGTACTCCCATACCGTCATATTGCCTTGTTGTAACTGTGAGAATTTCATAGCAAGGCGTGTTTTCACGGTGTGGTATCTGGAAAATGCTGCAAACAAAATACCCTCTTAAATTCTGCCCATATCCGCCAGACGGATGCTGCATCACCCTTCAGTAAGAATGCGACTAATTTGACTTGATGTTTCTCATCATCACAAGCCAAAACCTCGGATCTATACTCTAGATCTCGAATCTAATAATCTGCATCAAGTGGGTCCTCACTATTTCCATCAAATGGAGTGCATCCAAATGCAATCAGTTTTTCTTCGGTTACAGCTTCACCTATTTTGATATATTATGTCGCACTAATTGCTCCTTGCAAACCCTGAAAGATGTTTTTCATAATGTCATGCATCTTTACATTTATTCCCTTGCACAACTCTTACCAAAGATGTCACTGTCTTTTCTTCTAAGTTACGATCCGCCACACCGCCGAAATTCCTGCTCCTTTTCAGCTCGTTAAAAGCCTACATAACATGAAATAATCATGTCCAAATTTGCTGTTGATTTATATTTAACTGTCCACGCAACTTCAGGTTATGCATGAACCGAACCTATGCCCTTACATCACTTTTCTCATGCCCTAAAAAGACTTGTCCATGTCCCTAGCGAGACTTTTCCTTCTCAGGTAAACTTGTTCATATCAAATGTCAAACCTTGCAAGGCAACGGTTATTCATGAAAGACGAACCAAAAATTAACCAAGAAAACCATGAACTTTACACAATAAATACAAACAAGATCCAATCAAAGTGAATTGCATATACAAGAGATTTTAAATATCAGATCTTACAATTTCTTCATTATATGATTCGATGGTCCACAATCTATGTTGCATGGATACGAGACTGGTACGGGTATGGGATACATGAATTTCAAAAAATCTAAGGTACGGATACACCACTATTAAAAATAAAATAAAAAATCATTATATATTATATAATTAAAATTATATGAAATTGAATATGATCATTTATAATTGACAACATAATATAAGAAGATGGTAAAAATATAACTCCAATAACAAGAATAGCATATCAAAACAATGACACTGAACACCAGGTAAAGATATCATATGTATGGAATAGGAGGTAATAGATTGTAATATATTTTCAAAATAGAGAATCAAATGTACCTTTATGGAGTACCAACTCCTTTCCTTAACAAAGGAGAACTCCTGAAGAGCGAGTTGATCGGTGTCAGAAATTAACAACATTCAAACAGGCAAATATCAAGAATCAACAACCGGCCTTAAGATCTCACTCGTAATGACTTCTCAAATTATAGTAAACAAATTCTTATACATGCCAGCCATAAGTTTCCACAAGCCACCAAAAACATCTCTAGATCAGAAATTTTAAAGGGTTCCTAGGGTGATTTAATAGTTAACTTGATAACTATCATTTAAGAAAATTAAATGATCATATTTAGAAGCTTCTATTATTCTAAGAATCAAAGAGAATCTTTGTTATTCTTTTCTCTTTTCCTTTTGTACCTTAGAAGACCCATCAACTCATCATTTAAGAAAGAGAAAGAGATTACTTTTCTTCAGTGAATACTACTTGATGAGTTTGTTCATGCAATAGCAAACAAATTAGAACACATGCAAATATATATAGGATACACACATACTAACTTTTATTTATCACATTAATTTTTTTATTTTCATACTGATTAGATCTTCATATCGACGGCCTTTTCTCCTCTATCGATTTACAATAGTCACATAATGTTTTCTTATGTTCAAGTTAGCTCCTTATTTTTGTGAGTTAAAGAATACCAAAACGGCCCCAGAGAAACACCACCGTGCCTTGGTGGGAGAGAGAGTGAATATCGGATACCGCCACCACCCTGTCAAAAACATATCCCAATTCTTCCTTTTTAATTTGGGTTTTGGTTCAGGTTAACTCATTTGGATACGGGTCGCCCTCATCCATTCTTATAAAATAAAACAACTGAATACCAGGTACAGGTACAGATACAGATACTCGCCTAAATGTGACTACGCATGCTCACACTATGGTTTTACGGAAAAAAAAAACATACCCAGATTTTCCCAACGTACCGATGCTTACCCATTACTGGTACTCCGCCCTAAGTGGTGTACCCGTGCTTCAGACTCCATGAACCCTTCAACAGTTCGCTTCAGAATTAGCTGTAATAAAAAGTTGTTCTGGGTCAGAGTGCAACTTCAGAATTAGACGTTTTCGAGTTCCGTACGTAAGACAAACTCAGTTTGGCCGTTTTTTGGTGATACCACCGGCGGTGAGGTTCGGCGACGTGCCTAATCTGTTCGCTACTTTCCGCTTATCATTTAGGGCCTTGATCACTTCCTGTCACCGGCGATCTCTCCGGAAAACTAGGAGAAAAGAGAAAAGGCGGTCATACCTGAACACCGGTGAAAAGTTCGAAATTTCCCTGCATTTCTTGCCGCTGGTGATTCACGTAAAGCAGGAGGACGGTTCCAATGAAGCTCCCCTGCCCACAAACAAGGTAGAGTATGGTGTTGATAAGAACGTACAGTTCAGTAGTGCCAGTCTGGGTCTAGAAGCAATCCTGATCTCTCAGACATGCATCATGGCGCATGGGCGTCGGGAAAAGTTGGGAGTCACCCATATCTCTTTCCATGGTTGGCCACGCCGACGACTCAGCGGGTGCGTCCGTCGGTGTGTATCAGATCTCTGACCTCATGTAAACAAAAATATACGTATCTACATATAGAGAGAAAGAGAAGAATTGGATCCTACCTGCCACTTATGAACATCCCTTGCTTTATCGGTCACCATGCATTCAGTTCGCGTGTAATAACAATCTCCTTCGCACCTTTTCAAATTTTTTAATTATATTCATCGTACCTAAAAGTGATGGATCTTCATGAGTAAATATGTGAAGTAGATGGGATTAATTATATAAATTCTCATCGATCTTAGGATTGTGTTTTTACCATTTAATCGAGATAATAGAGATTTGAATTTTAAAAAAATACTGTTGTAATTTTCACATTTAACAAAATTGATACAGTGTATCTTTTTACTATTGACACACTCCTTATTTTCTTTATTTTCTATGTTTTCTATTTTACTCCTGTTGAAATTGAGAAATATCCATTATACCCCTAAACAATCCGTTTGATCTCTCTCTGTTGACCATCGTGTACCTATTTTTTTGGGGAACCACTGATGGAACCACGTCTCGGATGCACGATACTCTTGTCTCACGTTACTTTGGATCCAACTGATGAGAAAGAATCACCCTTTGCCTCTTAGCACCACCCATTTAAAGTCGTCAACTCTAAGATTCATATCCAACCCATTCTAGAGCCTAATATCTACTTTAGAACTAAATCCCACATTAGGTAGAGTGGTTCAGCCCTAGATCTATATTCATTTTAGAGACTCAAGTCCTATTTAAAGATCCAAACCTAATTAAGACCCAAAACCAATAAAATAAGAACTCTTTTATGCTCACATTTTAATTTAAGTGTGTAGGTATTTTCTCTTTTGTTAGTTAAAAATTTTGTAGGGTAAGAACCGATCTTTGTCCGCCAAAGTAAGAAGGTGATTGCGAAAAGAACTTAATTTGATCACACAACACATAAAAGGAAAGTGAATAAGAGGTGAGTCACTGTTGACTTAATTTTTATTTTTCTTTCATAAAATTAAGAAGATTGGATACAAGTTGAAAGTTTCACACAACCTAAAATTTATACACAATAGTCTCTAGCTACGAAGAAAACAATAATGACTAAAGACAAACAAAATACCGATCACTAATTAAAGAGAAGGAAATGCCAAAATTGAGTGTGGAGAGGAGAGAGAAAGTGTTGGGGCAATTTTAGTATTTTTGACAAAAATAGGTTTGTAGATAGTAAAAATGGTGTGCAAATAGTAATCCCCACATTTAATACACCATGTACATTAAATACTTTTTAAGAAAAACTTTAAATTAGTATCATATGGTTTATCGAAAATCTACTTTGGTACCTTTTATTTCACTTCTTATCACTTAAAAACTTAGATTTTAAAAACTCATTACTTTAGTACCCTAATACTAATGTTGTTAGTATGAAGTCTCACATGGTTGACGAAGAATGTTGACATTGTGTAACTGTTGACATAGCATATAATATAATATTAATGCCGATGTGGCGCATAAATCAATCATCAGTAATGATGTGGTATTGAGATTAGTGTAGTGAGACATCTTCAATTTAGTGTCCTATAATATTATAAAAATTCTACTTTAGTATCTTATTGTCAAAATCTATTTCATAGCAATACCAAATATTTAAAGTACATTAATATTTAATATTTAAATTAAGTTTGTTAATACACATTATAATTAATAAAACTTAATTAAAATGTTCAAAACATATATTTAAAATTAATTTGTAATAATAACCTATAGATAATGTAAATGAAGATTTAAATCAATAAATAATAATGTTTAAATAAAATTACAAGTATTAATTAATATTAAACTAATGATATTATTGCAAATTAATTTTAAATATATGTTTTAAACATTTAGTGAAGTTTTCTTAATAATAAATTAATAAACTTTATTTATATACTAAATATTAATTTACTTTTAAATATTTACTCGTTTATTGAATATTAATAATTATGTACTAAAATGAATTTACAAGATACAACAATGTTTTAAAATACATCTTTTATGATACTACAAAGTACTAAAATGAAGATTTAGTACTACATTTACGCCAATGCCACATCAACATTGAGTCAATGCCACATTATCTCTAAAATCAGATATATATGCAACACCAATACCATGCTATTGTTGCGTCAGTAACTGTACTATGTGAGACCCCATGCTAATGACATTTACTAAAATGATACATTTTTGAAACTTAGGTTCTTTAAGTGATAGAAAGTAAAATATAGCCTATCAAAATGGATTTGTGGTAAACCACAAGGTACTAATATGAAGTTTTTCTTACTTGTAAATTCAAATTTGTGTCGTTGATCACATTGATTAAATGACAACAATATTTAAGTAGATTTAAGCATGAATGAATTCCCTAATGAAATATTACTCTATTCTCTCTGTATATATACACACACCATCAAAAGCCACGTGGCCAAGGGCGAAGAGTGCGCTGTTTGCTTATGCAAGCATGCATCTCACGATTCAAACTTGAATTGATATCCAAATCCACTTAATTAGACTCTGCCCCTCCTCACCGTACTTTTCGGGTCTTGACAATGCATCGTTCTCGAACCTGTTCTTTCATAACTCTTAATTGAGAAGACAAATAAATAAAATGCATGAAGTGTGAATTTGATTTCATCATACATATTATAACGAGTCATACCAAAAATATTCTTCCTACACTTGTTCAACTCATTTATACCAAAAGCATTCTTTCTACACTTTTTCAACTCATTTAGATTTGTTGCTGTGGCTCGGCTACTTCCCTAGCTGAGTTGCCTTATGACAGACTGAGCTATCTATAGAGTAAACCAGAACAAATTACAACTAAATGAATTTAATGAGTAAAAGGTCTTGCTCCACTTCAATCTATAAAATGTAATTTTAAAGATTTAATTCATATAATATATTTTACATAAAATATATTTAAATTTTTTAATTAGAAGTGATTATATGTATATATATATATATGCAAATAAAATGCATACTTAGTATACATACAAAACATATACATGGTGTACATATATTTTATACATACATACATACATACATACATACATATATATATATATACATACATATATATATATATATATATATATATATATATATATACATACATATATATATATACATACATATATATATATATATATATATACATATACATATACATATATATATACATACATATCATATATATACATACATATATATATATATACATACATATATATACATATATATATATATATATATATATATATATATATATATATATATATATATATAACTCCGCCTATGTAAGGAATCACCCTTTCATGGCCGGTCCCAAGCCCGGTAAAAGGAGGAGGGTTGTGTTAGGCTTCCGACAGCCAGCGTAAAACTTTGTCGGACTTAACATGGATTCTACAAAAAAAAAACAAAGAATCCATGTAGCTGACCCCATCTAGTATGGGAAAAGGCTTAGTTGTAGTAGTAGTATATATAATTATATAATTATACAGGCAGGGTGGGACAAGTTTGCCTTAACTTTATCCTAACCGCCCAGGAAGCCACATGTGTAGGGGCGGGGCAGGTATAAATTGTCATCCTTATATACAAAGGTGGACGCATCCTTCTCTCGCCAAACTCTGAGCCTCCCAGGCTTGGCGTGGGGTCCGGTTCGGATTAAACCTGGCTTCTCGACACCCCCACGAGATCATGTGATTTGGAAGGCACTGGTAAAGTTCAAAATTCAGAAAGTGGTGTGCGGAAGAGACCAATACCCTTTCCATCTGTACCAATTATTTGAAGCTACTTTTGATCTTTTTCAGCAGTCTTTTTTTTTTAAATTTTTGTTGTTTCGTTCTAAATATACTGGCAGTGACAGATCTACATCAAGCCGAGGTGGGGTTGTCCTCCCACTCTAAATTTCAAAATCAATTTAGAGCCTATAGCCCATGATGGATCCATGGGCTATAATGCATAGTTGGCCCCAACCTAAAACCATTTGAGGACCTCTTCACCCATCTTAAAAGAGTTTTTAGATCCGCCACTGCATACTAGTGTCTCCTACTATTCCTAACATTTATATTTTATTTTAATATAACATTTATAAATGTTGTATATAAAATCTATTGACATGTCTATACACCAACATAAGTATGTATTTATCTATATGTACATATTCATAAATTACCGAACTCATTTCGTGCAGATATGAGAACCTCATTATTTAGCTCGCTTGTGTTCGCATGAGCTACATAATGGAGCTCCCCTTTTATGTAGCGTGCGACTTTGACCAGGTAAAAGCATGCACCTTGAATGCTTCTTGACAATTGAAATCCAAATTTGCCGAGTGTTATTGGTAGATCCTCTCAGGTCGAACCCTTTCCCTGGCTAGCATCCCTTTTTGCGTTGTTGCAGCATGCCAGTACATGCAATTGGGTCAGCATCTCTGATCATCCTTGGACCTATACTGTCAAACTGGTGAGCAAGTCATGCAATTATGGTTCAGGTGTGAATGGATAGTAGGGTTCTCTCTTGATCAAGAAATGTTAGGGTTTCAAGCATCATTGGTAGTAAGTTTGGTTCAGTGAAGCAATGCACCCTTGCTTAAGTAGAAGTGAGTCAAACCCCAGAAAACTGCTACTGCTTGTAAGGGGCTCGCACAGTATGAAGGAGGCATAAGTTAATTGATCCTTAAGAAACTACTGTCACCAGCTAGAGCTCAAATAGTATGGAGAACGACCCTTGAGAACCCCCATAGAAATACACTATAGGTCCTACGTGAAAAAGCTAAAAACATTCTAAAAGGTCTGCTTTCTCAACCTCCTTCACTCCCTTTTATACCATGTCCATTGTTCACAATCGTAGGAGGAATATGCACATCGGCTCACATGAACTGCCTCAGTCATCCTTGTCTTCTTCCTTAGATAGATGGTAATGCTTGCATTCTTTTCCAATTTTGGACAGAGGATAGCTTCCATACTTGCCAAGGTGGCTTACGTGACTAGCCAAGACACCTGAATGTGGCAGCGGATCAGTCTTTGCATGTGACAGAGCACTTTTGTCATAGGTACTCAATAAGAGTCCCGTATTTTGAGTTGTAAGCATGCTAGTAGGCCACGTACCTTTCTTTGTTATCAATAGAATCGCTTTACTTTTGTTCAAAGTTTCTTTGTTTTACTTTTGTTTAAGTTTCTCTCTTTTCTCTTTTACTCTTTACACATGTACTTATGTTCAACCACTTCAACCTTGGTGAGGACTAGTCTACCTCGTGGCGACTAGGCTCCAATCATGAGTGTCAACCCATTGTTTAATTCTAACGATCAATGCCCTTTCTCGATCAAACTTTTGAACAAGTATAGAATGGGGAGATTTTCTATCTTACTTTAATATATAAAATATTAATGAAAGAGAAAAATGGTACTTTGGCCTGATCACAAGAAGCTTGACTAATTTATAGCACTAATTTTAAGAAACAAAACCAATGTCTCTAAGACACTCTTTCCCTAGAATGAAGAAATAATTCTCCTATTGTAGATTTTGAGCACATATCCCCCGTCTTCATATCGATGAATATATTTCTTAAAATTGGAGAATCGTCTAACCGCAATTAATTTGGCATTAGTCATCTATGCTGGAGGTTCCACATGTCTCAAATGCATAGACGGATTCTATGCCTTCTTCCAGTGCACATGAAGAAATAAAAAAGTTCAAGGGCGAATTTTTTTTCTATCTTCATACGAAAATCTTAGAATAGGATTTCCAAATGATCCAGAGTTTTCACCTATGAAAAACCCAAATTGGTGATGGCTCTTTTTTGCATACACACGTGTGTGTGTTGTATTATATATTATATATTACCGAAAAGATGGGGCATCAATTGAAAAGTATGTCCTACGTACTTAGCACGAACCCCGTTAGCTTGGAAATGTTTCGTCTTCTCAAGCTAAAAAATGCACTAAGCTTACGAGAAAGAGGGTTGAACTTGGGACTGAACCACAAAATGCTGATAGATAAGAGGAAATCCAGAAGCTGAATGGTAAGCGAAACGCCAACGACATCCACATAATGAGAAGAAAGATGAGCACATGTAAATCCATTAGATAGAACATCCATATTCAGTTTCAGTTATTATGAGGCATCTGTATAATTTGGACAACAAACACGCGAAGCTACTTAACATGGAAGTGAGGCAATACGCATTTTCAACATTTACGAACCTTTAAATGTTATACACATCCAAGCACCCTCGTATTTCGTTGCCAATGACAAATAGATCAAATTAAAAGACCATGAATTGCTACAATGCAGGAAATATGTAAACAAAAGTGAACATTTGACCTTTTCCAATTTTAATAATTGCGTAAGCCTCCATATTTTTCTATTTTCTATTTGTTTTTCATGAGCTCGACCTTTCTATATTTCACCAAATTATATGAAGGAATGTACTTTGACATAAATTTACAAGAGGTCAAATGGAACAATTAGCTAAATTTTTCATGAACTCTCACTTGATATCCTCAAGTGGAACAATTCCAGCTCCTGTCTTGGTTAGTTGAACATACGGATGTTTATGGTTAAGTTTGTTGGCTCGTATAAAGCAAGCTGCCCATATGCCTAGATGGTCTGATCAGCTAACAAGCCAATTAGCCAAACATGAACTAGCACCATAACCTCTCTCTCTCTCTCTCTCTCTCTCTATATATATATATATATATATATATATATATATATATATATATATATATATATATATACAAGTGTGCCACATCAAAATTGCCCACCTCTAACACAACATACTCCTATCCACCCTTCTATTTTGGGGCATAAGTAAAATAAGAATGTCCTTAAAAATTATATCCTTTCTAAATTACTCTCGTGCTCCAAAAAAATAAATAATAAGCATTCTTAGACAATATTATCCATATATATATATAATATGTATATATATATATATATATATATATATATATATATATATATATATATGTATATATATGTATGTACTCAACCCAATCCATCCATGCTTAAATCTACTCAAATATTTCCACCTTTTTTATCAATACAATCAATGATGAACACTCAAATCTTAAAACCAATTTGTACCACACAATACTCCAATATGCTTAAATCACTCAAACATATCCACCATTTGATTGACACAATCAAGATTTAGATATAAAAAACAAATTATACCATTGTGTATTAAATGCGAGTATAAAAATATAACTTGCCTTTTAGATTCAAATCTCCAACATTAATCGATCTAATTGAATGATAGAATCTAATTGAACGATAAAAATGTTCAAGAAGATTTAAGCAAGATTGAACATGGACCTCTCTCTCTCTCTATATATATATATATATGTAAGAGAGAGAGATGTGAAGTTTGACTGTGAAAAGAAAACCTTAGCACAAACATAGAGAGAGAGTAAATATGTGTGTGCTAGCGTATACCAGCAGACCCCGCAAGAAAAGCGACTTCTTCATACACTATTAAACGGATGAGCTTGGCATGTGAAGATGAAAGATGAACGTAGTGTCATATAACCTGAATATCAGCTCTAGGATTGAACTCGAGACGAATAAACTCAGCTTGAGTGATATAACCTGAATATCAGCTTTAGGAATGAACTCAAGACGAATAAACTCAGCATGAGTGAGCTTGAACGGAGTCGGCAAAAAACAGAAAAGACGAACTTAGTAAAAATTAAAGAATGTTAGTAATGGTCTGTTTTCTTAAACTACATAGATGAAATTGGCTAGTAACAGACCTATTGACGTTTCAGCTGAAATGTTAAGTCCTCTGTTCCGGTATATATGGTCCGATCGTAGTTCAGTGAACAAAGAAGGTACTTCAATCCACACAAGCAAAAGATAGTGCATACAATCTAACCTTTGTGTATCAGTTCCTCAAACCGAGTCCTCACAATCTGTTCCCTCCTGCATAACTAGTGGGTATTTGCCAACTCCAGCCCACTAATGTGGAAAGAACAGGGGTTTGCAGACAGTGAGGTCATGGAGGATTTTGAGCACTTCATCTTGATACGAGTGACAAGAGAAGCCACACACTTCTCAGCCTCAGAAACAAGGGAAGAAGCTTTACAAGCCAAAACAAGGAACTTATCGAAATAGCCTCGACCGAGACCGGCGAGGTATCTTTCCTTCCAACTTGAGTCTTCCATACGCTTCACGGATATGGGTTGGCTGTACAGGACCACTATCCTTGCGCTCGCTCATTACTATTTTAGCTGCAGAAGGAAAACAAAGGTTTCATTGTTAACACAAGAGAGGAGAAAATATCTCATAGAGGGAATAATCACTGAAAACATTTCATCTTGCCTGTTTCGACCAGCTCACCGACGAACATCTTTGCAATTCCTGACATCACAATTGTCATTGGCATTGATATAGGGCAGCCAGCAATGCTCATCAGTAACTGCACAAGGGAAACATACCAAATGTCCCAGAACAAAGGGTTTTAATGAACGCAGAAATACAAGCCACGAAAAATGACGTATTAAGCTTGAGTAAGATGCACAACATGAGTCAAGCCAAACAATGGAAGTAAAATACGGAGACCGAACTAGAAAGTTTTTTAGATAAAGTTCAAAACAATATCAGATATTACATGATGACCAAAATCATGACGAACTTGATTACCTAGTGGAATTACCTTCTAGTTTTAATGTTTGCAGTACCGTTTTCAGAAGTGAACTTGCCATAATATGCAAGGCCACAGCCAAGAACTCAAACCTCTAAAAGATGGGATAGAGAGAGCCAGATCTTTTGAGGAAAAATTTGAAAGGTTGCATATGCAGATAATCCAAAACAACAACGTACAAGATTTTCAAACGAACTTGGTCACCTCCCGTATCCGAAAATGAGTACCCAACTAATTTAGTCGATGATAAGACAACTGTATTCATAAATGAGAGATGAAAAGAGGTGGTGTTGATCTAAAATTTATAACGAAGAAAATGCATACCCTTCGCATAGTAGCTTTCTGGAAACCGGATCTCCTGAACGACTTTTCGTCTCTTTTGGTTCCCTAGTCCCTCCCCTTTTGGCTGGCCCTCCATTTAAACCAGTCAGACAAATGTTATGATTACTTGTATACCAATCTTGGTTTAGTCAACGATTATATAATTTGAGATAACGAAAAGATCTTATCAGATCACAAAATTTGTATTTATGTTCGACGGTTGATGGGCTTCATGTAATGATGGAGAGAGAGAGAGTAATGGTTTCTGTTGATTTGATGCAACAGAAGAGTCCGTACCCAACTTGTATCAAATTAGATGCTTAGATAATGTTATTGGATATACTTGCACAGTTGAAATTGTAAACTGACTGGAGAGCATGCTGGTCTTTAATGGCTAGCTGCTGCAAATAGTAAGAGGCTAACAACCTCTATCATGCGGCTGTCGTTGTCTGATAGGAGGGTAATGGTTACGAGTGGCTTTGGATTCAACCGGAACTGACGATTCTGCCGATCTCGGCGTTGTTAGAAGAACCGGCGGTATCCAATTTTCAAATTGAATCTTTCTTCTCACGTATTTGTTTAATATAAGTCAGATAGTTGTGAAGCATGCCTATACAAAGCAAGAATAGTTGTGAAGAATCTAGAACAAAAGGTTGGAAACACCATTTTTCTTTGACAACATACTACTCGTCAAACTAATAATTGCAGGAAGGCCGTGTTGAAGACCGAGTTGGTATACAAAACAATGGAGATAATAAGGTTCAACTACAATTGAATTGAAATACCAACATAATGTTCATCAGATTAATAATGGTAGAAACGCACTGTTAGAAGCCGAGTAGTCAGACAAGATAGTGGAAATAATAAGATTCAACCATAATTAAATTGAACCTTGATGAATAGGATGTACCATAAAATAGTCGTCACCAAAAATCCAAATCTTATCGAGATTGACTACTTTTTCAATTGGTTCGATAGCTTTGTGAGTCTAGTTTCTAATGCACAAAAAAAAATCAAAATAACATGTTCTTGTCAAGTAGTTTGCAACCGACCTGATTTAGGCTTCGAGGTGACCCGAACTTTGATTGTTTCCACGCTTTTGACCTAAATCAAACCCAAACCTTGATAGGAGCTCGAGGAAACATGTAGAAGGCTCGGGAGAGCTCTAGAAGGCCTCTAGCGATTGATTGCGACCAATCCTTACTGAAATACACTCGATCGGATTCTCAAGAACCCCAACTTGCCTAACCCTCTTCAAAGAGATGTTTGCAACCTCTAACACTCCTCGCACACTTCATCAAACAACACGAACTTTGTGCCATTTCAAGGTGGCCTATTTCAACGACATGTAAAGAGGAGACTAAAAAAAGCTTTAATAAGGAGGTACAAGAAACTAGACAACGAGCATTTTAAAAGTCGGAGAAGAAGACAATACAAGTGTTAGAAAAAAACTATTGAACATGATATGACTTTTTTGAAGATAACTATTGATACAAACACAATATTGCACGCTATGACATTAAAGAATTCATGTAACTGACTGCCACTTAGTGTGAAAAAGGTTTTGGTTGTTTTATAAATATAAATGACCTAATGCTTCCGGGCCACACCATTTGCACTCGACAAGGAAGCAACTTCCACCCTTAAAATCGGCATTGGGTAATGCACAAATGGTCGAGGTCCTCATTTGGGATGGAGTTGTAATTCTATGTATTACTTATGAGGGAGCCATGATACAACCTCGAGCAAACACCATGGTGAGATAGTGGATTGAATGTCCCGTCCCATTTTCATGCCTCAAGAGAATGGAAAAGAGGCATTTGTAGAGGAAGAGAGATCAAAGAAGGTTCAAAAAGAACCTTAAAGAGTTCCTTGATGAGTCAAACGTTCAAGTTGAGTGCCCTCATCAAGGTATGAACATCAAGTAAGAAGTTGAGCGGGTGGGGTGGAAATCTACCCTGATCAGAACTGCTCGACGGGAAAGTCAAGGCCCACATCTGACATCGAGCAGGCAAACTGAACAAATTCCATAGGAGTTGCCGAAACCGAAGAGCACCTTTACTTTTACTTTGATTGATCAATTACTAGAAGAAGGTGCCATAAATTGTGGTGTCAAAGGCTACGGAGAAATCTGCCAATGGGCAGAAGGCGATGGTTTTCAGCACAGATGCCCAAAACTTGCTTGATCAGTTCATGGAATCGACTCCCACGTTGGAGCCACTACGCCCATCGATAGGGGAGAATCCGGACAACCAAACAGAATATCGCTCCTCGACAAACTCGTAGTTGGTAGCACCATTCGAACTGTAGGACCTGATACTGAACCAACTGAGTTCAACAAAATCGAGGAGTGGAGCCGAAGGCATATTGACACAATGAGAGAGAGAGGTAACATAGTAGAACCCAATAAGGGATTCTATTAGCATTCTCAAGTCATGGCTGACCAACACCTGCCAAGAACTCCTTGGAAAAGTAATTGTGCAATGGCTGACTTTGATGGTGAGGTGGTCAGCACGTAAGAGAATCTAATCACCACCTTTCTAGCAAACTTTCCTCTGGTTGAAGCTTAGGATGATATTTTGGAACATGACCCAAACTGTGTTACATTGGCCGGCAAAATGGATTTGTTTATGGTCTTTCATCGGTACCTGCCATCTGAAACCATTATATATCTAAGCAATGGTAAATGGACGGCCTATAAGAAGGGTATTTGTCGGGTAGAGCTAAACGTCATGCCTCTAGAAACCATGCACCGGATTGGGAAGGAGGTCACCGATTTGATCCCAACTGATCTTAAGATGTCATATTTTTGGAACTTAACCGTTAGTCACGTTAGGAGTTATAGTTATCGAGTTTACAGTCAAGTCAAACATATTTTATCGTATATAATTTTTCTCCATAAGACGAGTGTATCATATTGTACCATATCATTTTGTATCATAATTTTAAAATATTTTAAAAATAAAAAACAAAAAAATAGTAAAAATCATGAACTATTATATATTAGACTAGTTTACTAATTCGTGGGCTCATTGAACTCGGTTGGAAAGGTATTGAGCTGCTCTTTGAGTTTCCAAACTCAAGCACAGACAATTGTGCAACCTACCAGAGCCGGACGTGATCATAATTGATAAGTTGCTAAAGGAAATTCTCTTTCTCATTCATGATAACTTTGGAAACTCTTATTCCTATTATGGAGAAGTCACCCTTCAAGAGACGAAGTCTCTCTTACCAAAAGGGGTAAGATCATATCAATCCTTATTTTTATAAGAATAGGGTGTATCGCCCGTATCGTACAAGCTGAGACACTGTATCTTACGATATAGTGTAGTGTATCATATCGTAATTTCTCATCTACGTTCGCATAACACTGACCTCTAATACTCCATTTTTTGTGATTGATGCAAAGCTAAGTTATACATTACTCCTCAATAGGGATTAAATATACATACAAACTACTGTGTACCTTCAACTTTGCATTACAAACTTATGTTCTAGACAGGAGATGCGATTGAAGTAGTTGAAGGTGACGAAAATCCTTTCTCAATGGAAGTCCGCAAAGTTGAAATACTTTTCTATTCACCCTCGGTAAGCCCGATCATCATGTCAAAGGATGTTGAAGTGATAGATATAAAATCATTTCAGTTGACTCCCCAAGGATTTACATTCAGTGAAGTTACACACCAAACACCACTACTGAAACACAAGAATATAAATGAAACAAGATTGTCATTGATTGAACATTGGACAAGGCACCACCACACTTGCAACTTGAAAGTCAACTCTAAACGTTAAATCTATCACCAGAGCTTCAAAATTTGAAATATTCATTAATTTCAAAATCCACGATAACAATACCCCAAGAATCTTAAATGATTTCTTTGATTATGAACAAAGTTCACTCAAAACCTCCATAAAAATGATGACGTGCCACAATTCGCTAAAATTCACAAATGATATTATTTCAGCTTGAACTGAAACATGATATGTAACAAAGAGAACCATGATAAACACATATATATAGCTTAATCAAAAGGTTGAACTAGCAATAACAATTTTCTACTAAAACAATTTGAACATTTTAGCCGACCCCGTCTAGTATGGGAAAAGGCTTAGTTGTTGTTGTTGTACAATTTGAACGTTTTCTATGACATTTTTCTAGAATCAACCTGTTTTTGAATAAATATAAAATAAATAATTCACAATAATGAGTTCTTCTAGGGGCGGGCAACTATCTGGCGTGATACATGCCTAGATAGACCACACCACATTTGGTATGAAGGTTAAGCTCTAGCTGCAAAAGACATGCCTTACATCAGGTGACAATTAGTGTCAAAAAAATTAGTCAGAGGCATCCCACTAGGTTTGGAGACTTACTGCATCTTTTCTTTCAGTAGAGAAGCTGGGGAGAGGTCAATCTTTGTAGTATTACCATGTTTTACAAAAGATTGCCCTTTCAAAAAGTTATTTACAACATGCATAATTCAGCCTTAATGCATTTCCAGTTAAAAAAAATACTTTGCAGGACAGAAGAGACGTACCCATTTTTTGACAATGAACGATCAAAGCCCTTCTACCTCTGCGCTGCTATCATATCACTTCTGTCACTCCCTAACAAGACTTTTCCTTGTCAAATAAACTCGTTCACAATTCATGTTCAAACCTTGCAAGGCAACGCCTATTCATGAAAGACGAACCCAAAATTAACCAAGACAAACCATAAATTTTTCTAAATCTATACAAACAACATCCAAATCAGAGTGGCTTTACTTTGAATATACGCCATTACATTTTCAATATCAGATCTTTACCATTTCCCTAATGCGTGATCCCAAGATCGACAATGCATCCCTCAAGATCTTTTAACAGTCCGCTCCAGAAGTGGCATTAACAACAAGTACTACAAGGTGAGAGTGCAACCTCACTAACACCATAAATATATAAGACTTTCACATATGGAGGCATAAACAAAGCGGCATTAACTAATCAAACCACATGATTCAAAAGATGAAAAGATCTTAAAACTCCTAAACTTTTATTTGAGTCGAATTTCAGGATTTCTAGTGCTTGAAACTGCGGACTCTCATATTAGAGTGCTTAAAACAACACCATGCATTCACTTTGGAACTCCAAAGGTTCGCAAGCCAGTGGAGACCCAGACAAAACACGACGATCACTATTTTCACACCGTTGTACCCAAATAATAGATTGCACATTAACTAAACAACCCAATCACACTTTCATACTGCAGGTGGTTTTGACAGTATTTTCAAGTCATACTTGTTAAACTTTTTCTACATCTACCATCCAAATAACTCAGTTGCACACAGAATTAAACCTTACGCAGTAGGTGACATGCTCATCAATTGACAAATCATGTACTCCAGAACACAACCATCTAGCAGCTTATGAGTTGTTAGCAATGATTTCTCACTACTAATGTGTCCTTAATCGACCTAGCCAGCATAGTCACCATAGGTAATAGCCAGTGATATATTAATTCATCACTTGTAGTGCTACGATAATGCGACTGACCTAGCTGTTTTTCGTCATATATGAAAGAAAAACACATTTAGATGCATGTCACACACTACATATCCTCAGTTACGGTTCTTCTTGTTGACATCCAACTCGGCAGCGATGGTTCAATTCAGTCCACTGGGTCTCCAGTGATACTTTCGGTTCCTGTACCGATCAAGGGTAATGATACACTAGTAAACATTTCATAACTTATTCAAACTATTTTTCAAAAATCCTTCAAAATCCATTACGTGCATGTTGATACGCTAAAAAAATTACAATAAGGTTATGATTTGGGATATGCTGCATCACAAATCGCCACATATTGGTGTGTATCATACAATATGAACCATCAGTATAATCGTGTTTCTTAGTAGTTCCTGCGCGGTGGACATCTAGAAGATGGAGGATTTTGGACATAACTACAGATTCTCATCATAACTAGAGGTCTACAATTCCTTTATGGGTATGTAATTCCTTGAGCTCTTTACATGCAAGAGTTGTTAGAATTGAGGAAGTTGGCATTTGCTCAAAATTGTTGTTAC
This sequence comes from Brasenia schreberi, assembly GCA_036023115.1. Taxonomy (NCBI): domain Eukaryota; kingdom Viridiplantae; phylum Streptophyta; class Magnoliopsida; order Nymphaeales; family Cabombaceae; genus Brasenia; species Brasenia schreberi. The sequence goes on from JAYKKT010000047.1 coordinate 8,168,728, forward strand.
TCTCACAGACTATGCAGCTAAGCTGAATCACAAAGAGGTACAATGTGGTAAGGAGAAACAAAACTGATTGTTTGATGGATTACAATTGTTGTGAGAGAAGAACTAGAAGACCTTGTGGGCCTACTAGTATTTCATTCAAGAAATTGATGAGGCCGAACCAAACCACAGGGGTGACATCCACTCCACCAACGGGCGGGATCAACTTCCTCGTCTGCTTGAGAATCGGCTCTGTCGGTGCATATGCAATGACATATGGGAACTTGCCGACGGGAAGCCGAGGGTACCACGACATTACTATTCTGAGGATGAACAGAAACCCGAATGCCGATAATAGGGGCCCGATGATTGTGATCCCCAGCTTAGCTGTTGCTGGATCAATGTCTGCAAGTGTTGCCATTGGCAATGCCTCTGTATTTTGGACTTGGTTTTCCAATTCAGCATGTGTGTGAGGCGAAGAAGGTGATGCTCTTGCAAGACTTGAGTCGAAGGTTTCCGCAATTGCGACTCCCATGAGACTGATAACATTGCTCAAGGGTGTGGCTGCTTGATGCTTAACTTTCATTGGGTTCTTTGCATTTGCCTGCTTCTGTGGGAAAGACATGGTGTTAGACATTTTAAGGGAAATATCAGTAACATTAGTTGGAGCATACGGTATCCATTTATGCACTTGACTCAACTATGAAAGAATTTGAAATCAAGTCTGAATCTGTTGGTGTTTTCCACAGTAGGCTGAAGGGGTTAGCTCACTTCTTGATGTGTTACATTTGCTTTTGATTTCTTTTTCAGCACAGCCATCAAAACGAACACCAAAATAAAGCCTTTTTCCATACTCAGTGGGCTGGCTACATGGACTCTTCGTGACCATTGAGCTCAATCTCGTGTGAAGATAAGAACATACCCTATTTTTCCCTTTCAACACTTTTGAGGTCTTCCTGTCGTATGTGAAGAAGAAAGGAAATAGGGATCACCTAGCCCCTTGACATATTCCACGATTTGAAGTAATCTTTTTGATATGCTTCCTGATTAGTTTACTTCATCCATACCCTAGATGGCAAGAGTACAGCAGCAGAAAGCATCACCATGAGAAAGCAATTTGGAGACGGAAATTGAATGTTGCTACATTCTGAGAGATGGTGAATCTTTAACATTTGCTGTTATACTTTTGCATCTCCCCCATTTTGAGAGATGCAGTATCAACATGTTTAGGCTACCGGGTGCTTAAGAGTGCAGAATTCGAAGGTGCAATAAGCCTTAAAAAGTTTAGTTTTCTTCGGTTCTACGATGGATAAAATGCGTTCCGAATTCAAAGGGCTCCAGACATACAGCCGAAAGGTCGTCAGCGAATATCATTGTCATGAAAAAGCCAGGTTGGAAGAGTATGTTTTTAGGGAAATACACATGTAAAAATTTATATATATGTGCTACTAAAAGGTGTAAAGTACACCTTAAAAAATATACATTTATTTAAACCATCAAACATACGTCATTGATGAGATTTCTTTGGATGTATGAGCAAACTTAGTAGTAGTATATACCAGCTTATATATATATATATATGTATATGTATATTTATGGAATGACTTGTTTTTGACATATAAGAAATGACACGACTGAATACGACCCAAGACATGAGATTGCTCCCTTCTTGTTGGAAGATGAAACAATTAGGATTAGAGAGAGAGAGGTCCTTACGGAGGTGGGTGTTGGGTGCAGAGTGGTGGATTTGCGAGCATCGAAACGTGGAGAAGGCGTCCTCAAGCGGAAGGGGAGGAAGACTTCACCTAAAACAAAACCAACCACAAACACAATCCCCTTTTGCCCCTTAGAGCATGTGTGCAGTTTCGCGTGTGAGAATGTGTTTTCTCTCTCACACACACGCACACGGAGAGAGAGATTCTCACCCGAGAATTGGGGGTATGCTATCCGGGTGATCGAGGTTGAGATTGGAGGACAGAAGAGCGCCATAGAATCTGCGTCATAGAGAGAGAGAGAGGGCATTCCATTTTGACGAACCAATAGATAGTCTTTTTCTACTATCCTAAATGACTTAGATCTCTATACATGTCACATCAGAGGAGTACACTGCGAAGATCCTAAGGTAAGTATTTGATAAGGTGATATGCGAGGTTAGGCTAGCGAATCTAGTCGAATTGATTACAGATAATGCAACTAACTATAAAGTAGTTGAGAAAGAGTTAGCAGATACTTATGGGACTTTGTATTAGATACCATGCACAATCCATTGTTTAGATCTCATCCTTGAGGATATTAGTAAGATGGATGAGATAAAGGCAACAATTGAGTGTTGTCAACATATCACCAAATTTATCTACAGCCATACTTTTATCTTGTGTATGAGGAGGAAATATACAGATGGTGTAAAGCTTCTTCGTACAACTACAACTCGGTTTGCAACTAATTTCTTATATATACAGAGCATTATGAGAGAGAAGCAAGCATTGAAGAGAATGTTCTCCTCAAATAAGTGGCAATAATTTGCAAAGTTGCCTCAAAATAGAAGAAACAAAAAGTTCAATGAGATTTCAGAGACTGTCTTGAGGAGTACATTTTGAAATGCATGTGTTAGACTACTGAGAATTATATGTCTTTTAGTGAAGGTTTTGAGATTGACTAATAGGGAGGAGAAACCATCTATGAGCTACCTTTATAAAGCCATGAATAGGGCAAAAGAAGCCATTAGAAATAATGTCAATGGAAGAAAGAAGGATTATGTGCTTGTGTAAAACATTATAGATAATAGAAGGAACAAACAATTTCATCAACAACATATTATCTAAACACAGCATTCAGGTACTCAACAAGCTTCAAAATGGATGGTGAGGTTAATCGAGGCATCATTAATTGTATAGACAGATTAGTCTTTGATGAGAATAGAGCAAAGGCAACACATCCTTTAGTGACTTTGTTGAGATACACCAAAGGTGTTTTGCGATCAACTCAGTTACATCATTTGTAGTTCCAAATCTTTGTTCAGCCATTTTCCACTTGTCCTTTGCACTTAGAGCAGGTGCACCAAGTTTGACCATATTGAAAGGAGATGCATTATTGTTAGATCCACCGTTCTTATTGGTCATCATCGTCACCTTTCTCTTCAAATCCTTTGCTCCCATCAATCGTACAGCTCTAATACAATGTTCAAATTCATGAGAAGTGCAATGGATAATCGATAATGAAAAATATTTATAAAAGACAAAGAGTAAAGTGGGAGATCAAAGAAAGAGGCAAGCCCCCTCTCTTTGTCTCTTTATATTAATCAAACTCTTAACCCTAACACAAGACGACCAACCCTTATATAATGGGTTGTGAAACATAAAATGATCAAAATACCCTTAGCTGCTACAGATAATTACAATAATACCTAAACATTAAAATTACTAAAATAACGCTAAACATCACATTTTTCAACAAACATGGTATGAGAGCTATAAACACTGAAACCAGTGGTTGTCTTCGTGGTGCAATTGCTTGATGATCAGTTTGGGACCTGTTTGCCAACAAGAGCTAGGAAGGTGTATGTGCTACACATCATGGTAAGAGACTCGTGTGAGGCTCTAGTTGAATGCGTGAATAGGAGTGTTGTACAACATTTTGTGATGCTACTGAAAATACAACAGCATATCGTTTTGTGTGTTGCTAGGGTACTAAGAATAGCAGTTTCGTGTTGTGTGGTTGTCGTTGTTAACTTGTAATATGAAAGTTGGGCCTTTAGGCACCGACATGGGCCAATTTGGATTGGCTCTCAAGGGCTAGTTAGTTCTCAATGGATACACTACTAGCCGTTAAAGTTGTTGCTCCCACTCTCTCGCTTTTCTCAATTATAATAAATACTCTAGATGTTGTGTTGTTAATAAGATAGATCTTTTTGTGCTCATTTGACTTGTTTGGTATATTTTGTTTATCTTGTGCTTATTCGGTTTGGCTACATCGTAGTGCTAATTTTATATGGTATAAGAGATGGAATAGTTCATTTAGAGTTGCACTAGGATTCGTGCCAATTGTGGGAAGACTCAAATTTGGGCGTTGTTTGGTTACCTTAAGAAATAAAAGTATTCTTAATATTTCTTATTGTTGTTGAGAAAATGGAAGAAAAAAGTGAAACATTTCGTTGTTTCTTGGTTCTCAATTCTTATCCAAGTTAGGCACGTACTATAAAAAATATTTTATCTCTAAAATCTATTGAGACTATATTGATGGTACGATAAAAGAGCCAAATGGATAGAAGAAGTATTTGATGAGAATGAGTTTCTCACGACGCAAGAGAAATACAAACAAGAATTGAAAAATAAGAGAAATACAATACGAAAATCACATGAATTATTGGCCAAAATGCGAATGAAAAACTTTATAGTAGAATTATCATGTTTGATAATGCCTATGAGAGTAGAAATACCTTAGGAAAGCTCATTCGCAAGACGATTTTGTTTTCCAAATAAATTTAATGGAAAAAATGATAATGATCAATCAAGGTTTTATAACATTAGAGAATATCACAATGAGTTTTTTGATCTATAGTCAACTTAGGAGTTTTTTTATCTATAGATGAGTTTCGAGAATACCTTGACAATCAATATTTCTTCTTATTTATATGAGAATTATGAGATAAATTCGAGAATATAAGATCTAATTTGATACATAGATAATCAAAACCCAAAAGCTATGAGATATTGGCTGATTTAAGTATATAAGAAACTAAATTGAGAAATATAAGAGACAACAAAAAAGTGGTTATTACCGCATCAACCCAAAAATTATATGAACACCTACAAGCCATTATTGAATAATTGAAGAGTAATGTACAAAAATTATCAACTTCTTCCAAAAATAGTATCCTTTCTTATTGAAGAGGTTTCCTCACGCGGCTGTCATAGATAACAAAGAAGTCTTACCTTCGAGAATCAAAACCTGCATTGAAGAAATATTCAAAGAAAAGACAAGCATCTTCTGGTTAACATTATCAACTTCTTCCAAAAATTAAGATATATCATGGTTTTTAGATTTCGATGCTTCTTTTTATATGACAAATGAATATAAATTGTTAGATAAATGCACATAAGCTAGAGCATAAGGGTTTAAGGCCAATGAAACTAAGCTTGATATTAAAGTAATTGGTAACTTAGAAAATAATTCCTTTAAAATACCTCAAGTATATTTTATATCAAAATTAAATCTTAATCTTTTTAAGTTTCTCAAATTTGTGACAATAGCCAAATGTTAGTGTAACTCGGCCCATGTAAGGGATCACCCTTGCATTGCCGGTCCCAAGCCCGGATAAAGGAGGAGGGTTGTGTTAGGCTTCTAACATCCAGCGTAAAACTTCGTCGGATTTTTATAACATGGATTATAAAAATTATGAGTATTGCTTTGAGGTATCCCCGCTTAGCGACGTGTTGCAAAGCTCGAATGCAATAATAAGTAAACAAGGGCCACTACATTTTTGCTCGAATGTAGTGAATCAATTGCAGATAAGGTTCCCATATCATGGATAGGTGTGGGTAAAGAAGTTAGTCCCGCTACATTGCTGCCCGAATGTAGTGAATAATTTTCAAAGAGGGTCTCTACATTTTGATTATGGACGGTGTAAGCACGAAAATTTTCACTCCTCGTTTTGAAGCCGGAAATGAACCTTTTCGAGTTTACGTTGCTTTTAAGGGCGTGCCAGTTAACTTGCTCAAGCTATAGAAGTTTTTAATATATCTGACATTTTGAAAGGCGATTGTGAGCAAGCGGGATCTTTTCGCTTGAAACCTTCTTGAATAGGTGCTCAAGGATTGGTTTAAACGCTTTAGAAAACCTTTGATTTTTCAAACAAACGTATATTTTTGAAAGAAAAGTAAATTGTTTCGACGTATGCCTAAATTGCAACTTTTATTATGGGGGTTGCACGTTTTCAAGTCTCTCGAGTTTTAGCTATTTTAGGTCGGCTGTGTGTGTTTTAAGTGGCCTAGATTTAGCGAGTCTGAGCATAGATTCAGGGTTTTCTCTTTGAAAATACATGAATGCAAGGGTTTACGAATACTCTTCGGGTTTGATATGATGTGAGCTAGGCTCGAATTGAAAGCAACTCTCACACACAACTTAATGTAAATACCCGAATGAAAGTGCAACTCACGCAGCTGAAGGGAAATACCCGAACTTGAAAGCAACTCACACGACTTGAATGTAAATTGCAGAATTGAAATATACTTATATATTTAAGAGCGAAAAGGCTCAATGCACGCGTGTGTGTAGTGTAGAATTGAAATGACAAACTCACATGACTTGAATTGAACTTGTCGAAATTGAAATATAAGTATATAAGAGCAGAAAGGCTCAATGTGAGTGAGTGGTCTTGGTGTGTAAATGGAAAGACAACTCACACAACTGGAATTGAACCACCCGGAAATGTAATTGCGTACACAACTTGGAATGTAAAACTCACGCAGCTTGAAATATATAGATACACTATATCTTATGAGCAACAAAGGCCCAAAATGTGCGTGAGAGTGTAGAGCAAGTGCTCGAGTACTCTTGTGTGCAAGTATGGAAGCTTAAATGACAAACTCACACGACTTGAATGTAAAACCCACGCAGCTGGAAAAATATAGAAATATGCTATATCTTATGAGTAACAAAGACTCAAAATGTGCGTGAGGGTGTGGAGCAAGTGCTCGAGTACTTGTGTGTGTATGTGTGGAAGCTTAAATGACAAACTCACACAACTTGAATGTAACAACCCAAATTAAATTGCAACTCACACAGCTTTTACTAAAGTCTTTGGAGTAAGAGCGAAAGCTCAATGTGTGTGCAATAGTGTGAAATTAAGAGCATAAAGGATCAAGTGCACGTGGGTGTCTTGTGTACGTTTAAGAGCAAAGAGGTTCAAGTGTGCGTGTGTGGCTTGTGTATCAAGCACCAATATTACGTTTCGGGGAGAGACTACGCTCCATTATTACAATCTCGGATCGAATTGAATTGAAATTTAAAGGAGTAAGGTAAAAACCGAATTTAAACACTTACAAGTGGTCGTCTTCTCCTCTTGATGTGCTTGAATCTGTCCACCTTGGCAGCCAATTGATAGGTCTCCCTAGATGGGGTTGGACGTGAGAGTTTAGGCTTTAGAGGGTGCTTGGGGAAATCAGGTGTTTAGGCCTTGGGAAGGCTTTGTTTGGCCAAGTGCTAGGGTTGGCTAAGGTAGGACACGGTTGGAGTGGGGCTGGTTCTAAGGGACAGGGGTGCAGCTAGGCTAAGGCGCAATAAGGTGCTAGGCACTAGGTGTGACAGGGCGTGCGGGGTGCCACAAGAGAACGTTGGGCGCGTAGGACAGGCGCTAGGGCGCAGCAGGGCGCTAGGGACACCGCGGCGTTCAACGGGGCGCGTCGGCGTGCTGGGCACGCGGGATAGGCGCGCAGGGCATAACCGGGTAGTGTCTAGAGGGTGTGGTTCAAACCGAGTGTAGCTGCACTCAGTTGGGCTTAGATGTGGGTAGGTTAGGTGGTTTTTGAGTTGGTTTAGGTGAAAGTGGCTATGTTTAAGCTAGCTTAGGGTGAGGTTTAGTGGGGTAGGTTAGGTGGTTTAGGCTAGATTAGGATGGGGTTAGGGAGACCTACCTCTTGGAGCCGGTCCACCGCTCGTAGCCCATGCCTCCATGCCTTGTTGCAGCCACTCCTTCACGTTGGTGCAACCCTTGGCTAGGTCTAGGTTCATACAAGCTTGAACCCACACCCTTGATCAAGCCCACATGGCTATAGCCCACCACTCACTCTCTCTCTTCCCAAGCCTCTCTTGAATTTCACGTGAACTCCCTTTTGGGGACCCCCTCACTTCTATTTATAGGCAAATGAGGTGGGTCTTGGATATGGGTCTTGGAATCTAGATCCGATCCAAACACTATTTGGGTCTGGATCTCGGATTTTGGATATTTGGAATCCAAATCCAATCCAAACACTATTTGGATCTAGATCTAGATATTTGGGTCTAGATCCAATCTAAATTTTCTTTTCTTTAGTCCTTCTTGGCGTTTAGAGACGAACGGTTTGCGCGGGCCCTGGCTTCATTCTTGTGTTGGGTTTTCATTAAGTTTGTCGTCCGAACTCCTTCTAACCTTTTTGGACTTCGTTTTGCATGGTTTTTGATATTTACGGCTTGGATTTCTGCTGATTTGGTGGATGTTCTTGGCTTGATGTTTGATGCTCTGGGCTTGAAGTCTGCTCTTGGCCCGGGCTCTCCTTTCGCCTTTTGATTCTGCTTTCTATTAGGCTGGGTTGACTTTCGGGCTTTGAACCTGCTTTTGAGGCTGCTTTTAGTCAGGCTTCACCTGTTGGCTTTTGCCTTTTTGCAAAAATGGGACTTGGCCCGAATTCAAGAAATTCATATTTCGTACTGGGTTTAAAATAAGAGTTTAGAGCTTTTACAACTCCTAGGTTTTTGAAAACTTTAGAATCTGGTTTTGAAATGGATTTTCAAACCAGGTGTTTGTTTTTGAAATTCATTTGATTTTGGGGTGTTTACAGATACCCCTCTTTGGCATTATCTAATGGCGAACACCCCTGTTTGATTTCTCCCTGGATTTATCTTCGAGAATATGGGATCATCCCAATTTTGAGAAAAACATTTTCTTTATGCCCTAGTAAGAGGGGATTTTCGCTAAAGGGGACTTTACCTAATGTGGTGCTAGTCCTAATTGGGATTGTGCAAGTGTCCATGCGTGCACATGTGAATGAGTGGCATGGAATGACATGCTAGGAAGTATGGTTTCCTAGAGACTTAATGGAATGGTCAAACTTGGGAGTCTTATGAAGACCTGCTGCACCATGTGAGCTGGTCTTATGTTGCTCGATGTTCGAGGTTTTCTAAATTCGTTTTTAAAAGAGAAAAACTCCTTTTAGCTTCAATCCTAAAGATTTCAGCTTTTCGTGTTTCCCTTTACTTGAGTCTTAACACTCGCTAATCTAGCGGAGGTTTTATAAGAAAATCAAGCCATATTTCAAAATTCCTATTCCTTACTTAAAACGTCTAATTCTCAAACAAAATGAGATTCAAGTAAGCAAATCCTATTTTTACTTTAGGATTCCTTAAAATGAACCTTTCTTCACTTGGGATAAGTCGCAGGGATGGGGAAAGAATTAACATGGTCCCTTCTGAAGTGTCCTATGGTTTGAGGTAAAGAGGCGGAAAATTGCTTCTTTGTGAGCTTTTGGCTATTTTTTTCTATTTTTCATAGAGGGTCTCCCTTTGAGAGTATTTTTTCTTTGTTCCCTCTTTTCCAAAGAAGAAACGATGTTTCTTTTTGGATTCATCTTTCTTTTGAAAAAGAGATTTTTGTAGGGATTTTCCTTTTTGCTTTTTGGCCAAGTTTTCCTTTTGGGGAAGAGAAGAGAAGAGGGGAAGGACTTATCCCAAGGATCTACTTGATTCATCCTAGATCAACCTATTTAGAAATAGCACGTACTACTTGCAAGTATCTTGCTATTTTGAACCAGGCCTTCTTTTGTAAGAAGAAGAATTTTGAATTGTAACCCCTTTGTTTTTGAAAACTCTGCTTTTTCGCAAGCATCGATTCTCTCATTCAGGGTTGCACAATCTACCTTGATCCTCACTCACGAAGTTTCAAAGGAGATTTCCTCAAAATATTTTCGCAATAGGACTTAGCTTAGACCCTACACATGGTATTTTTTCAAATATTGGGCATTCATAGGGTCTGCTAAATTCCAACCCTCAACATCGTCTAACCAGTAGGCGTTGTTCATGGTGGTTCCACGTACAACATAAGGACCATCCCACTTGGGCCGCCATTTCCAAGTGGATGTGGGCCACGATGTTGGATGATTTTTAGCACAAGGTCTCCCACTTTGAAGCGGTGAGGCTTCATATGCTTCTCATAATGTCGGGCTACCCTTTGCTGGTATGCATGTGCATGATCCATGGCAAGGAGCCTTCTCTCATCTAATAAATCAAGCTCGGCCATTCTAGCATGTTGTAGCGTCTCTAGGGGAAGGTCGAGTGTAAGTGATGTATGAAATGAATGCAGTTTGGTATGAATGGGGAGAATGGCGTTTGTGCCATAGACCAACTCAAATGGTATGACATTTGTGGGAGTTTGGAATGAAGTCCTATAAGCCCATAAGGCTTCATCGAACTTCTCATGCCACGTCCTACCCTTCTCTAAAGTTTTCTCAATAATGCTTATGAGAGTTTTGTTGGTGGCTTCAGCTTGACCTTAGCTTTGAGGGTAGTAGGGCGATGAGAAGTGGTGAGTTATGCCATACGTGTTACATAACTTTACCATCCTCTCATTTTTTAACGGGATGCCAATATCAGACACTAGGTCTTTTGGAACCCCAAATCGAGCCAAAATATTTTTCCTAATGAATGCCACTACATGTTGCCCCTGGACATTGGTCAGGGAGGTAGCTTCAACCCATTTGGAAAAGTATTCAGTGGCTGCTAGGATAAACCTATGCCCGTTTGATGCATTTGGAAAAATTGGTCCTATGATGTCAAACGCCCACATGGTGAATGGCCATGGGCTGACCACGGAATGCAGGGTGGATGACGGGATATGAATGGCATGTCTATGCACTTGACATGGGTGACACTTCCTAACATGGTTATGACAATCCTGCTTTAGAGTGGACCAAAAGTAACCAACCCTAAGTATTTTCATTGCCATCATATTGGCATTTACATGCCCTCCACATTCTCCATCGTGGAATTCATGCATTACTATCCTAGCCCCCTCAAGGTCGACACACCTCAATAAGATGCTAGTAAAACTCTTTTTATAAAGAATCCCTTCCAAAATCATGTATCGGGTTGAAATCTTTCGAATAAAAGCTTTGTCTTTAGATGAAGCGAATTCTGAAAATCCTCCGTTTTCTAAGAAATCTTTAATGTCTTGAAACTAGGGTTTTTCAGTGGAAGTTGTATTGTTTTGGCAAATCTCCAAATCGTGTGTGGATGGAGTGGGTGAGTGCTATATTTCTAAGGATCGAGTTCCCAAGGTGGTATCGACCCTTAGGGCTAAGTCCAAGGATGAGAGGGCATCGGCTATGCCATTATCCTCTCTTCCTACGTGTGTGAGTGTGCATGATTGGAACGACTCGTCCAGCTTGGTGTCCAATTCGTGGTATGGAAGAAGTTTTTCATTTTTGACTTGCCAAATTTTTAAAACTTGGTTTATGACAAGTAAAAAGTCTCCAAAGTCTTCAATGCATGATGCCCCTAGAGTTTTCGAAATTTTTAAGCCTTGTATGAGTGCTTCATACTCATCTGTATTGTTGAAACATTCGAAATCTAGGCGAATGGCGATGGGTATTTCTCTCTTTTCAGGGGATATGAGGATGATTCTTGTCCCAGCCCCTCTTTGGTTTCGTGCCTCATCGAAGTGCATCTTCCACACTTAGTTTTCACTTGAGCAATTTGATAAAATATGATTTTGAAATTGGTTTTGAAAGATGCCTTCATCGAGCATTTTATCAAGTGTGGGATATGAATCATCTAAAGGGAAGTTAGCCACATAATCGGCAAGGGCTTGCCCCTTGATGGAGGTTTGATGGTAGAATTTCAGGTCATACTCCATCAAGAGGAGCTGCCATTTACCCAACCTACCTGTGAGGATAGGTTTTTCAAACAAATGCTTGATTGGATCAAGCCTAGACACTATCCAGATCTCATGATCTAGGAAATAATGTCGAAATTTCTGATAGGCCCATACCAAGGCCAAGCACGTCTTCTCCATGGCTTGATAGTTTCGTTCATAAGCCAATAGAGTTTTCAAAATATAGTAAATGGCATACTCTTTATGGGTATCATCCTCATATTAAGCTAATAAGGCACCCAAAGCATTCACATGCACAGAAATATAAAATAAAAGGTTTTCCTTGCTTTGGAGGGTTTAAAACAGGAGGATTAACCAAATACGTTTTTAATCTTTCGAAAGCTTTTTGGCAATCATCGTCCCACACAAATTTCACCCCTTTTCTCAAAAGTTCATTGAAAGGTTCGCATCTTGTAGCGAGGTTCGAAATAAACCTTCTAATTGATTGGAGGCGACCTTGGAAGCTTCGGATTTGAGTTAAATTGGAGGGTGGAGGCATATCTATAATGGCTCGACACTTAGAGGGGTCGACTTCAATGCCCCTTTGGCTTACCATAAAACCTAAAAGCTTGTCGGATTCTACTCTGAAGACGCACTTTTGAGGGTTTAGTTTTACTTTATAAAGCCTCAATCTTTCAAAAACTTTTTGCAAAGATTCGATATGTGTATCTCGGGTTTTTGACTTTACCAAGAGATCATCTATATACACTTCTAAGAGCTCATGAATTTGATCGTGAAAGATCGTGGTCATGGCTCTTTGGGATGTGGCACCGGCGTTTTTCAAACCAAAGGGCATGACTGTATAGCAGTACGTGCTCCAGGGTGTAGTAAAAGTAGTTTTAGCTTGGTCTCTTGGGGCTAATTTGATTTGATTATAGCCCGAGTAGCCATCCATAAAGGAAAACATTTCATGATTTGCAGTACTATCGATTATCAAATCAATATTTGGTAAAGGGAAGCTATCCTTTGGCGTGGCTTTGTTCATATTTCTGAAATCAATGCAAATTTGAATTTTCCCATTGGTTTTTCGAACTACAATAATATTTGAAAGCCAATCAGAATACGCAATGGGTTTTATAAAACCAGCTTTAAGTAGATCTTCTAAACCCTCTTTCACTTGTGAGTGTACGTTCGGGTGAATCTTTCTAAGCTTTTCTTTTATGGGTTTTGATTCTAGATTTATGGGAAGATAATGCTCTACCACTTTTGGGTCTATACCTAGCATGTCTTCGTAAGTCCATGCAAACACATCGATATAGGTTTTCAAGAATGCAATGAATGATGCTTTTTCATGCTCATGCAAACATGCTCCTATTTTAATGTGTTTGGGTTTTGGTTCATTCCCTAAGTTGATCTCTAGGAAATCTCCTCCTACAGAATTCAAAGGTTTTTCAAAATCGAGGATTTTGTTGAACTCGGGAAGCTCACAGGTTGGATCCTCCTCAAGGAGAAAGGGATCTTCCTCCGTGCTTTGATCATTCTCGAGGATTCTAAATCCTAGGGAATTTGGAGTTAATGCATGGTTTTTGCCAACACCTAGTTTTGGTTTTGGAATTTCTATAGGTTTTGAAGACTTGGGTCCTTTTATGAAGACGATTTCTTCAAAATCCTTGGTTTTTTCCAAATTTTTACCAGGAGCTGGTATACACAAGATTTTGTTTTTGGAATTTTCTAATTTTTCGATTTTTTTGGTTTTCTGCAAAGGAAAGATATTTGAAGCTATATAAACTACAACTTTTTTGGATTTTTCGCAAATTTCTAATGTTTTTGGTTTTTGAGATTTTTCCATTTGTTTTTGGATTTTGAAATTTTGTATTTTTTTTTATTTTTGGTTAAGGAGGGATCTTCCATCATACCTACAAAGGAAAGTGCCACAAATTAGACTCTAAATAAGAGGTCTAAATCATAGGTTTATGCTTTAATAGGTTCATGGGCACCCTTGACCCAAGTAGTCGTAGGTGGTGGTTCTGGGGGTATGATGGGGATATATCCTATCCCATACCTATTTGGGTTTGCCTTTGGTATTATGGGCTCGAGGCCACCTTGGTTTTGTGTCCCTAGGCTTTGCTAGGGCATGTAAACCATGTTCAATAGCATGTTCCAAGACTTTTGTTTTTCGAAAAGTTTTGATATAATTCATGGCTTTGGAACTTGCTATCGTCCATGTCATGCTTGAATGGTTTACTTAGGGACTTTGGAAATAGTTGGCACTTGGTCTTTCCTAGGAGGATTATGGTTTTGGGTAGGTAAGCTTTGGGCTGCCCCTTGATTTGTAGGATTTTCTTAGGTTTTTAGAGGACGATCTTGGGCGTTCTGACCAATGGTTTCCCAAGGTTGTCCTCAGAGGTTTGGTGACCTGATAAGCAAGAGAAATTTTGTATTCTCTGAAGCTGAGGATGGTTTTCTCCTAGAATCACCACAATCTGGTTGTCATAGGAGATTTTCACACACCTATAGAAGGTGGATGGTACAGCTCGCAGGTTGTGTATCCATGGTCTTCCAAGCAGCAGGTTGTAATGGGGGTGTATGTCTAAGACATGGAACACTCCTGCGTGGGCTATGCCCCCTATTTCCATAGGTAACTCTATAGCTCCCAACGTTTAGATGCATTCCCATTGTATCTAGTGATTACGATGGGGCTTGGGTTCATGGAGGTCAAGGTGACTCCGATTTGACATGCCACGTGGAGCGAAAGGATGTTGAGACCTCCTCTCCCATCAACTAAGCATTTGTCGAGAGGATAGTGATTCAATACTACCTCGATATGCAAAGCTTGGTTATGGGTTTCATACAGTCTTTCTATCTCGTCTTCCGAGAACATGATTGACGTCTTTGCACATATAGGTGCCACTTGAAAAGATAAGGACTCGGGAGTTATGTTTGAGTTAACCTTGGCTCTTTCTAAGATTTTTTCTAAAACAATCTTATGCCTAGGTGAGGTCTGTATCAGCTCTAGGATGGACATGTTTATTGGGATCTTAGAAAGATGATTTTTGAAATCATATGTAGTTAAAACAATTTGACCTTTGTCCATTTTTTGCGAAACCTTAGGAATGCATGCTTTTGAAGGGCTAGGGATACTGACCACTTTTTTAGCAGTTTTTTCTAAGTGTTGGGGTTGATAGATCCTCCCCGACCTGGTCACTTTCCCTACACTTTGCCTAAGGCTCGTTCCTATTGTGGCTCTATTTGAGTGCTTTGGAGCACCTCGAATTTCTAGAATAGCTCTAACTGGGGGTGGGACTCTAAGCGCTCCTCGGATTACTACTTGGCATTTTTCTTATAAATGATGAGAGATGATGCATAAGTAGTAAAACCAGAATGTGATGGATGCACTAAACTTTTCAAAGTTGAGAAAGCACAAACCTCTTTTCCCCTGCCACTAGTGCTTGCGTGATTGGGGAAGGTTTCTTTGAATATAGCTTGGGTAGGCTCTGGTTTCTCAATGACCTGGAGCCGACCCTGCTCTATCAAGTTCTCAATTTTATTGAGAAGGGAGAAACATTGGTTTGTATCATGGCTCTTGAGCCGATGATACTTGCAAAAATGATTCAAAAACCTCCCTTTTCAGGTGTTTCCCTCGGGAATTTTGGGAGTGTGATAAACCCTTGGGCAAGAAGGAGGTCAAGGACCTCTGAGAAAGGTTGCCCCAGTGGGGTATACTCTCGTTTTTCAAAAGTTTTTTGTAACTTTTTTTCATTTTTTGGTTTAAACTCTTTTGAAGTGCTCGTCGGGCTTGGATCCACTCGGGCGTTTGCAACTTTTTAGGGTTTTGCCCCTTTGTCCATAGTGGGTAACCCATAAGTTTCAGGTTTTTCCAAACGTGATTTTTGTAAAATATTTCCTTTCCATAGGTGATCGTAGACTCCCTTTTTCAGATTTGTTTCAAAGAGTGAAGCCTTCTTGATCAACTTATGGAAAGTCGATATTTCGTGCAAAGAGAGAAGAGTTTTCAATTCATTTTTGAAATTATCGAGGATGAGCATTACTGCGCATCCTTCAGAAATCGGCTCTCTTACTTGCCCGAGGAGGGACCTCCAACGAACGATGAATGCGTGTACATCCTCGTTTGCAGCTTGCTTTGTATCCCTCAAAGTATTTAAAGTTGGTGTTACTTCTACATTATGTGAAAATCTTTGCATAAAGCAGTTCGCTAACTCTTCAAAAGTTGTGAACTGACTCAAATCGTAGGAAGCAAGCCATTTTGAAGCAATACCTTTGAGGGAAAGGAGAAACCAATATATCCACTTTGTCGAGTCCTTTTTCTTTTTGTGGGCTCGACGAGAAAAGAGTTGCAGGTGGGATCTAGGATCCCCCGTGCCATCGTACCGATGAAAGTTCGGTATCTTGTCATCACTGTCTGTTTCGTAATCCAAAGGAAGGAAATCAGACAGGACGTACGTTCTCTTTTCTTTATTTTGCCCTTTTAGCAGCTGTTGCAGGGCTTTTTGGTCCTTGTGAGTGAAGGACTCATGATATTGGTTTCCCTCCATTGTGGAGGCTTCCTTAAGTTTTTGAGATTTTTCGAATTTCTTCTTAGCTTTTGCCGGTTCGCCATGAGATGAACAAGAATCAGCTGCCTCTGCCTCTTGGCTAAGTGCAGCGATTTTTGCTTCGAAGTCGTTTTGCAAGTCTTCAATCTCTTCTCTTCTGTTTTTAAAATTTTTCGAAAGTTTTTTTGAATGGGAACTTGATGAGCGCGAGAGACGGCTGGACACTTCATTGGAGTCTGAACTCAACATGACTCTGATGCTTTGTTTTGAAAACTAACTATGAAATGCAAAAAGGCAAAGAGTTAAATACTTTTCCTGAAAAATTTTCAAGAGCTTTGTTCGTTTGATTGATATTTTCTCAAGACCCGGGTCCCATCGGGCGTGCCAAATTGTAAGCACAAAAATTTTTACTCCTGGTTCTGAAGTCGGAAATGAACATTTTCGAGTTTACGTTGCTTTTAAGGGTGTGCTAGCTAGCTTGCTCAAGCTAGAGAAGTTTTTAAGATATCTGACATTTTGAAAGGGGATTGTGAGCAAGCGGGATCTTTTCGCTTGAAACCTTCTTGAACCGGTGCTCAAGGGTTGGTTTAAGCGCTTTAGAAAATATTTGATTTTTTAAACAAACATATATTTTTGAAAGAAAAGTAAATTGTTTCGATGTATGCCTAAATTGCAGTTTTTATTACGGGGGTTGCACGTTTTCAAGTCTCTCGAGTTTTAGCTATTTTAGGCGGGCTGTGTGTGTTTTAAGTGGCCTAGATTTAGCGAGTTTGAGCGTAGATTCGGGGTTTTCTCTTTGAAAATACGTGAATGCAAGGGTGCACAAATACTCTTCGGGTTTGATATGATGTGAGCTAGGCTCGAATTAAAAGCAACTCACACACACAACTTAATGTAAATACCCGAATGAAAGTGCAACTCACGCAGCTAAAGGGAAATACCCGAACTTGAAAGCAACTCACACGATTTGAATGTAAATTGCAGAATTGAAATATACTTATATATTTAAGAGCGGAAAGGCTCAATGCATGCATATGTGTAGTGTAGAATTGAAATGACAAACTCACATGACTTGAATTGAACTTGCCGAAATTGAAATATAAGTATATAAGAGCGGAAAGGCTCAATGTGAGTAAGTGCTCTTGGTGTGTAAATGGAAAGACAACTCACACAACTGGAATTGAACCACCCAGAAATGTAATTGCGTACACAACTTGGAATGTAAAACTCACGCAACTTGAAAGCATATAGATACACTATATCTTATGAGCAACAAAGGCCCAAAATGTGCGTGAGAGTGTAGAGCAAGTGCTCGAGTACTCTTGTGTGCAAGTGTGGAAGCTTAAATGACAAACTCACACGACTTGAATGTAAAACCCACGCAGCTGAAAAATATAGAAATATGCTATATCTTATGAGTAACAAAGACTCAAAATGTGCGTGAGGGTGTGGAGCAAGTGCTCGAGTACTTGTGTGTGTATGTGTGGAAGCTTAAATGACAAACTCACACAACTTGAATGTAACAACCCAAATTAAATTGCAACTCACACAGCTTTTACTAAAGTCTTTGGAGTAAGAGCGAAAGCTCAATGTGTGTGCAATAGTGTGCAATTAAGAGCAGAAAGGCTCAAGTGCACATGGGTGTCTTGTGTACGTTTAAGAGCAAAGAGGTTCAAGTGTGTGTGTGTGGCTTGTGTATCAAGCACCAATATTACATTTCGGGGGGAGACTACGCTCCATTATTACAACCTCGGATCAAATTGAATTGAAATTTAAAGGAGTAAGGTAAAAACCGAATTTAAACACTTACAAGTGGTCGTCTTCTCCTCTTGATGTGCTTGAATCCGTCCACCTTGGCAGCCAATCGATAGGTCTCCCTAGATGGGGTTGGACGTGAGAGTTTAGGATTTAGAGGGTGCTTGGGAAAACCGGGTGTTTAGGCCTTGGAAGGGCTTGGTTTGGCCGTGCTAGGGTAGGCTAAGGTAGGACACGGCTGGAGTGGGGCAGGTCCTAAGGGACAGGGGTGCAGCTGGGCTAAGGCGCAGTAAGGTGCTAGGCACCGGGTGTGACAGGGCGCGCGGGGTGCCACAGGAGAACGTTGGCGCGTTGGACAGGCGCTAGGGTGCAATAGGGGGCTAGGGACATCGCGGCGTTCAACGGGGCGCGTCGGCGCGCTGGGCACGCGAGACAGGCACGCAGGGCGTAACCGGGTAGTGTCTAGAGGGTGTGGTTCAAATCGAGTGCAGCTGCACTCGGTTGGGCTTAGATGTGGGTAGGTTAGGTGGTTTTTGAGTTGGTTTAGGTGAAAGTGGCTAAGTTTAAGCTAGCTTAGGGTGAGGTTTAGTGGGGTAGGTTAGGTGGTTTAGGCTAGATTAGGATGGGGTTAGGGAGACCTACCTCTTGGAGCCGGTCCACCGCCCGTAGCCCATGCCTCCACGCCTTGTTGCAGCCACTCCTTCACGTTGGTGCAACCCTTGGCTAGGTCTAGGTTCATATAAGCTTGAACCTATACCCTTGATCAAGCCCACATGGCTATAGCCCACCACTCACTCTCTCTCTTCCCAAGCCTCTCTTGAATTTCATGTGAACCCTCTTTTGGGGACCCCCTCACCTCTATTTATAGGCAAATGAGGTGGGTCTTGGATATGGGTCTTGGAATCTGGATCCGATCCAAACACTATTTGGGTCTGGATCTCAGATCTCGGATATTTGGGATCTCGAAACACTATTTGGATCTAGATCTAGATATTTGGGTCCAGATCCAATCTAAATTTTCTTTTCTTCAGTCCTTCTTGGCGTTTAGAGACGAACGGTTTGCGTGGGCCATGATTTCATCAACGCACCATCTTGTATTGGGTTTTCACTAAGTTTGCCGTCCGAACTCCTTCTAACCTTTTTGGACTTCGTTTTACATGGTTTTTGATATTTATGGCTTGGATTTCTGTTGATTTGGTGGATGCTCTTGGCTTGATGTTTGATGCTCTAGGCTTGAAGTCTGCTCTTGGCCCAAGCTCTTCTTTCACCTTTTGATCTTGCTTTCTATTAGGCTGGGCTGACTTCCGGGCTTTGAACCTGCTTTTGAGGCTGCTTTTAGTCAGGCTTCACCTATTGGCTTTTGCCTTTTTGCAAAAATGGGACTTGGCCCGAATTCAAGAAATTCATATTTCGTACGGGGTTTAAAACAAGAGTTTAGAGCTTTTACAACTCTTGGGTTTTCGAAAACTCCAAAATCTGGTTTTGAAATGGATTTTCAAACCAGGTTTTTTAAATTCGTTTGATTTTGGGGTGTTTACAGACGGATGCGGGGGGTAAGGAAGCTAGTCCTAGATAATAAGATTCGTATTGGTTCTTCGAATATTGAAACATTATCCGATAAGTTAATGGAGGTGGTAGATACTATGATTCGAAGAAAGATTCATATTCTATATTTACAAGAGACAAAATGGGTTGGAGAAAAAGCAAAGGAGATAGAAGATATAGATTTTAAATTATGGTACTCAGGTAAGGAAAAGGCTCGAAACGGAGTTGGTATTATCATAAATAAAGATTTAAAGGATAGTGTAGTAGACATACAACGATATGGTGACCGAATCGTGACGTTGAAATTAGTGTTAGAAGCAGAGGTTTTGAATATAGTTTGTGCTTACACACCCCAAGTAGGACTAGAAGATAGTATAACGACAACTTTTTGGGAAGAGTTAGATTAGGTGATTCAAAAGATTCTACAAAGGGAGATGATTTGTTTAGGAGGAGACTTAAATGGACATGTCGGTAAAGAGGCATTAGGATATCAAGGGATTCATGGAAACTTTGGTTTTGGGGATATAAATGAGGAAGGTAGGGCGATTTTAAATTTTGCTATGGCATTTGATCTCTTTATAGTCAATACAATCTTCAAAAAACGAGATGAACATTTAATTACTTATAAGAGTGGCTTATCATAAACATAAATTGATTACTTTATTTGTAGAAAAAAAGATAGAGCGTGTTGTAAAGATTGCAAGGTAATTCTCGAGAAAGCTTAACCACCCAACATCGACTTTTAGTTATGGAATTACAAATAAAAAAATGGACAAAGAAGAAAAGAGTGCATCGAGCTATTCGGACTAAATGGTGGAACCTCAAAAGCGAGATAGAAGGTTTAAATAGAAAGTCCTTCAAGGAGATGTTTGGAATTATGTTGGTGTATATGTTTATATGTATGTATCCATATACATGTATGTATATAATATATAATATATATACATACAATACTTACATATAATACATATGCATATATACATGCATGTACATATATATATATATATATGTGCACAATTACATACACATACAGATATAGAGAGATTGTATATATACAGTGTATATAACTGAATTGAATCAAACTGAAATAATTTGGTTTGGTTAGGATACCTACACAATTCAGATTGGGTTTGGTTTTCAAGTGTAAGGGAAGTTAAGGTTTTTGTCAAAATTGGTTTATGAATTAGACCATTCTATGAGAAATGAAATGGCCGCAATCAAAATCCCCTGATTGGCATTTAACATTACAAAATTACAAGAATATGAATTTATTGAAAGTGTGGTTTTGTATTAATTACACTTGGGCTTGTTATGGGTAAGACACATAAACGATCCTAGCCTCAGTGACCAAGTCTGGTTTCAAACCGAACCAATGGCTCCAACAAGAATTGAACCAAAACAAGAACAACTAAAACTAGAATAGGTAAGAGGATTACTATTTGCATATCCTTTTTACTATCCACACATAATTTTGGCATTCTTTTTTGGCATACAACAATTTCTCTCTCCTCTCCACACCTAATTTTGGCATTCTTTTTTTTACTCTGATAATTGACATTTAGTTTGTTTAGATCTATTGTTGTTTTCTTCATAACTAAGGAATACATGATTATATCTTATGAAGTTCACTCAAAATTTATGAAAGAAGAAAGAAGGAAAAAGAAAGAGACGATTTATTTGACTAATTTTGGATTTTTATAGGTTTTGAGAGGTTGATTATTAGTAATATCTTCTAGGTTTATGTTGTTTTTGTTTTTTCCGTTTGGTTAACGTTTCACAGTTTTGGGTCAAATAATTTACTTGCTAGATTTTTTATTAGAAACATGATACACGCATGTATGTCTCCAAGGTGAGACACAAATTAGGTGGGTCTCTCCTTGGAAAGAGAGATGCTACAAAACAATGTCTCTCCCTCAAGGGGAGACATAGCTGGTTTGTATCTCTTCCTGAAAGAGATACGTGATTCAGGCATGTCTCCTCCCAAGGTGAGATGTGACTAGGCTCCATCTCAATCAAATGAGACGTGTGTTATATTTTATATATGCTTCGAAACCATATCTCTCTATGTATTGCAAAATCACAAACAACTCGAGCAAAAATAGTTACGATGGAATCAATTTGGAGAAGATGACAACTGATCAAAGTACTTATTATACCGATACTAAGCAGAGTGAAAGTTATCATAGTGTATCGAATGATGTATTTGTTGATCAGTTGACTAATGAGGTACAAGAAAAATTTGTTAATCCTAATGGTGATGGACTTGACCATTCACTTGTGTTTGTGACAACCTTGAAGATATTCTCGAAGATAATGATAGTCTATCTTAATGTGCTTCATCCATTTCATGAAATGTGTTATTGTTTGTGCCATGCATTACACTTTTATTATCACAAAACATCACGGTTGTGGAACTAATGTTGATATCAAGACCCTGAAATAATCTCCTCAACAAAACTAGCTTTGTTGTCATATTCATCATGGTTGTGTATTTAACTTTAGTAGATGAAAGCGATACTTTTCTGCTGCTTTTACATATTCATAATACGAGGGAATCACTAAGAAATATACAATAATTAGTGTGGAGTGCTACTATTAACATTATCACTTCAATCCACGTGAGTGTATGTAGTTAAGCTAAACAAGAAAGAGGAAGGTCAAAAGACTCCCATGTCATTAGTGTCCTTGATATGTCCTACTATCTTCATATCAACGCTCATATGCAATATAGTGGGTGCATATTGGGATTGGATGAATGTGTCAACAACATGAGTAATGTCACGATGCGTAATAGCAAGATAATGTTGATCAACTATCATTTAGTGGTTGGGCACGAGATCACTCAAAAGTCCTCCTTCAAGCCTTAACTTTTGATTAAGAACCTCTAGTGTTTCAACCACCTTGTTGTCGGTGAAGCTTGGTCTAGCAACCACATCATTATCAGACTTAGTTTGAGATAAGAGATACCCTCATTAGTTCATGTCACCTTAATACCAAGAAAGTATCTCAAGTCTAAGACTCTAAGTTCCTTTATTTCGAACTCTCGGTATAATTCTTGCTTAATCTGTTATACACCTATATCATCACTCCTTGTACTAACTATATAATCTACATATTGTAACGAAACAAGCTTGCAAGCTTTCGGTGGCTACCACGGTCCACCATAACTCATTTGCACAAATTCACGAGCAAAACACCAAACACTTGGTATGGATAAAAGAAATGAATCTTGAGAAAAATAATCTTTATTAATCAAACACCAAGACTTAATATAGAAGAGTTGATACTCAACCCTTTTTATAGGTATGAGACAAGAGAGTTGTTGGCAATAATGCTGCCAACAATTAGGTTATGTTGTCCTAAAGGAACAATTTTGCGCTTTATAGAGATAAGAAATATAATAAGAAAAAAATTATAAAAAATAAACAAATATTACATCTTATTTATTATACATTTAACACCCCTTTCAAACTTTTTGAGCGTAATACAAGAAGTTTGTCTATTAAAAGGTTGAATGTTGGCACAACAAGAGACTTGGTGAATATGTTTGGAAGTAGATATTCTTAATCAACATATTCAAGGTTGAATATCCACACCACTTTTATTATCCACACACCCCTATTTTGAATCACCGAACAATGTATTATTATGTGTTATATTTCGAACCTTATATCCTTTTATGTATTGCAGAATAACAAACTCAAACAAAAACATTTATGATGTAATCAATTTGGAGAAGACAACGATTGATCAAAGAGCTTATTATACTAAGGCTAAAGAGAATGGAAGTTATTATAGTGCATCCGATGATATATTTGTTGAGTGGTTGGCCAATGAGGTAGAAGAACAATTTGTTGATTATAAGGGTGATGGACCTCACTATTCATTCATATTTATGACCTAAGATGTGTTTAGGAGTCATAATGAACTTATTGAGTATGAGTAAATATAATATTTTATTATTATTCTTTGTTCGAAAAGTAAATGCATAACAAGTAACGTATAGCTTGGGTTTAAAATGAGTGACAAATACATGGCGAATAAAAATATTGATGTTGAAAATAGTATATGAATGGGGCACTAAAAAGGAAGACTGTCAATTTTTATTGAGAGGAGTGAGTGCAATCGATGGTTATTAGAGTTAGATCTAGTAAATGAGACACATAACTACCTTCTAGGTTTTTATCTCGAAGGGCATGCTTTTGTAGGAAGATTGAGTGAATCTAAGAACAATGTGTCAAAAAACTTTACAAAAATCATTACAAATCGAAGCATATTTTGATACATTTAAAACGGGTTGACGAGACAAATGTGAGTACGGCAAGGCATATTTATAATACATAAATAAAAATTAAGAAGAAAAATAGGAGTTCTTGAAGTGTTCTACAACTACTACATGATTTAGATGCTCACAAATATTATATAGACATTGAAATTATTTTTTATAAACGTATCGAGATGTATATACAAATGAGAGCACCATGAGATGATATTGTATATGACATTGATGATGATTAGATACTATTTGTAGTTTTTACATCTAATTATTTTTTCAATTCAAATGAAAGTATTATTTTATAAAAATCATGTATATTGAGTGAAAATAGTGGAAAACCAAAATTTCTTTAATTACAAACATCATTTACATATACATATAATGAATAATACAAAATAACATCCCAAATAGAAGATGTAAACCCAATATATAATGGTTCGTCTCAATGCATGGATCATCTACAATGTCGAGCTCACACATCCTCAATATCATCCTTATATATAGTCAATCAATATTTTCATTGGTAGCACTCTTCGTATGTCTAAGAACTCCAACAACGCATGGTCACCCGACATTGACCATGGCATGTGCTCTAAATGTACTAAAGTTGGCGTTAGTGTGTCACGTACTGAAGTAAGACGTTGGTATCAGAAAGTATTTATAAAAAAAGTTATTATTATAATAAAATCAAAACAATTTTAAGGGCCAAACTAATATATATACAATTATTCATTTACTTTCATGAAGAATGATGTATCATGTTACCTAGTTGGAGTTGGATACAATTGACTTATAGAATCTTTTCAAATAAATCGATGTGTTCGAGGAATATATCACTCCATGTACAACTCATCATACTTATAAGGATAAATTGTTGGAACACTAAAGTGGTAAAGATCAAAATAGTGTAAGCATTGTGTCTCCGAAGTAGTGTCATATGACTCATATTATGCATAGTGTGAGCATTGTGCCTCCTAAGTAGCATCACATAACTCATATTGTACCTCATATGCATGGGTTTTGTAGGTGTATTTGCAATAAAAGGCTTATTGGCACAATTGGGATGCCTTGACAATAACTGAATTATCAAACTACTTGATCTGAAATATATGGTTCCAAATATCTATAAACTGAATACATGTGTATACGGTTCCAAATGTTTACACACTGAATACTTATATGCATTTTTCCAACTATACGATTATCAATCAATGTATATTGCATAAAATAAAAGATAATAATGTATAACATCAAAGGTTGTGTTTAATATAAAAATTAATAATATAGTTGTAGTTTCAAAAAATATATGTTATATCATCATCAAATCCAATTGCTTACGGTATTTAGTAAGTCGATCGATAGGAGATTGCCCGTGATAAACATTTATCGTTCATCGGCCTTCTTGTGGTTCCCCATCTAGTCATTTTGGTTGCATGCTAACTTTGAAAGGTGAGAAATACTTATAAATCTATGCCTATAATTAAAATACATAACTTAGTTATTAAATTATAAAAATTGACAATATAGAAGATATTATAGTAAACAACAATAGTATAAGTTCTTACTTCAAGGAAATAGTATGCCCACTAAGTTGTTGTGCCTCTATCCGAGATACCTTTTATAGTTGTAAGCTAATGTTGTTGCAACCCAAACATAATTGTCAACCCACCAAACATCATGTATCAATAGATACATGATTGTTATTGATACTCTATCTTTAGACTTATCTTAATATAATGTACAACCTAGCTAATATAATAAATATAACAAAGCTTTATTTTCTTTACAAACTCTCCTTTTTAAAAAATTACTTTGAAACATTGTTGTTGCTAATAGAACAAATATAATAAGCTAATGGTTTCAAACTTAATTTCTCGTACTACAACAATGTTAATCCCCAACATATCACTCGAAATGCCTTTGTTGCTTCTAGCCATCATTTCTTGTGTCAAGACAATGAGTTGTCCCTCCATTGAAAGACCAAGTATCTCGTAGATATCATGAAATGTTATAGTCATCTCACCTTATGGCGTGTGAAAGTTGTTAGTGTTTGGTTGTCAACGCTCGATAAAAGTAATTAACGCATGATCTATAGGTTTATACAATAAACATTCCTGCTCAATCAACCTACTTTCATATGCAATTTAAACCCAATTACCGGGCCTCACATTTGTTTGCTTTACTAACCATGTTTTGCCAACAACATAACTTGTGTGGGCTATTACAACCTTTCGTATTGACTGCATATTTATGTTTATATAGTTAATTGGAATAATGAGCATTGGTGTTGAATACATAATTTCACTAAAGTCAGAAATTGCTTGTTCCTCCTAGATCTTATAAGCAATGTAACCTTCAAAGCTATGGTATAATCTTGATATATGAGGGAATCACTCATCCTCACTCTTTGCAATATCAATCTCAGTCTTTGAGGTTGATATATCTTTTTTATAATGTGAAGGTTTGGCTTCAGGAACATTCATATATGCCAAAATGTCTTCTTTATCCTTATTGTCGTTTGTGAGGTCATCTTCTGTATGGTATGGTGTTACGGCTTTTAAATGAACCGATGATGTTATGCTATTTTGCTCATGTCTCATAAGGCATATATCTATAACAAAAAAAGTAAAATTAGTTAATTAAATCAAAACAAGAGAGACACATCTAGGATGATGTGGCCCAGGTGTGTTTCTCCTACACGGTGGACATCTCTCACCAAGAGAGACCTAATGGGTTTTCCGGTGAGAATATGACTGAAACATAATGAAAACAAAAAAATACGATAAAACAAAAACCAAATCAACAACATACCTCGACAAATCACCGAATCTCCTTCGAATTGGCCTCCTATTTCTTCTTTTCCTCTTTCTGTTCTTTTTTCTTTTTCTTCCTCCTTTTTCGACACATTTTGATGAGATTCTTTATTATAAATAGATGTAGATCGAGCAATGGGTGAATGGGGTAGACTGGAGAGCGAAGAACGGGCAGAAAAATGAGCAAAAGGGGGATGATGAATGGTAGTTCGCACAAGAAGAGAGAAAGAGTCTATTTAGATGAAAAGGGTATTGTAATAATTACTGGAGATTACTAGAGGTATTTTGGAAAATCTGAAAAAATGATTGTGTGGAAGTAAAAGGGATGTACGTGTGTATGAATCCTGATAGTTAAACTGGGCTTAAAGGTGGACTTAGAATTGAACGGCACCCAATTTAGTTCCGGTTCCATCTTTCATGTAATGGAACCATCAGTTTCAAAACGACAATTCCCTTATTTTAATATTTTTTCTGATTTTTTAAAGCAATTTAGGACAAACTGAAATTGATGATTCTAAACTGGAAGCGGTTCAATGTCGGTTTAGTTCCAATTCTTAGTTCCATACAAATCAGAACCAGCGATTTGAAACCCTCAGTTCCGTTCTACCCAAAACTTGTCATGTCCTATAGGGCTGTCAACTTACACGTTGGTCGTAAGTTCGAATTTCTAGGCATGCATACCAGGTTTACGCTTCTCGTTTTAGAAAAAGAACGAACCTAGCTGCTCGTAGATCTTCTCATTTGTCGGTGCTCAGTTTCCTTTGTCTCGTCCAAAGCTCATAATTTCATGCAAACATTCTTCCTACTTCTTGGTTATTCAGTATTCATAATACTATTGAAGTTATTTATAGATGTGATGTATGGGGCCTCTGGGCTATAGCAGGATGATGTTTTGAAGATGAGTTAAAATGCAAGTTCGAACAAGCTCAAACACGAGTTGAAACAAGTTAGAATGACTACAAACAATAACTCAGGTCAATACGTTCTAGCTCGATGTATTATGAACAGTGTGCATGTTGCCAACATGTTCGAAGATAAACTCGTATAAATAGAAGAACACGAACCAACTCGTATAGGAAATGAGCCGAAGAAGTACGTTTCGAGTCTGTTCATCTCGCTTACCAGCCATAGTTATATGCAGAATTTACAAACAGATGCTGGTAGGTCAATCTGGGCACAGTAGATGAGTTGCCATGGTTTATTGATCAGACTAGCAGAACAAGGCAAGACTATAAGAGTTGGACAAGTAAGATTTCCGGACATCTTTAGGACCAACTACTTGAAGTAGTTAATAAATTACTTAATATGGACAGCCACACGTAAGAACATTCCCAATGAGAAGCATTTTGGCCGTTGCAGTTCAATTATGGTCTTTATCAATTGCATTTAGAAGTATTTATCTGTATAATATTAAGTTGCATTCAACAACCAAGCATTGGGTCTAGTGGAAGGACTCGGCCCCTTAAGTGTGTAATCTTGGTTCGATTCCCCAAGACCGCGTATATGGAGCGATGCCCATTGGGAGGGGTCCCCTTCGCTGGTGTCTGACTGTACCCTGGGAGATTAGTCTCTCACGTTCAAGAACATTATTTCGCGGTCAAGATTCGATCTTTTCGAAGAAATGTATAGATCGTGCTCGTGCATGAGAAAAATGCATCAAGTACATTCTTGACAGTACAAGGCTTAAAATTTTTGTGGCCATTGTTAGTTATTTAGCGCTCATGGTCTAGAAAGATAAAAAATAAAATAGCATTCTTGACATCACTGCTTTGGATCATCAAGAGAAATCATATATATATTATATATATTATACATTACATAGCATAATAATAGAACATAGTATATATTATACATTACATAGCATATTGCTCAGTATAGGTCATTATACTGTACATTATATTAAGTAAACTATATTACATATTATATAACATTATACCTAATGTTAAATAAAACTTCATCTGAAAAAGTATTTTTAAAACTTATGGGGGGCATGGTCTATCAGGTTTGGGGATGAAAGCCCTAAGACCCATGGGGCAGTTTTAGAAAAGTAGTTTCGAAAGCGATATAGGGTCGGGTACGGTGAGAACCCGCCCACCCATGGCACCTTCTTGCCATTCCCAGTGACGAAAGTGGTTTTCAATCATTTTCACATCCCTCTGAGGATATGATTGCCCTGTGAGAGCATTAGTCAAATGTCCATATGTATATTTACCCCACGGAGCGTACCAAAATGAGAAATTAATGCTTCTTATGCCCTCAGCGAAGGGTAGGTAAAGATCACCTTAAGACACAAAAACCACTTCTCAAGTTCCACAATTTCGTATTTTTATGGTAACGAGAGTGATGTTTCCCGTTTCGGCACAACACATCATACATTTGTAAGCAGATCTTAAACATGCAAACCAAATAAATTGGATGGGTGCATTCAATGTTCAATGGGTCAAAAGTTCTAATTATAATAAAGTTCATTTGAAAAAAACGAAAACTATTTCTTGATTTCAACAAATAAAAAGATGGTAGAACAACAACCAAACCCCTTTCATATTATTATGGCAATTACACAAAATCAGAAGGTTAAGTTTATCAAGCAACAAGGTTAGTAACTTGAGCACAAGTTTGTTGCAGCTGGTCTAGTATGAGTGCTGCTGTCTCATATGAACAAATGAGACGATAATGAACAGCCTTAGCTGGTCTGGCTCGTTTACCAGTCCTAAGTACGAGGAGAAGGAGCCACACTACAGGCGTCTTCATTAATTGATGCGTCCTCGGTCGAGAAAAGTAACACATGGTTAAGTATATTCAAATGAGTGTCAACGGATTTCCTATAGTTCTTTGGATATACACTGATAATCATCTATGGCTGCAAAATGAATGATCAACTCTATATCATTTGATGGGCTTCTTGCTGCCCTTCATCTTAGTGATGACCACTATCAGGTTCTCTGAGCTTTCTTCTACACCAAAGAACCTTTAAGACTGTTCCGAAGAGTATAAGCCAGCATTTAGAAAAACTGGAAAAAATGGAAAAGAGCGAAAAAGAGAATATACCAATGAAAATACCAAATTAGAACCAAGGCCTTATCCCAGAGTGAGGTCAGGTATATGCATTTCTTAGTCACTCCATCTTCTGTTATATTAAGATTTGACATCGAAAAATCATGCACTAATATTTCCTTGGACCCTTTTGACGCCTTTTTCTGTCTATTTAAATATTCCCCATCTAGTTTCTCATGTATTCTCATCAGAACTCCATCTGACTGCCTCACCAAGTGTTGAAACCACATTGCCCCTTCTCGTCTTATAATTTATATCGTCTCACAACAGCATTTTCCCTAATAATCTCATTATGGATTCAGTTTATCCTTGCGATCCCACACCTGCCTCAACAATCTAGTGTCACTGTCATTTCTTTCATATGCCAACTCATGAATATCTGATCTTCTCTGTAGTATGCGCTTTTTCAGTTCAGTGGTATCCTTTTGCTGTAGTGGCCTCCACTGTAAATTCTGTGCATGTAATGTGTTTTACCTGGTCCGTCTAACCCCGTCTTGGCAATCAAAAGAAAACCAGTGGGCATCATTTTGTGCCACAAAATTCCCTGCAATAACAGTTAAGCTGAGATTGTGATTCACAATCGGTCATTGGACTATTGGAGTGCTCTGGCAGCTTGCTTGCTTTGAATCTGTTCACTCTTAGCCTAAACAACCTTCACCGACCAAAACAAAAACCAAGGCACGATTGGGTAATTCTATGTTCAACTTACCCTTTTTTGTCCTCAACTACTTTTTCCAATGAGTAACGAACGTGAGGTAAAAAACAGCAGAACAAGTAATTCTATTACACTTAAATCAATCATAACCATTAGATTGAATTTCCAGCTATCAGATTCCCTAACCAGAAGCTTACAGAACAGAATTTAAAGAGTTTGATAAGTCAGCACAGGCAACATGTGCGGGCAATTTATGCACTAACAAGACACAAGTACCGCTTCAGAAGACATGGTAGTAGATTTGAGGATTATTTACAAGAGGAATTATAATCACCAAGACAAGCATCCTTTCTTCACCCAAAGGACTTAAAGTTAGGAATTAAACAGTATCTGGACTTTCATACGACTGATCCTTGGCTTGTGAATGTTCAAAATGAGAGCACATAAATCGGCCAAAATTCAGGCATGTAAGAAACCACCTGTAGAATTTCTATGAACAGAACATCAGTACAAATTGGAAGCTTGCCAGAACCCTGCCAAGTCGGAATACATGCAAAATCACTTCTGAACTACGAAATGCTTATTCATTTTGCAGCAAGGAATGTAGTCTTCGCATCATCTATACAATAAGGTCATCAAATACCATTCTCAATCAGTCGATAAGTATGGCAATGATCATGTACTAGTTACATGGAGAACAAATCACACACAAACATGCACATACAAAAACATAATAGTTTGGGGCAAAGGCAACTAATATATGGAAGCGTCTTTAAGAGTCAACAGAGAAAACTTGCAAGGAACATTTAATTCTGTCATTATTGCTGCTTTAGCTGCTGCAATGCCGATGGCAGTACTCTTCAGGATATCTAAACCAGCACAAAGAGATGCTAGAATACCACCAACCAAACAATCACCAGCACCTGTAAGCCTCACAACCGACACAGGAACAGCAGGGAAATGTATCACATGAATTGAATTAGTCCATCTTGTCCTTGGTGCAACCTCAAATTCAAGTGGAGAAATTGAAGTCATAATTTCAAACAGGACCCGCTTAAAACCAGCATCCTTCACATGACTTGTATGACCTATATTGTAATCTAGCAAGTCCGTGGAGCAAAGAAATACGCCTTTGGGACCAAGAGTCAAAAGGATTACTTTAATGCCTCTTTCTAGCAATGCACAAATTGTAGGTCTGAGAATCTGAAGAAGAGCTTCAGTTGAATGGTTGTTTTTGATATTCTCTCTTGCCTTAGAATGTAATGTTCCTCCAGAGGATAAAGTGCTTGCCATAGAAATAAGCTCATCTTCATTGGGTGAAACAAAATGCACCTAAAAATAGTTTTTGTCAAAAGATTGCCTCACATTTATGTGAATGCTATATTAACTATTAAGAACATGAAAGAAAAAAAACTGCAAAATATAACACTTACATAATCAATTACATATTCAATTTTTTTGGATTTGGTTACAGACACAGGTTCAAACCATACTGGAGTATTGCATTCTGCTGCCACTGGAATAATACCCATAAGAAAAAAAGTACAGGTGAAAGATTGGTTCAGAATTTTATAGTTAGGGCATCTCAAATTTGGCAAAGTTATGTGCAGCTGTATCGAAGGTTCAAAATCCTAAGATCAATTGGGATTTGGAAAGGTTAGGCATCTATATTAAGAAGTGCTGGTGATGCTAAATGTAAGTTTCAAAATCAAAAGGCCAAGCACCTAACTTCAAAACCATGAATAGGCTAATGACAATTTGCCACAACCTATGCTAAAATATAACAATACTTTTTATAATATTTTATATATTCTTTTTCTACTTGTTTTGGTCTAGCAGGTTGGATACCCTCGATGGACATCCAACTGGTCGTTGCCTGGCCATGAATTTCTCTCTACATCTCTCCAATGTATCTTCCTCAACAAAAAGGAGATTTATTGCATATATTTATTCCTCTCTTGAGAGGTTTTACTGAATAAGATGGCATTCTTTACTATGTAGCATATAGCTTTTCTCCTCTGACAAGACTTTACAACCTAAACATTATTTTCTCTTTAATCTCAATCCAAATATGAGATACCTATACCAGCCATACCATTAGCTTTGCGTGGAAACATAACATTGAGAAGGTGTTGATGTTACCAGCCTAGGTCTCTCACTACTAATAAATGCGGTAAAGTATAACAAAGATGTGAGATACCTGACAGATCAAAACTTATGCTAGAAAAAAAAAGTTCACAACAATATCAAATGCCTCGCACCTGAAACAGAAGCTTAGTAAGGACAAAAAAGTTCAAATATGGGTCTTTTTCATGAATAGATATGCAGATTACTACGTTTGTTCTTTTTCACAAATTATTATGCTTTTTCAGTTGGATTTAAAGCAGCAAGTAAAACATAAACTGACAAATGTGGCCTACAGGCATTAGGGTTCAGAATATTGAATACTCTCAAACATGCACCATATTTATCTTTAAGGCTTGACGGTTACACGTTTTGGAATGTACAACAACAACTAACAACAACTAAGCCTTTTCCCATACTAGACGGGGTCGGCTATGTTTTGGAATGTAAATCACTAAATAAAAGTTAACAGCACAATACATACACTGACAAGCAAATTTAAGTGTGAGAGGATTCAAATTTGCATCAATCAACACAACAGGTGCATGAGTTATGTCCTGTTTGAATCTTGAGATCCACTCTGGTGTCAAAGATACTTCCTGCACAAAGATATTTCATATTGTTCACTTTTCCACGCTGCAACAGAAACATTCCAATTAACTTTGCTGTTTAAGTAGAAATGATATTTATAATAGTGAAAATCCATCTTACAACTGTGTCTACTGCTGCAACAGCTGCTGCTATTTCTCCATCAGCAACAAATACATTAGACACAACGGGTGTTGAAATGCCTTCACATCTGAGAATGCCTGCATTTTTACAAATAAAGAACAAAGAATTATCATGGAGAAGAGATGAAACAAAAGAGAAACTTACAAGTGCTCTCTAAAGCAGAAAAACCAAATAATCACCTTCGAGATTCTGGGAAGCACAGATTCATCTTCAGTGTAGAGGTCGAGAGATTTCCAGTGCTCCAGCAGCATATCCCCTTGAGGGTAGAAAAACGAGATTCACAATCAACCGATTCAAACTTTTAATTGATAAAATTGAGACAAAAATATTAGGAAAAACACCTGCAGGATCAGTTCCAATGACACTAATGATGAAAGGCCTGGTTCCAAGTTTTGCATGCAAAAATTCAGCAACATTCCTGGACACCCCTCCTTTGGCGAAACTCACCTGAAGCGTCATAGAAACAGAAACCAGTAATATGACAACAATGTCAAAACAAATCTTAATACCTATTCAGGTCTAATATATTTTAAAATTAATAGTATAAACTACAGAAAAAACTTTATCCAAAAGTAGATATTCAGGGAAGACGGAAAACAAAAACACCTACATATGCCAATGGATATGCTAATAACAAGAAGAAACTGTTACCAGTGAACACAAGGAAAAGTAAAATTGAAAAGCTGACCTTGCCTGGGGTTGTGGTTCCAGCTCTGGCAGCACAAGATGGCTTAGTATGAATATCAAGAATCATCCCTCCAATAACCACAGGAGGTAAATCTGAATTCAACAATGAAATTTTCTGCTTAACACCACTTGTACGTGACCCCTAATAGAATAATACAAACATGATATGAGAATACACATACATTGAAAAACATCACAACCAAGTAGGCTTGAATACAAGATGGAAGCATGATAAACCAACATATAATTATCTGAAGAGTACCTGAAAAACAATAGCATTAGCTTTTTCACTATGAAGGAAGTGTCGAGACAAACACTGCAGTCGCCTTTCAGAAGACAACTTCTACAGTAGAATAATCACAAGAGGAAGAACACGTTGAACTTACTCTCAGAAAGCACAAATACAAAAAGACAGGTGAACCCGTTATCTTGGTACACATGTGAAAAAGAAGACACTGCCAGTAAGTATTCAGCTTGACACTTAACCTAGAAGACTTTTTTCACTTTAGTTCCGGGGAAAAAATGACTAGTTAAAATGCTTTATATAGGATATAAAATGATCATATTGGATTAAAGCCCCTCTCTTGTGACACAGCTAAGTCTAAATTGGATGCGGATGGATTGGGACCAATGTTGTTAAAATCATTTTGTAGGAGTATTCTACAAATACGATATGATTTTATTGTGTATCGGCTGCAAGGACGACACAACACACTTATTTGTATAGTAGTAGATGAATTATTGGTCCGTGTCGCATGACAAACTGCCATATCATCGACTCGGATGTTGAAATCACAGGATATATAAACCCGAGACCCGTGGGTTTTTTGCGTGTTCTGCCTACTCTCTTACCCTAGCTTTTTGCCTGCCTTTGCTCCTAAACCTTTTCTCTATCTTCTATTTGCTTGATTTCATGAAGAAATAACATGTTTTTCGCTCAAACTAGTGAAAATCCATAAGGTTTTTATCAAATCCGTGATATACTCCCTTCCTTTCATTCTTAATCCTTTCTCACCCGATTTTTTACTTGAAAATTTTAGGGTTTCCATAGATTCCTAGATTCCTCACCATTCAAAAGCTTTTTCTTGTTGTCATTTATCTTTTCTCGGCCTAATGGCATCCGATTGGTCTAATCTAGCATGAAAGTACTGCACGCCAGTGTATAAGGTAATAGGCTTGTGAATAAGTGTATGTTCTGTAACGAAGTTAAGCATGGAAGTATTTCTCACATGAAACACCATCTTACGGGAACCAAAAAAGATATAAGTGTGAAATTCAACAAGTTTTGGAAGCTACAAAGTTGAAAAAAATTATGACAAAGAGAGAACAGAAATAGGTGGTTGGGATATGTCTCAAGATGTACGGTGAAAAAAAATAAATGGTGTGGCTGAGGAGGAGGAGACAACTAAGGAGATAAGGACAAGGCGACATAAGAGAAAAGTTTAGATTCTAGTAGAGTTGGTTCTTTTTTCATTGCAAGCGCCCCAGCTCGCCCGATGACTACGAGGGATAGTAGAAGAAGTACAGGCAGTGGAATGCATTAGAGATAAGACAAATCAAAGAAAACTGATTACAGAAAGACAAATAATATATATGAAAAGAATTTCGACTAGTGTCATTCAATGATTTAAATGGCAGTTTTCTGTACACTAAACGCTATACAAGATGCTTAATGTACTGAACTTCAAAAAGGAAAAGTACAGCTAGCATTCAGCTTCAGTTTTGTGTTTGCTAATAAACCACAAATCACAATCAAAATGGCTCTCTTTGAAGGAGTCAAGTGCCTTCTTTCTCAAACCACGGCAGCCCTTCAGATTCAAGCTCGTCAACCAGATCATCTTGTTAAAATAGGCCAAGTCTCCATCTTTAATTACATTTCCCGAAAAGTCTAAATCCCTCAGCTCGGTGCAGTAGAAAGCAATGATCTGCAAACTCTGGCTTGTCATCACAATTACTTCAATTCTGATCCAAATGAACGAGAAGTAACAAGAACCGCCGAATCTGTTAAACCTGTACATCCATTGAAGGCCACTCTATCAAGCGCTCTGATTCTCTCATTAGAGCCCATTAAAAGGCGTGCAACCCCTACATCTGATAGATCTGCCAGACCAATGAGCTCAATTTCACTTAAATTTGAAGAAACACTTCCTATCCACCCTAAGAAAGCATCTGCTAAACCTTGGCACCATCCGATGGTCAGGCTTTCAAGTTTATTGCAGGAGGGTTTTGAATCGAAGTCCGCACATTTCCTTGGTTCTAAAATGGAGTTGCATTTCAACAAGGACAGATTCTTGAGGTTTTTAGCACATTTTGCAAGGAAACGAGAAAATGGGTGACGGTAAATAACATACTCTTTGTTCAAGTCCATGGGAACAAGATCAACAAGGTGAAGAAGAATTGGAAGATAACGGAAAAAATGAAAGTTAAACTCATTAGTTTGGAACCATTATAAGACACAAAAAGTTAGAGGTGTCATGAAGGCTATTTGCAATTATTGTGAAAATAAACTTGGAGAAGAAACCAAGAATTTGCATGATGGAAGAAGCAACAAGATCCACATCAAATTATGATAAATGCTCAAAAAAAGAACGATGGGACAATGACTATGAGCAACTATATATTTAATCAAGAAGTGTATAGAAGAGAGCTTGCCATAATGACAGTTTTACATGAGTTTCCTTTACCAATCATTGAATATGAAGGTTTATTGTGGCACTTCAACCATTATTTCAACATGTTTCTCGAAGTACAATAACATGAGACATCCTTAGAATATATGATTACGAGGAGGAGAAGACATTGGGACTTCTTGGAAGGGTTAATGAAAATATTGCTATAACATCATATACGTGGACTTTCAAGAACCAAAAAAAGGGATTCATAACAATAACAACTCATTTCATAGATGATTATTGAGAGTTACAAAGTCAAATAATGAGGTTTGTGAAACCATAAGCAAATTATAGTGGTTTAATTTATGAATTTTATGTTATCAATGTCTTGTTCATGATATAATCATTGCAAGTTTGTGTATGTTCCTTCTCCATATAGGCATAAATGGCAAATGATTTTTCTCAAGTTTTGTTAGAGACATTTTTTTATTGGAAAACTTTGAAAAAAGAGGTATCCCATTGACATACATTAATCTTATAAGAGGCATGTATGGTGGTGCAAAAACATGTGTGAGGACTCATGAAAGAATGATAGACTTCTTTGAAGTTAATATTGGGTTACGTCAAGGATCAACTTTAAGTCCATATTGTATTAGTGGAGGAGGCTAAGGAAAATTTTAATAGAAAATTGGAACTATGGAGAGAAACATTAGAAAGCAAAGGCCTCCAACTTAGTAGAACAAAGACAAAATATATGGAATGTAAGTTTGATCATTTGGTTACTTCAGAGGACATAAAAATTAAAATTGGCACACATTACATCCCCAAAAGGAAAGTTTTAAATACCTATCAATTTTTTAGAGTGATGGAAGAATTGATGGAGATATTACATATAAAATTAATGATGGTTGGTTAAAATCAGTGTTATCCATATCGCACTCTATCGTACGATACGGTGCGATACATATCGTATCGTGGGCCACCACGATACGTGCCCACGATACGATACGGGGGGGTGTATCGGAAATGGTAGTGTATCGCACCGTATCGCACGATACGGATATGGGCGATACGCCTTGAGACCCTTATAAAGGGTCCCCGACCGACCGAAACCCATGATTTTTCGCGGGTTTTCTCTCTCCTCTTGGGTTTCTCAAGCTCCCTAAGAGCCGGTTTTCGCCTCTTTAGTGTTCAAAGCTCCAAAATCGTGCCCTACGGTGTCCGTGCAAGCCTCCAAACTCGGATTTTGATATATTTTTAATGTTTTTTTCTTTTTTTCCTTTATATATATATATACTTTTTTTGTTATTTCATTTTTTTTAATGACAAAATATGAAGTTATTAAGTGTGTGTATATAATTTTTGTTGCATTCATGAAGTGGGAGACACTCGATTTGAGTGTTATTTGAAGATTGAGGGATTTACGAAGTGCTTTTATTTTCAGGTTTTTGTTTGAATTAAAGTACTCGATTGAGGTGGCAGGAAGGGGTGGTAGAGACTCCCATTATCGGTCTGATGATCCGGCATGGCAATGGGGTATACCAATTGAGGGTTTAAGGTGAAAAATCAGATGCTTATTTTGTGAAAAGGTGGTTAGTGGTAGAATTTCAAGGTTGAAACACCACCTAGCAGGAACAGGAAAGAAGTTGCTCCATATACAGGCAGAGTTAGAAGTTTGCCAGAAGGTATCAAATGGTAATGCCTGCAGATGATTGAGAGCATACAAGAATGGAGACAACAAAAGTTTGATTTTCAGATGTACGAAGAAGCTGATGATGCTACTGCCACTAGATTTAGATTCACTGATAGTTTGCCTTCAAATGCTAGAACAAAGATTGGTAGTAGCAGTTCACGAGCACCTACCAGAAGAAAGAGGGTTGCAGCTGAAGACTTTGGAGGTGGCAGAAGAGGAAGTTCAGGAAAGAGTAGAGGAAGGGCTTCTTCTTCTAGCATACATTCGTTCTTTCCTCCTTCCAATACACTTGGTGCTCAACCAGGAATTCGTGCTGCTATGGCTTCAGAACAACTACATGATCAGGCAGACCTTGCAGTGGGAAGATGGTTTTATGATGCATGCATTCCATTTAATGCAGCAAATAGTTTTCATTTTCAAGCAATGGAAGATGCAATTACAAACATTGGTCCAGGATACAAGATGCCCTCTTATCAGAAGTTGAGAGGGAAGATATTAGATCAGACCATCATTGAAGTGCAACAATACTGTTCGACTTTGAGACAGTCGTAGAAGGAAATAGGATGCACTATTATGGTAGATGGATGGACCGATAGGCGAGGAAGGACATTGCTAAACTTTCTTGTATATTGTCCTAAAGGACTCATGTTTTTGAGATCTCTAGACATATCAAAGGAGAGGCATATAGATAAGAATTTGATAAGATTATACAGGAGGTTGGGCTACAGAATGTGGTCCAATTGATTACAGATAATGCAGCTAACTACAAAGCAGTTGGGAATGAGTTAGCTGATATTTATGGGACTTTCTACTGGACACCATGTGCATCTCATTGTTTAGATCTCATCCTCGAGGACATTGGTGAGATTGATGAAATAAAGGCAGCAACTGAGTATTGCCAAGATATTACAAAATTCATTTACAGCCATGCATTTGTTTTGTGTATGATGAGGAGATATACAGAAGGTGCAGAGCTTCTTCGCACAGCTATAACTCTGTTCGCAACAAACTTCTTATATGTACAGAGTATTGTGAGACAGAAGCAAGCTTTGAAGAGAATGTTCTCCTCAGATGAGTGGCAATAATTTGCAGAGTTGCCTCAAAATAGAAGAAATAAAAAGTTGAATGAGATTGCAGAAATAGTTTTTAGAAGTTCATTTTGGAATGTATGTGTCAGATTATTGAAAATTACTTGTCCTTTAGTGAAAGTTTTGAGATTGGCTGATAGCGAGGAGAAACCATCTATGGGCTACCTTTATGAAGCCATGGACAGGGCAAAAGAAGCCATCAAAAATAATTTTAATGGAAAAAAGAGAGATTATGTGCCCGTGTGAAAAATAATTGATTGTAGATGGAATAAACAATTACATCAGCCTATTCATGCAACAACATATTATCTAAACCCATCATTCAAGTACTCAGGAACCTTCAAAAGGGACGGTGAGGTTAATCGAGGAATCATTGATTGTATCGACAGATTAGTCCCTGATGAGAGCATAGCAAATGCGATACATCGAGAGATGGAGATATATGATAATGCTCTTTACTTGATGGGTTTGCCAGTTACAATTCGCAACCGCACTACGATGCGTCCAGGTAAATTGTTTATTTTTATATTTAAGTTACATCTTACATTACTGTGGATTATTATGTCTCTAATGTTTGTCTTTTTTTACAGATGTTTGGTGGAACAGGTTTGGAAGTGATTGCCCAAACCTTAGAGATTTTGCAGTCAGAGTCTTAAGTCAAACCTGTAGTGTAACAAGTTGTGAAAGAAATTGGAGTGTTTTTGAACACATCCATACAAAAAAGTGCAACAGGTTGGAATATAAAAGGCTTAATGATTTGGTTTATATTCGTTGTAACATGCACCTTCGTGAAAGGTAATGTTGTATTACTTTCAAATTTTCAATTCAATATTGTTTAACTTCAGTTTTCAATTGTTAATATTACTTACTAATTGTTTATCTTTGTTTGTGTCGTAGGTAATTAAAAAAAGTAAATAGAGAAGAAAGTCAGTTCGATCCAATAAGTTTGGATAATTTTAATATATTAGAAGATTGGGTTATGGAAGACACTAAAGAAAATGCCCTCCTAACAGAAGAGGACGTTGCCTGGATTAATTTGGAAAGAGCGCAACAACATTATGGAGATGAAGAATTTGATTTTGAAGAAGAAGGTGTGGGCGTGGCTGATGATGATGAGGATCTGCAACAAGGAGAAGATGAAGATTATTTAGTTGATGATCCTAATTACAATTTGTAAAATGTAACATTGTATATAACTGTAAATTGTGTATGTATTTTATTTTTTGGATTCAAAATATGTAAATTTGGATGCAATTGTTCAATGTTGAATGCTCAATCTGTACTAAACTTATATTATATGAATTTAAAGCAATTACCTGATTTTTCCTGATTTTTTTCCAATTTTTTCCCAATTTTTATTGATTTTTAATTAATTTTTATATTATTTTAATATTAAAGTACGATACAATATGATACGCCCGTATCGTGGAGCCCAGCGATACACAATACGATACACGTCAAACAACACTGGTTAAAATGGAGAGGAGCATCAGGTATTCTTTGTGATAAGAAGATACCATTAAAGTTAAAAGGTAAATATTATAGAGCAGCAATTATGCCTGCCATGTTTTATGGTTCTGAGTGTTGGGCAGTTAATCATCAACATGTACAAAAGATGTCTGTAACAGAAATGAAGATGCTGAGATGGATGAGTGGTCATACAAGAAAAGACCGTATACATAATGAGGTTATTAAAAACAAATTAAGAGTGGCACCAATAGAGGATAAAATGAGAGAATATTGTTTAAGATGGTTTGGACATATAGAAAGAAGATCAAAAGAAGAACCTATAAGAAGGTATGAAAAACTAAATTTGGAAAGTATTAAAAGAGCTAGAGGACGACCACAAAAGTGTTGGAAAGAAACAATAAAGAATGATCTAGCTTATTGTGAGTTAACTGCTAACATGGCACACGATAGGGATCTGTGGAAACAAAGAATCCATGTAGCCAACCCCGTCTAGTATGGGAAAAGGCTTAGTTGTTGTTGTTGTTGTAATGTTATAGAAAATTGTCGATTGTAACAACTAACAATTGTTCTACATTATGTTATTAATAGCATGCTATAGCGTTTTAGTGGACCTCAGACCACTATAGTGCGCAAAAGTTAACGTGCAACCTTCTTGGGTGCAATTAGCACTACTAATTGGGCTATAGCAGACCACTATATCTATATCATTAATAACGTATAGCACATTTTGGGTCAAATCGATCGACCCAACCCAAATTAAATAAAAACCTAAAACCCTTTGTCTCATGCCTCTCGACTATTCTCTCTCTCTTCGCCACTATCCGAGAGTCCATAAGACACCCCTCCTAAATCCCTCTAAAAACCGTTCAATGCCAAATACGAAAATTACAATGGTACTTTTCCTTTTGTTATTGCCAAATTAGGAGTGTGACATCTTGAATGACACATACATATCGTTGTTTCATAGTGTAGGGTACGTCAACGAGGGCTAACTACTGTTTTGGGGGGTGTTGAGAATTCTATTGAGTATATCTTACGCTAGATTGGTTGTAATCAGGGGCATGAAGACTTTCTTGATCTTTCTCTAAGTTTTCTCAAGACGGTACTGAAGTTCAAGTCCGATTCAAATCGAAACCTCAGGAACAAGCCATGTTCGGATCACCTCAACACAAAAGTCAGGGTTGTAGTATTTTAGCCATATCTCCTCGATACACCGCCTATTCGCTTATTGATACTATTTTTTTGTACATTAGAAACTAGGCACACATGACTATCCAACATACTAAAAATCAGTTTATTCCAATAAGAATTATGGTTTTGGTAATTTTTCCAATCTTATTAGGATTTTATTAACACTGTGGCGGTTACAAACCTTTTGAAAAGGTCGGCTTGTTTTTGTTATAACTCCCGTGTTCGAACTTTGATTCTACATAAAGAAGACGCATTGGCCTTTCCATAAGATCACAAATCAGCTAAGGGTTTAGAAATGGTTGAGTTATGACTATTCTTCGAAAAGGTACGGTCGGTCGATCCACTGAAACCTCGAGTGTTTTTGATAGGATCTATTTTCAGTGTCTCAACAATATGAGCTCTGATTTGAGTAATTCTTATTCTTCCAGAAAGTATATGTGATGAGCTTTTCTGATGTTCAACCATCATGAAAATCAGCCTATAAATATATTTTTGGTGAATTTTATAACTCTAGGCAAATTTATGATAAGTGATGGTTGTAGAGTT
Source organism: Brasenia schreberi (assembly GCA_036023115.1). Lineage (NCBI taxonomy): Eukaryota > Viridiplantae > Streptophyta > Magnoliopsida > Nymphaeales > Cabombaceae > Brasenia > Brasenia schreberi. The sequence continues at coordinate 8,211,058 of JAYKKT010000047.1, forward strand.
GATTATGCAACCAAATGCACAAACATCAAACTCACAAAGAGAATGCAATGGAGAATAAAAAAGAGAATTATATTGATTACCTATTTATGGATGGGGTGAGCATATTTTATAACATGCTCCACTCCTCTAGATGACTTTATGTAACTTTTGGAATAGTTATCTATAACTTTTGGATAGTGGATGTATGTCTATCTTTTAGAATGTGGTTTAATCATGTCTATCATGAGGATGAAATGGTGAAAATCTTTAAGTGGATTTGATCTTGAGAGTATTTGAGCATGGACAGGTGGCCCCATATACCAATTTCTCAATATAAATATATGTTTCGATAGATAGGCTCTACATAAAGAAGCCAAACAAAACGAACAAAGAGAATTCCTTTTCTACATCTTGCCAACGAAAATGCATATTTTTAGTGTGGTTTCCATGGAAAATGTATGTGTAGGTATATTACTTGGTAAGCAAATAGTATGTTGCAGAGTATTTTGTATCTTCTTCTTGAATGAAGCTCATATCTTTGATGAAAAGAGAAAATGAAGTGCATGTTAAGCCATGCATGTCAATTTGGATGATATGATTGAAAAGGTGAATGGTTTAGATTAAAAAATCAAGTAATTATATTTTGTATTTTTTTCTTTCAATTTTTCAATTTTAATTTTTGCCTTTTGATCCATATAATTTATTTCTTGAATCAAATGACCTAGATTTACATAAATTGTCTAAACCATTCATTCCACTAATTAAATAGTCCAGATTTACATGAATAATCTAAACCATCATTTTCTCTAACAAAGGGCCTAGACTCAACTATAGAAAGAGGAAAACCGTGTTTTTCGGTTGATGCATATTTTCTATTCGAAATAAGTAGAACCTTATTATGTGTGATCCACTATCTCTTGCAGCACAAGAGTACTTATCTTGTTGATAAAATGCACAATAGTTTTCATGACCTTGGTATGTTTTATTTTTTATGGCAAAGATTTACCAAGGCATGACAACGTCAAACTCCTTTCCTTGTATTTCAAGGTTATAGCATACTTATCATTACATTGCGTTAACAATGACTTCAAATAGAAAATTTTGGCTCTCCAAATAACAAAAGTCAAACCAATAATGATAAATAACACTAATTTGTCTAGTGTTTACAATTCTCATTATAACACCTCCAACAATCATCTCTCCTGATTCTTGTGTTCATGCAGATATAAGAATAGGTGGCAGAATTTCTTTCATAATGTGTGTGCATGAGCATGCATGTGTGTGTGTGAGAGAGAGGCCTAAAGATAAGCAGTTTCCATTAACTTTTTGAAAAGCAGTCACTTCAATAAAAGTTATAGGTATTAGAAGTAGTAGCTGATTGGCTTCCTGCTTCCTCCTCTTCTCACTCCCTCCTCTCTCACACAAGGGTGAAAGAGAGAGGGTGAGAAACTAATCTTTGCCTACAAGAGCTTTTCTTCTTCTTCTTTTTTTCTATAGTTGGATAAGTTAATTCATGTATCAAAGACCATCTAATAGAGGAACCATATTGTACATATGTAAATTATGTACATCTACCAAAAGGTGCATGTGTATTCTATGACTGAAATCATCCCAAGAGATAGATGATTCAGATTTTAAAAATTATGTATACATGACAAACATATTAAATTTATATATAGTGCTAAGTGCATAATGTCTTTAGGTGTATAAAAATGCTTCAATATCTTCAAGATTTGATTTTTGAGGCCATAGATTTAAATTAAAAGTATTATTTGTACTTTTTTACTTTGCATCTTGAGTACCATATGCATTGAAGGTAAAATAATTCAAATCTTCACCATTGATCTTTGATGTTTAAGCATTTTTATGCATCTAAGAATATTATGCATTACACTACCTATATATATAAGTAATGTTAAATGCATAACGTCTTTCGTTTCATAATCTTTCAAAAACATCTTCATCTTTTTATCTTTAAGATCAATGGTTGAGGTGATAAAGTAATTTGCATTTAATGCATATCATACATATGGGATTGTAATCAACCATGTGTTGTTCATACGGTATCTTTAGATGATATTGGTTAGGTTCAAAAAGTGTTAGTGTTACGTTTAGAGGATAGTTAGAAGCAAGAAGATGTCACTCTTATGGTGACACTACGAGATGCTAAGCAAAAGATACAATGCAGTAGGTATCTTTCAAGTTGGATGTCGTACTAAAGGAATATGAAGATGCTACACCCACGACACATCTAGGAAAACTAGCAAGGGTAGATTGTTAGAAAAAGTGTACTAACAAACATTATAAGTAGAAAACTAGTATAGTTGCCAATATTACGAGAAGACAACACAAATTTATTGCTGACAAGGCAAAACGGTGGAGAATTTAAGATAAGTTACATAGGAATAGACAACTAAGAGGGCAGGTAGAGGCATAATAGTAGATTGTTGCAACACACTTTGAGACATTATTAACTACGCACAACTTGTGTATTGATCAACGGGAGTGATATGATATTAGCTAACCACTCTATATGAAGATAGAGACACATATGAAGGAGTAGATATACTTAAAGTGGTGTGATGTCTCATTGTGAGGCATGACACTACATTGGTTCAAAAGGATGATGGTCCTTGACCAATCATCATGAGGCTGGGGATCAAGCATTCATCCTAGAGCCCATCCATGACTCATACACTATCTTTCACGCGAGCAAACCTAAGCTTATCATACGAATAAGGATAGTGCCATCCATAAAGACTACGGGCACTTGTGTCATAGAAGACAACAAAAGCCACAGTTGATAAAGGCATGCTTGGTAGAGATGCAAGAGTACCACCAAGAAGTTTGCCAAGGGCATCAAACATTTAAGTGGGAGAGAATGTGACTTGGAGACCCTCCATAGTGAATTTTTCTTATAGTTGTATAACTAGGCCTCTACATTGGAAACCCACTAACAACTTCGTCCCAAGTGAAGGACCTCTACATGTGACACATAACACTATTTTAATAGGTACTTAAAAAGAGTCCTACATTATAAGTTGTGAGCATGTTAGTAGAACATACACCTTCCTTTTGCTATCAATACAATCACTTTACTTTTATTCAAGTTTCTATATTTCCTCCCATTTACTCTTCGCACACGTCGTGTCTTTTGCTTTTATTGAATCACTACAACCTGGGTGAAGGTTGGCCTAGCCTGAGACGACTAGACAATTTGTCATGAGTGTTAACCTGTTGGGTGATTCCAATGCTCAGAGCTTGGAATAAGGTTATCCTTTATATCTTTTAAAGTACTCTTATAACTTTCTAAATAACACTCATGTCCTTCCAAAAGTAAAGGATGAGAAGAATACATTGTTAAAGGTGGACAATATTTCTCTCTCTATATATAAAACATGATGTAAACCACTCATATACAAAAACTATTCAAACCAATCTCAATCATCTGATTGAGGGTATACATGTTTGAGATTAGAAAAGAAAAAGAAAAAGTACATGTGAGTAATTAAGTACCTTATCAAAATATATGTATTTTTTTACTTTTCATTTTCAATCTCAACTACCGTATCATTGATCGAATGATTGAGATTAGTTTGGATAAGTGGTTTACATCCTTTAACTTATATATATATATATATATATATATATATATATATATATATATATATATATATATATATATATATATATATATATATATATATATATATATACATGTGTGTGTGTGGAATGCTAGGATCCTATCAATTGAGATACTCTTAAATAATGTTCAATCAAGATTGATCAATAGATTGGATTTTTTACTTACTTTTATATTAGCATGAGTATAATGATGTAATTCGTTATATTTTTAAATACTTATATGACTTTTTAAATGATACTCATGCTTCTAAAAGCAGTTAGTGTGCATGAGTTTGCATTGTCAGCAAAAACCGAATGCTAGTCATTTATGATAATGCATGCTCATGACAACCATTTACTTTTTGGAGATATAAGCATAGTTTAAAAAGTTATAACGATTTATTGGAAAAATATAAAGGGCAATGGTCATCTTGTGCAAGGGAGACTTGACTTTTAACAGCCAACGCAAGTATCTACATGAATTAATAAATGACAGACGCTCTCACTAAGCCTCTTCCCACCCCATTACAGTTTTTCTACAAGTTCAACATCCTTCCCCACCCATTAAAGAAGGGCTTGATGCAAAAGCACACGCAGTAGACCTACTAAATTTCAGTAGGTCCAAGAGGCACATCAAACTTATAATAGAATGGCGAAGTGGGTCCAACCAGAAACAAAAACCCAGCCAAGATGAGTTAGCTAGATGAACTTTCAGTCGCTATTGATGATGTATCTTGAGATATACCCGCATTTAAATCGAAAATGTCACACCATAAATGAAATTTCCATTTCTGCATTATTATTAACAGTTATCCGTCCTCTTCCTTAAAGGTGATGGGATGTGCTTCTACTCTTAAGGTGCCTGAATACTTTCCCTGAATAAGACAATTTTTATCATGAATTAACTTCTTTCTCCATCATCTTTGAACATCAGAGGTGGATATGCATATAATGGCCTTGAATTCTAAGTGTTCTACTTTATACACATAAGAATCATTCAACATCTAGCTGACAGGCAACGTTAACATAATCGAATCATTCTCTTCTTATTCCCCATCAGAGCATGGAACACCATATAACTTGATCTATAGAAACAATTGATACCATTTATTAATCGACAGTCATCTCACTTTTAGAGAATTGCATCCTTAACCACTAACCTTATATTCTACTCAGGAACAATCGAGCTTATTATTTTCGAAGATAAGATTAAAACAAGTCATATTCAATATGACCCTTGTGTTAAATTGCACAAATTTTCCACCGATGACTCCTTTTTCTTACTTGGAGGACATGAATATGAGCCCCTCTGGCGAATCTTAAGTTAGTGTATTATTTTGGAAGCAAGATGAATGTGAAAATATAAAATTAACCTTCTAAGTTACAATATATAACCTGATCGCTTATCGGCTGATACTGCACTAAAGCAAGACACGTCACTCACTCTCTCTCCAACAGGTGTAGATTGTGAACATCCTACACCCAATAAATGCTACGGTCAAGTTCGGGGGAGAGATCTTTCGAATACCGGATGGGCTACCCGAATATTGTGCAGGCGTGCACCTCGGGGAGACTGAAATGAAATAACATTTTTCTTAGGCTAACAATGAAATACATTGAAACAGAACGCTGTTGCTTTCATTTTGTAGAATGATCATTGGGCTTATGGTCTAAAACATAAGGCCATGCATGTACTGGCAATTTCATTCATGCTCTCTTCTCTCTC